>CAJMZQ010000013.1:0-83903 GCA_905220385.1 Xylota sylvarum
CCAGAAGGGAAGAACCACCGCGTTCCTTTAACGTTTTGATAGCAGCATCCACCATTTGCTGAGTAGGAGGATGAGTTGGAGCTGATTTTGGTTTCTTCGACCCACTAGCAGCAGCTTTTTTCGGTTTTTTTTCTGCAACAACGGCAGGAGCAGCAGCAACAGTATCGGCCATTTTGTATATTTTAACACTTTTAACAAAAAGAAAAAAAAAACACTTGATAATCACTATTTTAATATACGACAAACAGAGAACACCATGCGGACATAGCTATGAAAGAATCAAAGAGTAGGAAGGTACGCAAAATTTTCATTTATTTGGGCACTTTTACTGAGTTGTATCCTTGAATTCTTTTAATAAATTCATTATTTATTACTTTTTGAATGATAATTCATGCAAATATCATTTATTTTAGTTCACTATAATATAATAGATCACTTTAAAATACTTTCTTTCAAATTATTTTACTAACTATGACGTTACATGGCTATTAAAGTCAATGTTTGATGAATTTCTTTCACTACTAACGTATAAAAACGCTTTTATTTAAACAAATACAATTGTTTAATGTCCAAAATCAAATGATATATAAAGTGTATGGTTTATTTAATGTTTTAAATCAAATATGAAACAATTGTCTATTAAATTGTGCTTTAAATTAAATAATAACTTCTTGAGTAATGAAACGCTTACTTCACTTTCTCTAAGCCTTTTGAATTTCTATTGAAATAAATATTTCTTTATTTTCTCACAATAGGACACAATCAAATAGAAATATTGAAACGTATTTTCATAAAATTCAAACCAAATGAGATAATTATAACGTTTAATGCATAATATTTACATGTTTTTCATTTGATAATAAGTCTATTCATATACATGAATGTATGGAGGAATGCTCGCATGAGTACTTTTTTTTATTCTCTTCTATTTTGTAATTGCTCAAGAAAAACGAAATATACGCATAAGTTATGTTAAATATTTGTTTCTGTTAGAATTAATACAATATTTGCTATTGAACTTTTATAAATTTCATAGAATATTCATCATATATTGTAGTTAAATATTTCAAAAGTAGCTAAAGTACTATGATCTGAGTGGGTATTGATGAAAATTTGTTTATTTACCCTGCTAAATAATAATTTATCAATGCAAATGATAAAATGAATTAATATATAAATATGTACATATACATATTTGCTGTATAATATAATGGAACATACCTACATACACAACTGTACTGTTTTGTGTGTAAGAAAAAAAAAATTCATTTTCTGGTAAGGATAGAAAGTATTTCCTCCTACTTAACTGTACTCAGTATTCTATCAAAATGTATATGTACATATGTACCTATATATGAATGTCAATTCATCTCAAACTAGTTATATTTCACTAAGGCTAAAAATGGCGCAATTTCTAACAATACTTTCATTACTTCTAACTAAATAATTAAATTGAACGCATTAAAATCTCCTTGTCATATTTGTGGTCCTGAAAAGGACCGTTTGTAAAATTTGTAAGCACTTAAGCACGTTCACCACGGATGCGTCGGGCCAATTGGATATCTTTTGGCATAATTGTTACACGCTTAGCATGAATGGCGCACAAATTGGTATCTTCAAAAAGACCAACTAAATAAGCTTCACTTGCTTCCTGAAGAGCCATAACCGCTGAACTTTGGAAACGCAAATCAGTTTTGAAATCCTGTGCAATCTCACGAACTAAACGTTGGAAAGGTAATTTACGAATCAACAATTCAGTGCTCTTTTGGTAACGACGAATTTCACGAAGAGCGACTGTTCCTGGACGATAACGATGTGGTTTCTTAACACCTCCAGTTGCTGGTGCACTCTTACGAGCTGCTTTCGTGGCCAATTGCTTCCTGGGTGCTTTTCCACCGGTGGATTTACGGGCAGTTTGCTTCGTACGAGCCATTTTTCACTTTATCTTCTTACACTCACTTAACTTTGAACACAATCACAATAATCACTATATATTTTTTGAGTCGCACATTCTCAAATAAACTTATGCTTTACCGTGGAATGTTTGTGTATGTTCTGCTGTTTTTTGTTTTTGAATACATTTCCCCTATTTCTATACATTTCCCCTACCCAAAAAGAAGTATAAATATTGGTGTCAATATTACGACAACGTCAGTCACAACGACGTTACAAGTGGACTCAATAAGAAGGAATCAACAGTGGCTTGCCTACTAGACATTGAGAAGGCTTTTGACAGCGTCTGGACCAAAGGACTTATCTACAAGTTGATAAAATTCGGTTTCCCACACTCCATAGCCAAGCTCATCCACAACTTCTTAACAAACAGACGCTTTTTTGTACAAGTCCACACCACGAAGTCATCATTGAAGAGTATCAGAGCTGGAGTACCGCAAGGGTCAAAGCTGGGCCCGACACTCTTTAACATCTATACAGCAGATCAGCCGTCCAACCCAGCAGCAACCAGAACCATGCTGTATGCGGATGACTCCATCACTTACGCTGTATCCCTTTCACCAGACATAGCCATCCGAAGAGTACAATCTCACATCCACAACCTCTGGGAGTACTACCTGAAATGGGGACTTAAAATTAATAGCAGCAAAACGGAGTTAATCTATTTTCGACCGTCAACAACCGTCCTTAGTCGACGTGGTTTCGCTACTCGCTGCGCCAATTTACGGCTCATACTCCCAGACAACTCGGAAGTCCCAACCAATCCTTCAACCAAGTACCTTGGAATACATCTCAGCGAGAGGTTTAAATTTAATCCTCACGCTGCTAACATTCTGAGGCGGGCCAACTTTGCACTTCATTTAGTGCACCCACTGCTGAGGAGACGGAGTGGTCTGAGCAAAAAGACCAAACTCCTGATCTATAAGCAACTTATCAGGCCTGTCATCACTTACGGTTGCCCCATATGGTTCACCATTTCGCCATCCATAATGAAGAAACTTCAGATGTTTGAACGAAAAGTTCTCCGAGCATGCACTGGTCTCTGGCGACAACCAGCTTCGCTGAAGTACTACTCCAACTCAACTCTCTACGAGAGCGCTGGGATAGTACCAATCGACGAATACATGACTCAAACATCCACAAACATACTGAGAAATCTCTTCGATCACCCGAATGAAGAGATCCAACGTTTCCTGAGACAGCACATCGAGCCCAGCCATCGACACCTTAGCACAAGAGCACTAATCGATACCAGATTTGATGACATCATAAACAGCGACTTCTACAAGAAAGCATCTAATAGCCATCACCGCGGCTAACACCGCCACCCCTTTCCTTATTTTCTTTCTCTCCCTCTTCTTTTATCTTTCCCTTTTTTTTAAAAAAAAACAAACAAACAAACAATTAATTATTTTAAAATGTATTAAAAAAAAAAAAAAAAAAGTAACATGTATAGTTTAAGTAAAGACAATAACAAATTTTGTTAAAAATTTTATAAATCCCTCTTAGAAATACGTTGGGCCCCTATTGTTGAGCCAACTTTATTATATCGTAATTATAAGTCTAGTTATAAGCCAAATTGTAAATAATAATTAGGACACAATAAAGAAAAAAAAAAAAAAAAAAAAACGACAACGTCAGTTGTGTAGTGACTAGTGAAGTGTTAAGTGAAAAAAAAAAATCTAAAGTGCTAATATAATGACTGGTCGTGGTAAAGGAGGAAAAGGCTTGGGAAAGGGTGGCGCTAAACGTCATCGTAAAGTGCTGCGTGATAATATCCAGGGTATTACTAAACCCGCTATCCGCCGTTTAGCTCGTCGTGGTGGCGTAAAACGTATCTCTGGTTTGATATACGAAGAAACCCGTGGTGTATTGAAAGTGTTCCTGGAAAATGTTATTCGTGATGCTGTTACTTACACCGAACATGCTAAGCGTAAGACAGTTACTGCAATGGATGTTGTATATGCATTGAAGAGGCAAGGGCGCACTCTTTATGGTTTCGGAGGTTAAATTATTTGAAAAAAAAAAAAAAACAATTACACAATCGGTCCTTTTCAGGACCACAAACAACTCTTTAAAAGTGGTATTATTTTCAAATTTTCATATAAATACACGTATTTTGTCCACCACAAAGGCCGAAGGGATTACTTAGGGCAATACTGTTCATTTTTTTTTACATTTTGAAATCGGCTTTACGTTTATATGCGATATCAATTTTTTCATTTACATTTTTTAATGTGAAGTTTTTTTTTTCTCTCTTTTTTTCTTACAATTGAAATGTATTTCACATCATTTCAATTCAATGTGGTTTGGCTGGCGTCACTAAGGCAGAACAAAATGGCGGCACATTTCTTAGCGTCGGTTTGCATTCCAACGAAAAAACACACTCACACATACACACATACCCATTCATATACACACTATTTTCTGAGGTATGTAATGAGATAATTCTTTTTCTCCTAAATTGAATAATTTCCTATGGAAATATGGTTTATTTTATTACACATTGTATTTTAAGAGTTGGTGAAAATGAAAATAATTATGTATTATGTACATACACTTACATTTATGAAGATTTCATACTAAATTCAATAAAATTGTTTAATGCTCTTAATGTAAATGATTTGTCGTCCTTAAAAGGACGGTTTGTCATACTATTTTATTTTTTTTCAGAAATTATGAATTTATGCACTTTTTTCGGTCTTCTTGGGCAACAAAACAGCTTGGATATTTGGAAGAACACCTCCTTGTGCGATTGTAACACCAGAAAGCAATTTATTTAATTCTTCGTCATTACGGATGGCCAATTGCAAATGGCGAGGGATGATTCTTGTCTTTTTGTTGTCACGAGCAGCATTTCCTGCCAATTCTAATACTTCAGCGGCCAAATATTCCATAACAGCTGCTAAATAGACAGGAGCACCAGCACCAACACGTTCGGCATAGTTACCCTTGCGAAGAAGACGATGAATACGACCAACAGGGAACTGTAGTCCAGCACGATTTGAGCGTGACTTTGCCTTTCCCTTCACTTTTCCACCTTTACCACGACCAGACATTTTCACTGATTTTTATTTTCTTTTTTATTCACTTTAAACTTGCGCACAACACCACTGTTCACTTAGTTATGAGCAGTTGCCGTTTGTGCGCTGATATTTATGTAAAAAATTTTACGAGTGTTTTCTATGAGAGTGTGATTATGTGCCTTTGAAAATAACGTCAAATCAAGGGATATTAGTCTGGGTACTTTCAGAATTTTTACAGTTCTCGTTCAATCGTCAAACAGTGAAGTGTAGTGGAAAGTGAAAAGTGAAATTTAAAAATGCCACCAAAAACTAGTGGAAAAGCAGCCAAGAAAGCCGGAAAGGCACAAAAAAATATCACCAAGAATGATAAGAAGAAGAAGCGCAAGAGGAAGGAAAGCTACGCAATCTACATCTACAAAGTGTTGAAGCAAGTTCATCCCGATACTGGAATTTCGTCGAAGGCCATGAGTATCATGAACAGTTTCGTGAATGATATCTTCGAGAGGATTGCCGCAGAAGCATCTCGTTTGGCGCACTACAATAAACGTTCAACAATTACCAGTCGAGAAATCCAAACAGCCGTTCGTTTATTGTTACCTGGTGAGCTCGCTAAGCACGCTGTCAGTGAAGGAACTAAAGCAGTTACCAAATACACCAGTTCAAAATAAATTTATTGGATAGTGTTTTCCATTCATTCAATTAAAATGGCCCTTTTCAGGGCCGCAAAATATTCATCTTAGAGATTTTATAACAATTCAATAGCAATAATATACACATATGTATGTATGTACCCACTACGACGAGAGATTATGATAATTTGTGTGTGTATGTAAGTTCATGGAATGTTCATATTAAAAGAATTTAATGAACACACAGACAGAAAAAATCATTCGTTTTAAATGTATCTTTGCTGTACCATGTACGCATGTATGTATGTATGTACATGTACATGTGAAATTGAAGGAAAAGTAAAAATCTCATCTGTTTTATTTTTCCACTACATGTTCCTAGAAAACACCGTATTTTTTCGTTTCTCTCAAAGAATACAATCCGCATCAGTAACAAATTGTCATTTTTTCATTTTCCTAAATAGAATTGTTAAATGAAATGGTTTTAATCTCCTTATCGAACTAATTGTAGCCCTGAAAAGGACTGTGGAGTTTTTTTTTTCTTAATTTCGTATATGCAAGTGTTTGCAAAGAAATTATTTTTTAGCTTTCTTAGCTGCAGCGGCTTTTTTTGGTTTAGCAGCAGTTGCTGTTGTAGATTTAGCTTTGGGTACTTTAGATTTAGGAGCAGCAGCCTTTGGTTTTGTTGTTTTTGCCTTAACTGTAGTAGTCTTCTTGATGCTTTTTACCTTTGACTTTTCCAACTTCTTCTTCTCAGCGCTCTTCTTGGACGTGGCGGCTTTTTTCACTTTCTTCTCTCCGGTTGCTTTTTTCACTTTTTTCTCACCAGCGGCAGCTGCTTTCGGCTTCACAGACTTCTTCTTCTCGCCAGATTTTGCTTTTGGTTCCTTGTTAGCCGATGCTGACAATTTGAATGAACCAGCGGCACCCTTTCCTTTAGTTTGCACTAATTTACCACTAGTCACAGCACCTTTTAAATATTTCTTAATGAATGGAGCAAGTTTTTGCACATCAACTTTATAGGTAGCCGCGATATATTTCTTGATAGCCAGAAGGGAAGAACCACCGCGTTCCTTTAACGTTTTGATAGCAGCATCCACCATTTGCTGAGTAGGAGGATGAGTTGGAGCTGATTTTGGTTTCTTCGACCCACTAGCAGCAGCTTTTTTCGGTTTTTTTTCTGCAACAACGGCAGGAGCAGCAGCAACAGTATCGGCCATTTTGTATATTTTAACACTTTTAACAAAAAGAAAAAAAAAACACTTGATAATCACTATTTTAATATACGACAAACAGAGAACACCATGCGGACATAGCTATGAAAGAATCAAA
This sequence comes from Xylota sylvarum, assembly GCA_905220385.1. NCBI lineage: Eukaryota > Metazoa > Arthropoda > Insecta > Diptera > Syrphidae > Xylota > Xylota sylvarum. The sequence continues at coordinate 6,941 of CAJMZQ010000013.1, forward strand.
GAGTAGGAAGGTACGCAAAATTTTCATTTATTTGGGCACTTTTACTGAGTTGTATCCTTGAATTCTTTTAATAAATTCATTATTTATTACTTTTTGAATGATAATTCATGCAAATATCATTTATTTTAGTTCACTATAATATAATAGATCACTTTAAAATACTTTCTTTCAAATTATTTTACTAACTATGACGTTACATGGCTATTAAAGTCAATGTTTGATGAATTTCTTTCACTACTAACGTATAAAAACGCTTTTATTTAAACAAATACAATTGTTTAATGTCCAAAATCAAATGATATATAAAGTGTATGGTTTATTTAATGTTTTAAATCAAATATGAAACAATTGTCTATTAAATTGTGCTTTAAATTAAATAATAACTTCTTGAGTAATGAAACGCTTACTTCACTTTCTCTAAGCCTTTTGAATTTCTATTGAAATAAATATTTCTTTATTTTCTCACAATAGGACACAATCAAATAGAAATATTGAAACGTATTTTCATAAAATTCAAACCAAATGAGATAATTATAACGTTTAATGCATAATATTTACATGTTTTTCATTTGATAATAAGTCTATTCATATACATGAATGTATGGAGGAATGCTCGCATGAGTACTTTTTTTTATTCTCTTCTATTTTGCAATTGCTCAAGAAAAACGAAATATACGCATAAGTTATGTTAAATATTTGTTTCTGTTAGAATTAATACAATATTTGCTATTGAACTTTTATAAATTTCATAGAATATTCATCATATATTGTAGTTAAATATTTCAAAAGTAGCTAAAGTACTATGATCTGAGTGGGTATTGATGAAAATTTGTTTATTTACCCTGCTAAATAATAATTTATCAATGCAAATGATAAAATGAATTAATATATAAATATGTACATATACATATTTGCTGTATAATATAATGGAACATACCTACATACACAACTGTACTGTTTTGTGTGTAAGAAAAAAAAAATTCATTTTCTGGTAAGGATAGAAAGTATTTCCTCCTACTTAACTGTACTCAGTATTCTATCAAAATGTATATGTACATATGTACCTATATATGAATGTCAATTCATCTCAAACTAGTTATATTTCACTAAGGCTAAAAATGGCGCAATTTCTAACAATACTTTCATTACTTCTAACTAAATAATTAAATTGAACGCATTAAAATCTCCTTGTCATATTTGTGGTCCTGAAAAGGACCGTTTGTAAAATTTGTAAGCACTTAAGCACGTTCACCACGGATGCGTCGGGCCAATTGGATATCTTTTGGCATAATTGTTACACGCTTAGCATGAATGGCGCACAAATTGGTATCTTCAAAAAGACCAACTAAATAAGCTTCACTTGCTTCCTGAAGAGCCATAACCGCTGAACTTTGGAAACGCAAATCAGTTTTGAAATCCTGTGCAATCTCACGAACTAAACGTTGGAAAGGTAATTTACGAATCAACAATTCAGTGCTCTTTTGGTAACGACGAATTTCACGAAGAGCGACTGTTCCTGGACGATAACGATGTGGTTTCTTAACACCTCCAGTTGCTGGTGCACTCTTACGAGCTGCTTTCGTGGCCAATTGCTTCCTGGGTGCTTTTCCACCGGTGGATTTACGGGCAGTTTGCTTCGTACGAGCCATTTTTCACTTTATCTTCTTACACTCACTTAACTTTGAACACAATCACAATAATCACTATATATTTTTTGAGTCGCACATTCTCAAATAAACTTATGCTTTACCGTGGAATGTTTGTGTATGTTCTGCTGTTTTTTGTTTTTGAATACATTTCCCCTATTTCTATACATTTCCCCTACCCAAAAAGAAGTATAAATATTGGTGTCAATATTACGACAACGTCAGTCACAACGACGTTACAAGTGGACTCAATAAGAAGGAATCAACAGTGGCTTGCCTACTAGACATTGAGAAGGCTTTTGACAGCGTCTGGACCAAAGGACTTATCTACAAGTTGATAAAATTCGGTTTCCCACACTCCATAGCCAAGCTCATCCACAACTTCTTAACAAACAGACGCTTTTTTGTACAAGTCCACACCACGAAGTCATCATTGAAGAGTATCAGAGCTGGAGTACCGCAAGGGTCAAAGCTGGGCCCGACACTCTTTAACATCTATACAGCAGATCAGCCGTCCAACCCAGCAGCAACCAGAACCATGCTGTATGCGGATGACTCCATCACTTACGCTGTATCCCTTTCACCAGACATAGCCATCCGAAGAGTACAATCTCACATCCACAACCTCTGGGAGTACTACCTGAAATGGGGACTTAAAATTAATAGCAGCAAAACGGAGTTAATCTATTTTCGACCGTCAACAACCGTCCTTAGTCGACGTGGTTTCGCTACTCGCTGCGCCAATTTACGGCTCATACTCCCAGACAACTCGGAAGTCCCAACCAATCCTTCAACCAAGTACCTTGGAATACATCTCAGCGAGAGGTTTAAATTTAATCCTCACGCTGCTAACATTCTGAGGCGGGCCAACTTTGCACTTCATTTAGTGCACCCACTGCTGAGGAGACGGAGTGGTCTGAGCAAAAAGACCAAACTCCTGATCTATAAGCAACTTATCAGGCCTGTCATCACTTACGGTTGCCCCATATGGTTCACCATTTCGCCATCCATAATGAAGAAACTTCAGATGTTTGAACGAAAAGTTCTCCGAGCATGCACTGGTCTCTGGCGACAACCAGCTTCGCTGAAGTACTACTCCAACTCAACTCTCTACGAGAGCGCTGGGATAGTACCAATCGACGAATACATGACTCAAACATCCACAAACATACTGAGAAATCTCTTCGATCACCCGAATGAAGAGATCCAACGTTTCCTGAGACAGCACATCGAGCCCAGCCATCGACACCTTAGCACAAGAGCACTAATCGATACCAGATTTGATGACATCATAAACAGCGACTTCTACAAGAAAGCATCTAATAGCCATCACCGCGGCTAACACCGCCACCCCTTTCCTTATTTTCTTTCTCTCCCTCTTCTTTTATCTTTCCCTTTTTTTTAAAAAAAAACAAACAAACAAACAATTAATTATTTTAAAATGTATTAAAAAAAAAAAAAAAAAAGTAACATGTATAGTTTAAGTAAAGACAATAACAAATTTTGTTAAAAATTTTATAAATCCCTCTTAGAAATACGTTGGGCCCCTATTGTTGAGCCAACTTTATTATATCGTAATTATAAGTCTAGTTATAAGCCAAATTGTAAATAATAATTAGGACACAATAAAGAAAAAAAAAAAAAAAAAAAAACGACAACGTCAGTTGTGTAGTGACTAGTGAAGTGTTAAGTGAAAAAAAAAAATCTAAAGTGCTAATATAATGACTGGTCGTGGTAAAGGAGGAAAAGGCTTGGGAAAGGGTGGCGCTAAACGTCATCGTAAAGTGCTGCGTGATAATATCCAGGGTATTACTAAACCCGCTATCCGCCGTTTAGCTCGTCGTGGTGGCGTAAAACGTATCTCTGGTTTGATATACGAAGAAACCCGTGGTGTATTGAAAGTGTTCCTGGAAAATGTTATTCGTGATGCTGTTACTTACACCGAACATGCTAAGCGTAAGACAGTTACTGCAATGGATGTTGTATATGCATTGAAGAGGCAAGGGCGCACTCTTTATGGTTTCGGAGGTTAAATTATTTGAAAAAAAAAAAAAAAACAATTACACAATCGGTCCTTTTCAGGACCACAAACAACTCTTTAAAAGTGGTATTATTTTCAAATTTTCATATAAATACACGTATTTTGTCCACCACAAAGGCCGAAGGGATTACTTAGGGCAATACTGTTCATTTTTTTTTACATTTTGAAATCGGCTTTACGTTTATATGCGATATCAATTTTTTCATTTACATTTTTTAATGTGAAGTTTTTTTTTTCTCTCTTTTTTTCTTACAATTGAAATGTATTTCACATCATTTCAATTCAATGTGGTTTGGCTGGCGTCACTAAGGCAGAACAAAATGGCGGCACATTTCTTAGCGTCGGTTTGCATTCCAACGAAAAAACACACTCACACATACACACATACCCATTCATATACACACTATTTTCTGAGGTATGTAATGAGATAATTCTTTTTCTCCTAAATTGAATAATTTCCTATGGAAATATGGTTTATTTTATTACACATTGTATTTTAAGAGTTGGTGAAAATGAAAATAATTATGTATTATGTACATACACTTACATTTATGAAGATTTCATACTAAATTCAATAAAATTGTTTAATGCTCTTAATGTAAATGATTTGTCGTCCTTAAAAGGACGGTTTGTCATACTATTTTATTTTTTTTCAGAAATTATGAATTTATGCACTTTTTTCGGTCTTCTTGGGCAACAAAACAGCTTGGATATTTGGAAGAACACCTCCTTGTGCGATTGTAACACCAGAAAGCAATTTATTTAATTCTTCGTCATTACGGATGGCCAATTGCAAATGGCGAGGGATGATTCTTGTCTTTTTGTTGTCACGAGCAGCATTTCCTGCCAATTCTAATACTTCAGCGGCCAAATATTCCATAACAGCTGCTAAATAGACAGGAGCACCAGCACCAACACGTTCGGCATAGTTACCCTTGCGAAGAAGACGATGAATACGACCAACAGGGAACTGTAGTCCAGCACGATTTGAGCGTGACTTTGCCTTTCCCTTCACTTTTCCACCTTTACCACGACCAGACATTTTCACTGATTTTTATTTTCTTTTTTATTCACTTTAAACTTGCGCACAACACCACTGTTCACTTAGTTATGAGCAGTTGCCGTTTGTGCGCTGATATTTATGTAAAAAATTTTACGAGTGTTTTCTATGAGAGTGTGATTATGTGCCTTTGAAAATAACGTCAAATCAAGGGATATTAGTCTGGGTACTTTCAGAATTTTTACAGTTCTCGTTCAATCGTCAAACAGTGAAGTGTAGTGGAAAGTGAAAAGTGAAATTTAAAAATGCCACCAAAAACTAGTGGAAAAGCAGCCAAGAAAGCCGGAAAGGCACAAAAAAATATCACCAAGAATGATAAGAAGAAGAAGCGCAAGAGGAAGGAAAGCTACGCAATCTACATCTACAAAGTGTTGAAGCAAGTTCATCCCGATACTGGAATTTCGTCGAAGGCCATGAGTATCATGAACAGTTTCGTGAATGATATCTTCGAGAGGATTGCCGCAGAAGCATCTCGTTTGGCGCACTACAATAAACGTTCAACAATTACCAGTCGAGAAATCCAAACAGCCGTTCGTTTATTGTTACCTGGTGAGCTCGCTAAGCACGCTGTCAGTGAAGGAACTAAAGCAGTTACCAAATACACCAGTTCAAAATAAATTTATTGGATAGTGTTTTCCATTCATTCAATTAAAATGGCCCTTTTCAGGGCCGCAAAATATTCATCTTAGAGATTTTATAACAATTCAATAGCAATAATATACACATATGTATGTATGTACCCACTACGACGAGAGATTATGATAATTTGTGTGTGTATGTAAGTTCATGGAATGTTCATATTAAAAGAATTTAATGAACACACAGACAGAAAAAATCATTCGTTTTAAATGTATCTTTGCTGTACCATGTACGCATGTATGTATGTATGTACATGTACATGTGAAATTGAAGGAAAAGTAAAAATCTCATCTGTTTTATTTTTCCACTACATGTTCCTAGAAAACACCGTATTTTTTCGTTTCTCTCAAAGAATACAATCCGCATCAGTAACAAATTGTCATTTTTTCATTTTCCTAAATAGAATTGTTAAATGAAATGGTTTTAATCTCCTTATCGAACTAATTGTAGCCCTGAAAAGGACTGTGGAGTTTTTTTTTTCTTAATTTCGTATATGCAAGTGTTTGCAAAGAAATTATTTTTTAGCTTTCTTAGCTGCAGCGGCTTTTTTTGGTTTAGCAGCAGTTGCTGTTGTAGATTTAGCTTTGGGTACTTTAGATTTAGGAGCAGCAGCCTTTGGTTTTGTTGTTTTTGCCTTAACTGTAGTAGTCTTCTTGATGCTTTTTACCTTTGACTTTTCCAACTTCTTCTTCTCAGCGCTCTTCTTGGACGTGGCGGCTTTTTTCACTTTCTTCTCTCCGGTTGCTTTTTTCACTTTTTTCTCACCAGCGGCAGCTGCTTTCGGCTTCACAGACTTCTTCTTCTCGCCAGATTTTGCTTTTGGTTCCTTGTTAGCCGATGCTGACAATTTGAATGAACCAGCGGCACCCTTTCCTTTAGTTTGCACTAATTTACCACTAGTCACAGCACCTTTTAAATATTTCTAATGAATGGAGCAAGTTTTTGCACATCAACTTTATAGGTAGCCGCGATATATTTCTTGATAGCCAGAAGGGAAGAACCACCGCGTTCCTTTAACGTTTTGATAGCAGCATCCACCATTTGCTGAGTAGGAGGATGAGTTGGAGCTGATTTTGGTTTCTTCGACCCACTAGCAGCAGCTTTTTTCGGTTTTTTTTCTGCAACAACGGCAGGAGCAGCAGCAACAGTATCGGCCATTTTGTATATTTTAACACTTTTAACAAAAAGAAAAAAAAAAACACTTGATAATCACTATTTTAATATACGACAAACAGAGAACACCATGCGGACATAGCTATGAAAGAATCAAAGAGTAGGAAGGTACGCAAAATTTTCATTTATTTGGGCACTTTTACTGAGTTGTATCCTTGAATTCTTTTAATAAATTCATTATTTATTACTTTTTGAATGATAATTCATGCAAATATCATTTATTTTAGTTCACTATAATATAATAGATCACTTTAAAATACTTTCTTTCAAATTATTTTACTAACTATGACGTTACATGGCTATTAAAGTCAATGTTTGATGAATTTCTTTCACTACTAACGTATAAAAACGCTTTTATTTAAACAAATACAATTGTTTAATGTCCAAAATCAAATGATATATAAAGTGTATGGTTTATTTAATGTTTTAAATCAAATATGAAACAATTGTCTATTAAATTGTGCTTTAAATTAAATAATAACTTCTTGAGTAATGAAACGCTTACTTCACTTTCTCTAAGCCTTTTGAATTTCTATTGAAATAAATATTTCTTTATTTTCTCACAATAGGACACAATCAAATAGAAATATTGAAACGTATTTTCATAAAATTCAAACCAAATGAGATAATTATAACGTTTAATGCATAATATTTACATGTTTTTCATTTGATAATAAGTCTATTCATATACATGAATGTATGGAGGAATGCTCGCATGAGTACTTTTTTTTATTCTCTTCTATTTTGCAATTGCTCAAGAAAAACGAAATATACGCATAAGTTATGTTAAATATTTGTTTCTGTTAGAATTAATACAATATTTGCTATTGAACTTTTATAAATTTCATAGAATATTCATCATATATTGTAGTTAAATATTTCAAAAGTAGCTAAAGTACTATGATCTGAGTGGGTATTGATGAAAATTTGTTTATTTACCCTGCTAAATAATAATTTATCAATGCAAATGATAAAATGAATTAATATATAAATATGTACATATACATATTTGCTGTATAATATAATGGAACATACCTACATACACAACTGTACTGTTTTGTGTGTAAGAAAAAAAAAATTCATTTTCTGGTAAGGATAGAAAGTATTTCCTCCTACTTAACTGTACTCAGTATTCTATCAAAATGCATATGTACATATGTACCTATATATGAATGTCAATTCATCTCAAACTAGTTATATTTCACTAAGGCTAAAAATGGCGCAATTTCTAACAATACTTTCATTACTTCTAACTAAATAATTAAATTGAACGCATTAAAATCTCCTTGTCATATTTGTGGTCCTGAAAAGGACCGTTTGTAAAATTTGTAAGCACTTAAGCACGTTCACCACGGATGCGTCGGGCCAATTGGATATCTTTTGGCATAATTGTTACACGCTTAGCATGAATGGCGCACAAATTGGTATCTTCAAAAAGACCAACTAAATAAGCTTCACTTGCTTCCTGAAGAGCCATAACCGCTGAACTTTGGAAACGCAAATCAGTTTTGAAATCCTGTGCAATCTCACGAACTAAACGTTGGAAAGGTAATTTACGAATCAACAATTCAGTGCTCTTTTGGTAACGACGAATTTCACGAAGAGCGACTGTTCCTGGACGATAACGATGTGGTTTCTTAACACCTCCAGTTGCTGGTGCACTCTTACGAGCTGCTTTCGTGGCCAATTGCTTCCTGGGTGCTTTTCCACCGGTGGATTTACGGGCAGTTTGCTTCGTACGAGCCATTTTTCACTTTATCTTCTTACACTCACTTAACTTTGAACACAATCACAATAATCACTATATATTTTTTGAGTCGCACATTCTCAAATAAACTTATGCTTTACCGTGGAATGTTTGTTTATGTTCTGCTGTTTTTTGTTTTTGAATACATTTCCCCTATTTCTATACATTTCCCCTACCCAAAAAGAAGTATAAATATTGGTGTCAATATTACGACAACGTCAGTCAGTCAGTCAGCCAGTCAGTCACAGTCAGTGCGACAACACCCACAGCGGACTAATTAAGCCAAAAATAATAATAAAAGTGTTTTTTTTTTTTAAACATCCATTAATTACGCTTAGCAAGGGTTTATACCTGTGCTAAATTTTCATTTTTCATTACAGAAGAAACAACAACAAAGAAGACAACATTTCCCTAATTACCCTCTGGTTTTCCCATCATGGGTAAACGGGAGAAAACGAAGGAGGATGTAAAAGCCGCCTACAAAATAATCATGGCGCAGATCAAAAGCGGCATGACGAAAGGAGGAATGGAGTTCCTCGTCTCCATCCACGGAAAGTTGGCCGACATCGACCAACTTTACCAGGACCCATCCAACACCATAGCCAACGATGAGGAGTCCACCATGGACCTAGAAGAGGAGAGTGACGAAGAACGCCACTCTGTAACCAACGAAAGTGAGCTCTCCGATGAAGAGGAGCTTATATCTGACTTGGAGGACAGCAATCTGGTACCTCCTACAGTAGTTGAACCACTTCAAGGTTCATCATCTTCGTCATCAGACGAATACCAGGTGGTGAAGGCAAAGAAGCGGAAGAAGTCCGCCTCTCCCATCCCTTCACAAGCGTCACCATCAACATCAACATCAACAGCACCATCAACATCAACAGCAACATCAACAGCACCATCAACATCAACACCAACAGCACCATCTTCAGCTCCATCAGCACCGTCAGCACCAAGTACCTTATCGCCTACTTCAAAGAAATCTCTTATGCCACCAATAGTCTGCTACATGCTCAATGTAGCAGAACTCAATAAGTTCGGCAAAGAAGAGAAAATTAACTTCAATGTTCACAACGTGAACACCACCAAGTCGGTGATCATCACCAAGAATAAGACCGATCATCAGTTAATAAGACAATTCTTGGCAAAGAAGAAAACAGGTTTTAACACCTACACCCCAAAAGAGGATAGAAAGGCACTTCTCGTCCTTAAAGGTATTCACCACAGCTTTACCGCTGGTGAAGTGAAGAGCGAGCTATTAACCGCCGGTATCCCCGTCATCGAGGTCAGCAGTTATAAGACCAACAGGACGGACAAAAAATTCAATAACTTCGTAGTTGAAGTAGAGAAGGGCAGCGATCTCCCTTCTATCTACAAGAATAATCTTCTATTAAACCAGAGAGTTCACTGGGAGAAATTTAGATCTAATGGGATCACTCAATGCAGAAACTGCCAGAAGTTTGGACACATTGCAAGCAATTGCGGTATGCCTTACATCTGTGTCAAATGCAGAGAAAGGCATGAGCCCGGTAAATGCGCTAGAGTCGCCACCGAAAAACTTGACAATGCAGTTTACTGCGCTAACTGTAGGCAAACTGGACACCCTGCAAATTACAAGGGATGTCCAAAATACAAGGAGAAGATCGCCGAGAAGGTAAAGGCGGCAATAAAAAAGAAAGAACAGCATAAGTTTGCTTTGAGCTCGGCCACGAAAGCAATTGAAACTGGCCTAAGTTTCGCTGACGTAGCTGCCCTGGGAAATGCCAGGAAACAACCTGCGAAACCGGCAACTCAACAGAATACACCTAAACCGACACCAGCCAAAAACCCTTCGGCACAGAAGCCAACCAAGACCTCGACCAATGGAAACATTTTTGAGGACACAGAGAGGTTGTTCGGCATGGACTTGCTAACTTTGCTCCAAAAAGCAAAGAAGGTAGTGCCCAGCAATTATAGTGCCCTGGACGACAGGGCAAAAACAGGTATCTTGGGGAGATTGATTTGTGAGTTATGCTCCCAATAAAAAATCTCTCCTTTATTTCATATAACGTTAATTCCATTTTTTCAATAGCCCGACGGGTTTCGTTAAATTTATTCATTAAATCTAAGAAACCCGATATTCTTTTCTTACAGGAAACCGGATTGACAGCAAGGAACAAGTTCAGCATCGTTGGATACAACACCTTCAGAACCGACAAGAGAACTGAAGGAAGAGGTACTGCAGTACTCCTAAGGAATACCTCCAAAACTCAGCAAATTCAAATTGCTGATCTTCGAGTTTTGGAAGCAACAGCAGTCATCATCGAGACCTCCAATAGAGAAACCCTGCTGGTTATCTCAGCATACTTCAACTGCAGAGCGTCGAAGGAGAATATTGGGCACGACCTCGGTATCATCAGCGGAATCGCCAGCCGCCACACTTACTGCGTGGTTGGGGGAGACTTTAACGCTAGGCATCCACGCTGGCTAGACGTCGTAACCTCTCCGCATGGAGCGGCTATCGCCGACTGGCTGGACGGAAACAGCCATCTGCACTCATTTGTGGTTATCTCCCAACCACAAAGTACTTACCCAAGCACTCCATCGACTCTGGACTTCTTTCTGGCCACATCCAACTTCGTCAACATCCTGCCAGAGATTCGGAACTACTCGTGCCGTGCGCACTTGAGTGACTCCGACCACCTGGCAGTTGAGTTGGCTGTTCGCCTCAACAACCAGATACTGGCCGACAGAATAACCCCAGAATTCTACATCAGTTTCCGTCGAATGGACTGGGAAAGATTCCGCAGTGATGTCGAGGCTGATCTCCCTCCAATTTCAACCACAGAGAACCTCAACAACAATGAAATCGATGACGCCATCAACCGATTTCAGTCGGTGGTCAACACTGCAGTTGACCGACAGAAGATACCAAAAACCAGCAGGGATAGGTTCGATAATCTTCCGAGTTATATCCAGGCTATATACTTCCACAGACAACGTCTTCGGAAGAAACTCCAAAGGATTGTCCGGAGAACATTGAATACTGCGAACGACGAATATCGCAGCGTGCGTTCTCAGCTCAATTGCACAAATACAATGTTTCTTCGGGCAGTGAAATCCTACCAAGACAGCGAGTTCACCAAGCGACTGGAAGACATCAAGCCCGGTCCAGACGCCTTCAAGAAAATTAATCGTCTAGTGAGCAATAAAAACGCCCTTCCTGAAACAATCAGCCATGGCCAGTTAACGGCAGCAACTCCAGCCGAGAAGGCAGAAGTTTTCGCGAGCAGCTTCGAAGGCAGTTTCGTTGATCGTCCTCCCACTCATCTTCCTGACTTCCTAACCGAAGTTGAAGCCCTTGTAACCGAAGTCACAGGAACCAGTCCACCCCTCTCCACTTTCAACGTCGAGAGCACTTCAAATGATCCGATCAACGAGCCAATGTTCACCAACACTGACGAAGTGACGGACATTATACAAAACAGCAACGCCAAAAAATCTTCAGGAACTGATGGAATCTCCAACTATCTGTTGAAGAAACTTCCTAGTGTGGCCATACTGTTGCTTACAGTTATCTTCAACAACTGCATCAACAACAGCTATTTTCCCACGCCGTGGAAAATAGCCAAAGTGGTGCCAGTCCCAAAGAAGACCAACCGCGACAACGTTGAAGGGTACCGACCAATTGCCTTGCTTTGCTGCGTTAGCAAAATATTGGAATCGGTGGTCCTGAAAAAAATCAACCGCTTCAGTTCCGAGCGAGGGATAATACCCAACAACCAGTTCGGCTTTCGGGTGAGACATTCCACCATCCACCCACTTCTCCAACTTCACAACGACGTTACAAGTGGACTCAATAAGAAGGAATCAACAGTGGCTTGCCTACTAGACATTGAGAAGGCTTTTGACAGCGTCTGGACCAAAGGACTTATCTACAAGTTGATAAAATTCGGTTTCCCACACTCCATAGCCAAGCTCATCCACAACTTCTTAACAAACAGACGCTTTTTTGTACAAGTCCACACCACGAAGTCATCATTGAAGAGTATCAGAGCTGGAGTACCGCAAGGGTCAAAGCTGGGCCCGACACTCTTTAACATCTATACAGCAGATCAGCCGTCCAACCCAGCAGCAACCAGAACCATGCTGTATGCGGATGACTCCATCACTTACGCTGTATCCCTTTCACCAGACATAGCCATCCGAAGAGTACAATCTCACATCCACAACCTCTGGGAGTACTACCTGAAATGGGGACTTAAAATTAATAGCAGCAAAACGGAGTTAATCTGTTTTCGACCGTCAACAACCGTCCTTAGTCGACGTGGTTTCGCTACTCGCTGCGCGAATTTACGGCTCATACTCCCAGACAACTCGGAAGTCCCAACCAATCCTTCAACCAAGTACCTTGGAATACATCTCAGCGAGAGGTTTAAATTTAATCCTCACGCTGCTAACATTCTGAGGCGGGCCAACTTTGCACTTCATTTAGTGCACCCACTGCTGAGGAGACGGAGTGGTCTGAGCAAAAAGACCAAACTCCTGATCTATAAGCAACTTATCAGGCCTGTCATCACTTACGGTTGCCCCATATGGTTCACCATTTCGCCATCCATAATGAAGAAACTTCAGATGTTTGAACGAAAAGTTCTCCGAGCATGCACTGGTCTCTGGCGACAACCAGCTTCGCTGAAGTACTACTCCAACTCAACTCTCTACGAGAGCGCTGGGATAGTACCAATCGACGAATACATGACTCAAACATCCACAAACATCCTGAGAAATCTCTTCGATCACCCGAATGAAGAGATCCAACGTTTCCTGAGACAGCACATCGAGCCCAGCCATCGACACCTTAGCACAAGAGCACTAATCGATACCAGATTTGATGACATCATAAACAGCGACTTCTACAAGAAAGCATCTAATAGCCATCACCGCGGCTAACACCGCCACCCCTTTCCTTATTTTCTTTCTCTCCCTCTTCTTTTATCTTTCCCTTTTTTTTAAAAAAAAACAAACAAACAAACAATTAATTATTTTAAAATGTATAAAAAAAAAAAAAAAAAAAAAAAAGTAACATGTATAGTTTAAGTAAAGACAATAACAAATTTTGTTAAAAATTTTATAAATCCCTCTTAGAAATACGTTGGGCCCCTATTGTTGAGCCAACTTTATTATATCGTAATTATAAGTCTAGTTATAAGCCAAATTGTAAATAATAATTAGGACACAATAAAGAAAAACTTAAAAAAAAAAAAAAAAACGACAACGTCAGTTGTGTAGTGACTAGTGAAGTGTTAAGTGAAAAAAAAAAAATCTAAAGTGCTAATATAATGACTGGTCGTGGTAAAGGAGGAAAAGGCTTGGGAAAGGGTGGCGCTAAACGTCATCGTAAAGTGCTGCGTGATAATATCCAGGGTATTACTAAACCCGCTATCCGCCGTTTAGCTCGTCGTGGTGGCGTAAAACGTATCTCTGGTTTGATATACGAAGAAACCCGTGGTGTATTGAAAGTGTTCCTGGAAAATGTTATTCGTGATGCTGTTACTTACACCGAACATGCTAAGCGTAAGACAGTTACTGCAATGGATGTTGTATATGCATTGAAGAGGCAAGGGCGCACTCTTTATGGTTTCGGAGGTTAAATTATTTGAAAAAAAAAAAAAACAATTACACAATCGGTCCTTTTCAGGACCACAAACAACTCTTTAAAAGTGGTATTATTTTCAAATTTTCATATAAATACACGTATTTTGTCCACCACAAAGGCCGAACGGATTACTTAGGGCAATACTGTTCATTTTTTTTTACATTTTGAAATCGGCTTTACGTTTATATGCGATATCAATTTTTTCATTTACATTTTTTAATGTGAAGTTTTTTTTTTCTCTCTTTTTTTCTTACAATTGAAATGTATTTCACATCATTTCAATTCAATGTGGTTTGGCTGGCGTCACTAAGGCAGAACAAAATGGCGGCACATTTCTTAGCGTCGGTTTGCATTCCAACGAAAAAACACACTCACACATACACACATACCCATTCATATACACACTATTTTCTAAGGTATGTAATGAGATAATTCTTTTTCTCCTAAATTGAATAATTTCCTATGGAAATATGGTTTATTTTATTACACATTGTATTTTAAGAGTTGGTGAAAATGAAAATAATTATGTATTATGTACATACACTTACATTTATGAAGATTTCATACTAAATTCAATAAAATTGTTTAATGCTCTTAATGTAAATGATTTGTCGTCCTTAAAAGGACGGTTTGTCATACTATTTTATTTTTTTTCAGAAATTATGAATTTATGCACTTTTTTCGGTCTTCTTGGGCAACAAAACAGCTTGGATATTTGGAAGAACACCTCCTTGTGCGATTGTAACACCAGAAAGCAATTTATTTAATTCTTCGTCATTACGGATGGCCAATTGCAAATGGCGAGGGATGATTCTTGTCTTTTTGTTGTCACGAGCAGCATTTCCTGCCAATTCTAATACTTCAGCGGCCAAATATTCCATAACAGCTGCTAAATAGACAGGAGCACCAGCACCAACACGTTCGGCATAGTTACCCTTGCGAAGAAGACGATGAATACGACCAACAGGGAACTGTAGTCCAGCACGATTTGAGCGTGACTTTGCCTTTCCCTTCACTTTTCCACCTTTACCACGACCAGACATTTTCACTGATTTTTATTTTTTTTTTTATTCACTTTAAACTTGCGCACAACACCACTGTTCACTTAGTTATGAGCAGTTGCCGTTTGTGCGCTGATATTTATGTAAAAAATTTTACGAGTGTTTTCTATGAGAGTGTGATTATGTGCCTTTGAAAATAACGTCAAATCAAGGGATATTAGTCTGGGTACTTTCAGAATTTTTACAGTTCTCGTTCAATCGTCAAACAGTGAAGTGTAGTGGAAAGTGAAAAGTGAAATTTAAAAATGCCACCAAAAACTAGTGGAAAAGCAGCCAAGAAAGCCGGAAAGGCACAAAAAAATATCACCAAGAATGATAAGAAGAAGAAGCGCAAGAGGAAGGAAAGCTACGCAATCTACATCTACAAAGTGTTGAAGCAAGTTCATCCCGATACTGGAATTTCGTCGAAGGCCATGAGTATCATGAACAGTTTCGTGAATGATATCTTCGAGAGGATTGCCGCAGAAGCATCTCGTTTGGCGCACTACAATAAACGTTCAACAATTACCAGTCGAGAAATCCAAACAGCCGTTCGTTTATTGTTACCTGGTGAGCTCGCTAAGCACGCTGTCAGTGAAGGAACTAAAGCAGTTACCAAATACACCAGTTCAAAATAAATTTATTGGATAGTGTTTTCCATTCATTCAATTAAAATGGCCCTTTTCAGGGCCGCAAAATATTCATCTTAGAGATTTTATAACAATTCAATAGCAATAATATACACATATGTATGTATGTACCCACTACGACGAGAGATTATGACAATTTGTGTGTGTATGTAAGTTCATGGAATGTTCATATTAAACGAATTTAATGAACACACAGGCAGAAAAAATCATTCGTTTTAAATGTATCTTTGCTGTACCATGTACGCATGTATGTATGTATGTACATGTACATGTGAAATTGAAGGAAAAGTAAAAATCTCATCTGTTTTATTTTTCCACTACATGTTCCTAGAAAACACCGTATTTTTTCGTTTCTCTCAAAGAATACAATCCGCATCAGTAACAAATTGTCATTTTTTCATTTTCCTAAATAGAATTGTTAAATGAAATGGTTTTAATCTCCTTATCGAACTAATTGTAGCCCTGAAAAGGACTGTGGAGTTTTTTTTTTCTTAATTTCGTATATGCAAGTGTTTGCAAAGAAATTATTTTTTAGCTTTCTTAGCTGCAGCGGCTTTTTTTGGTTTAGCAGCAGTTGCTGTTGTAGATTTAGCTTTGGGTACTTTAGGTTTAGGAGCAGCAGCCTTTGGTTTTGTTGTTTTTGCCTTAACTGTAGTAGTCTTCTTGATGCTTTTTACCTTTGACTTTTCCAACTTCTTCTTCTCAGCGCTCTTCTTGGACGTGGCGGCTTTTTTCACTTTCTTCTCTCCGGTTGCTTTTTTCACTTTTTTCTCACCAGCGGCAGCTGCTTTCGGCTTCACAGACTTCTTCTTCTCACCAGATTTTGCTTTTGGTTCCTTGTTAGCCGATGCTGACAATTTGAATGAACCAGCGGCACCCTTTCCTTTAGTTTGCACTAATTTACCACTAGTCACAGCACCTTTTAAATATTTCTTAATGAATGGAGCAAGTTTTTGCACATCAACTTTATAGGTAGCCGCGATATATTTCTTGATAGCCAGAAGGGAAGAACCACCGCGTTCCTTTAACGTTTTGATAGCAGCATCCACCATTTGCTGAGTAGGAGGATGAGTTGGAGCTGATTTTGGTTTCTTCGACCCACTAGCAGCAGCTTTTTTCGGTTTTTTTTCTGCAACAACGGCAGGAGCAGCAGCAACAGTATCGGCCATTTTGTATATTTTAACACTTTTAACAAAAAGAAAAAAAAAACACTTGATAATCACTATTTTAATATACGACAAACAGAGAACACCATGCGGACATAGCTATGAAAGAATCAAAGAGTAGGAAGGTACGCAAAATTTTCATTTATTTGGGCACTTTTACTGAGTTGTATCCTTGAATTCTTTTAATAAATTCATTATTTATTACTTTTTGAATGATAATTCATGCAAATATCATTTATTTTAGTTCACTATAATATAATAGATCACTTTAAAATACTTTCTTTCAAATTATTTTACTAACTATGACGTTACATGGCTATTAAAGTCAATGTTTGATGAATTTCTTTCACTACTAACGTATAAAAACGCTTTTATTTAAACAAATACAATTGTTTAATGTCTAAAATCAAATGATATATAAAGTGTATGGTTTATTTAATGTTTTAAATCAAATATGAAACAATTATCTATTAAATTGTGCTTTAAATTAAATAATAACTTCTTGAGTAATGAAACGCTTACTTCACTTTCTCTAAGCCTTTTGAATTTCTATTGAAATAAATATTTCTTTATTTTCTCACAATAGGACACAATCAAATAGAAATATTGAAACGTATTTTCATAAAATTCAAACCAAATGAGATAATTATAACGTTTAATGCATAATATTTACATGTTTTTCATTTGATAATAAGTCTATTCATATACATGAATGTATGGAGGAATGCTCGCATGAGTACTTTTCTTTATTCTCTTCTATTTTGCAATTGCTCAAGAAAAACGAAATATACGCATAAGTTATGTTAAATATTTGTTTCTGTTAGAATTAATACAATATTTGCTACTGAACTTTTATAAATTTCATAGAATATTCATCATATATTGTAGTTAAATATTTCAAAAGTAGCTAAAGTACTATGATCTGAGTGGGTATTGATGAAAATTTGTTTATTTACCCTGCTAAATAATAATTTATCAATGCAAATGATAAAATGAATTAATATATAAATATGTACATATACATATTTGCTGTATAATATAATGGAACATACCTACATACACAACTGTACTGTTTTGTGTGTAAGAAAAAAAAAATTCATTTTCTGGTAAGGATAGAAAGTATTTCCTCCTACTTAACTGTACTCAGTATTCTATCAAAATGCATATGTACATATGTACCTATATATGAATGTCAATTCATCTCAAACTAGTTATATTTCACTAAGGCTAAAAATGGCGCAATTTCTAACAATACTTTCATTACTTCTAACTAAATAATTAAATTGAACGCATTAAAATCTCCTTGTCATATTTGTGGTCCTGAAAAGGACCGTTTGTAAAATTTGTAAGCACTTAAGCACGTTCACCACGGATGCGTCGGGCCAATTGGATATCTTTTGGCATAATTGTTACACGCTTAGCATGAATGGCGCACAAATTGGTATCTTCAAAAAGACCAACTAAATAAGCTTCACTTGCTTCCTGAAGAGCCATAACCGCTGAACTTTGGAAACGCAAATCAGTTTTGAAATCCTGTGCAATCTCACGAACTAAACGTTGGAAAGGTAATTTACGAATCAACAATTCAGTGCTCTTTTGGTAACGACGAATTTCACGAAGAGCGACTGTTCCTGGACGATAACGATGTGGTTTCTTAACACCTCCAGTTGCTGGTGCACTCTTACGAGCTGCTTTCGTGGCCAATTGCTTCCTGGGTGCTTTTCCACCGGTGGATTTACGGGCAGTTTGCTTCGTACGAGCCATTTTTCACTTTATCTTCTTACACTCACTTAACTTTGAACACAATCACAATAATCACTATATATTTTTTGAGTCGCACATTCTCAAATAAACTTATGCTTTACCGTGGAATGTTTGTTTATGTTCTGCTGTTTTTTGTTTTTGAATACATTTCCCCTATTTCTATACATTTCCCCTACCCAAAAAGAAGTATAAATATTGGTGTCAATATTACGACAACGTCAGTTGTGTAGTGACTAGTGAAGTGTTAAGTGAAAAAAAAAAAATCTAAAGTGCTAATATAATGACTGGTCGTGGTAAAGGAGGAAAAGGCTTGGGAAAGGGTGGCGCTAAACGTCATCGTAAAGTGCTGCGTGATAATATCCAGGGTATTACTAAACCCGCTATCCGCCGTTTAGCTCGTCGTGGTGGCGTAAAACGTATCTCTGGTTTAATATACGAAGAAACCCGTGGTGTATTGAAAGTGTTCCTGGAAAATGTTATTCGTGATGCTGTTACTTACACCGAACATGCTAAGCGTAAGACAGTTACTGCAATGGATGTTGTATATGCATTGAAGAGGCAAGGGCGCACTCTTTATGGTTTCGGAGGTTAAATTATTTGAAAAAAAAAAAAAACAATTACACAATCGGTCCTTTTCAGGACCACAAACAACTCTTTAAAAGTGGTATTATTTTCAAATTTTCATATAAATACACGTATTTTGTCCACCACAAAGGCCGAACGGATTACTTAGGGCAATACTGTTCATTTTTTTTTACATTTTGAAATCGGCTTTACGTTTATATGCGATATCAATTTTTTCATTTACATTTTTTAATGTGAAGTTTTTTTTTTCTCTCTTTTTTTCTTACAATTGAAATGTATTTCACATCATTTCAATTCAATGTGGTTTGGCTGGCGTCACTAAGGCAGAACAAAATGGCGGCACATTTCTTAGCGTCGGTTTGCATTCCAACGAAAAAACACACTCACACATACACACATACCCATTCATATACACACTATTTTCTAAGGTATGTAATGAGATAATTCTTTTTCTCCTAAATTGAATAATTTCCTATGGAAATATGGTTTATTTTATTACACATTGTATTTTAAGAGTTGGTGAAAATGAAAATAATTATGTATTATGTACATACACTTACATTTATGAAGATTTCATACTAAATTCAATAAAATTGTTTAATGCTCTTAATGTAAATGATTTGTCGTCCTTAAAAGGACGGTTTGTCATACTATTTTATTTTTTTTCAGAAATTATGAATTTATGCACTTTTTTCGGTCTTCTTGGGCAACAAAACAGCTTGGATATTTGGAAGAACACCTCCTTGTGCGATTGTAACACCAGAAAGCAATTTATTTAATTCTTCGTCATTACGGATGGCCAATTGCAAATGGCGAGGGATGATTCTTGTCTTTTTGTTGTCACGAGCAGCATTTCCTGCCAATTCTAATACTTCAGCGGCCAAATATTCCATAACAGCTGCTAAATAGACAGGAGCACCAGCACCAACACGTTCGGCATAGTTACCCTTGCGAAGAAGACGATGAATACGACCAACAGGGAACTGTAGTCCAGCACGATTTGAGCGTGACTTTGCCTTTCCCTTCACTTTTCCACCTTTACCACGACCAGACATTTTCACTGATTTTTATTTTTTTTTTTATTCACTTTAAACTTGCGCACAACACCACTGTTCACTTAGTTATGAGCAGTTGCCGTTTGTGCGCTGATATTTATGTAAAAAATTTTACGAGTGTTTTCTATGAGAGTGTGATTATGTGCCTTTGAAAATAACGTCAAATCAAGGGATATTAGTCTGGGTACTTTCAGAATTTTTACAGTTCTCGTTCAATCGTCAAACAGTGAAGTGTAGTGGAAAGTGAAAAGTGAAATTTAAAAATGCCACCAAAAACTAGTGGAAAAGCAGCCAAGAAAGCCGGAAAGGCACAAAAAAATATCACCAAGAATGATAAGAAGAAGAAGCGCAAGAGGAAGGAAAGCTACGCAATCTACATCTACAAAGTGTTGAAGCAAGTTCATCCCGATACTGGAATTTCGTCGAAGGCCATGAGTATCATGAACAGTTTCGTGAATGATATCTTCGAGAGGATTGCCGCAGAAGCATCTCGTTTGGCGCACTACAATAAACGTTCAACAATTACCAGTCGAGAAATCCAAACAGCCGTTCGTTTATTGTTACCTGGTGAGCTCGCTAAGCACGCTGTCAGTGAAGGAACTAAAGCAGTTACCAAATACACCAGTTCAAAATAAATTTATTGGATAGTGTTTTCCATTCATTCAATTAAAATGGCCCTTTTCAGGGCCGCAAAATATTCATCTTAGAGATTTTATAACAATTCAATAGCAATAATATACACATATGTATGTATGTACCCACTACGACGAGAGATTATGACAATTTGTGTGTGTATGTAAGTTCATGGAATGTTCATATTAAACGAATTTAATGAACACACAGGCAGAAAAAATCATTCGTTTTAAATGTATCTTTGCTGTACCATGTACGCATGTATGTATGTATGTACATGTACATGTGAAATTGAAGGAAAAGTAAAAATCTCATCTGTTTTATTTTTCCACTACATGTTCCTAGAAAACACCGTATTTTTTCGTTTCTCTCAAAGAATACAATCCGCATCAGTAACAAATTGTCATTTTTTCATTTTCCTAAATAGAATTGTTAAATGAAATGGTTTTAATCTCCTTATCGAACTAATTGTAGCCCTGAAAAGGACTGTGGAGTTTTTTTTTTCTTAATTTCGTATATGCAAGTGTTTGCAAAGAAATTATTTTTTAGCTTTCTTAGCTGCAGCGGCTTTTTTTGGTTTAGCAGCAGTTGCTGTTGTAGATTTAGCTTTGGGTACTTTAGGTTTAGGAGCAGCAGCCTTTGGTTTTGTTGTTTTTGCCTTAACTGTAGTAGTCTTCTTGATGCTTTTTACCTTTGACTTTTCCAACTTCTTCTTCTCAGCGCTCTTCTTGGACGTGGCGGCTTTTTTCACTTTCTTCTCTCCGGTTGCTTTTTTCACTTTTTTCTCACCAGCGGCAGCTGCTTTCGGCTTCACAGACTTCTTCTTCTCACCAGATTTTGCTTTTGGTTCCTTGTTAGCCGATGCTGACAATTTGAATGAACCAGCGGCACCCTTTCCTTTAGTTTGCACTAATTTACCACTAGTCACAGCACCTTTTAAATATTTCTTAATGAATGGAGCAAGTTTTTGCACATCAACTTTATAGGTAGCCGCGATATATTTCTTGATAGCCAGAAGGGAAGAACCACCGCGTTCCTTTAACGTTTTGATAGCAGCATCCACCATTTGCTGAGTAGGAGGATGAGTTGGAGCTGATTTTGGTTTCTTCGACCCACTAGCAGCAGCTTTTTTCGGTTTTTTTTCTGCAACAACGGCAGGAGCAGCAGCAACAGTATCGGCCATTTTGTATATTTTAACACTTTTAACAAAAAGAAAAAAAAAACACTTGATAATCACTATTTTAATATACGACAAACAGAGAACACCATGCGGACATAGCTATGAAAGAATCAAAGAGTAGGAAGGTACGCAAAATTTTCATTTATTTGGGCACTTTTACTGAGTTGTATCCTTGAATTCTTTTAATAAATTCATTATTTATTACTTTTTGAATGATAATTCATGCAAATATCATTTATTTTAGTTCACTATAATATAATAGATCACTTTAAAATACTTTCTTTCAAATTATTTTACTAACTATGACGTTACATGGCTATTAAAGTCAATGTTTGATGAATTTCTTTCACTACTAACGTATAAAAACGCTTTTATTTAAACAAATACAATTGTTTAATGTCTAAAATCAAATGATATATAAAGTGTATGGTTTATTTAATGTTTTAAATCAAATATGAAACAATTATCTATTAAATTGTGCTTTAAATTAAATAATAACTTCTTGAGTAATGAAACGCTTACTTCACTTTCTCTAAGCCTTTTGAATTTCTATTGAAATAAATATTTCTTTATTTTCTCACAATAGGACACAATCAAATAGAAATATTGAAACGTATTTTCATAAAATTCAAACCAAATGAGATAATTATAACGTTTAATGCATAATATTTACATGTTTTTCATTTGATAATAAGTCTATTCATATACATGAATGTATGGAGGAATGCTCGCATGAGTACTTTTCTTTATTCTCTTCTATTTTGCAATTGCTCAAGAAAAACGAAATATACGCATAAGTTATGTTAAATATTTGTTTCTGTTAGAATTAATACAATATTTGCTACTGAACTTTTATAAATTTCATAGAATATTCATCATATATTGTAGTTAAATATTTCAAAAGTAGCTAAAGTACTATGATCTGAGTGGGTATTGATGAAAATTTGTTTATTTACCCTGCTAAATAATAATTTATCAATGCAAATGATAAAATGAATTAATATATAAATATGTACATATACATATTTGCTGTATAATATAATGGAACATACCTACATACACAACTGTACTGTTTTGTGTGTAAGAAAAAAAAAATTCATTTTCTGGTAAGGATAGAAAGTATTTCCTCCTACTTAACTGTACTCAGTATTCTATCAAAATGCATATGTACATATGTACCTATATATGAATGTCAATTCATCTCAAACTAGTTATATTTCACTAAGGCTAAAAATGGCGCAATTTCTAACAATACTTTCATTACTTCTAACTAAATAATTAAATTGAACGCATTAAAATCTCCTTGTCATATTTGTGGTCCTGAAAAGGACCGTTTGTAAAATTTGTAAGCACTTAAGCACGTTCACCACGGATGCGTCGGGCCAATTGGATATCTTTTGGCATAATTGTTACACGCTTAGCATGAATGGCGCACAAATTGGTATCTTCAAAAAGACCAACTAAATAAGCTTCACTTGCTTCCTGAAGAGCCATAACCGCTGAACTTTGGAAACGCAAATCAGTTTTGAAATCCTGTGCAATCTCACGAACTAAACGTTGGAAAGGTAATTTACGAATCAACAATTCAGTGCTCTTTTGGTAACGACGAATTTCACGAAGAGCGACTGTTCCTGGACGATAACGATGTGGTTTCTTAACACCTCCAGTTGCTGGTGCACTCTTACGAGCTGCTTTCGTGGCCAATTGCTTCCTGGGTGCTTTTCCACCGGTGGATTTACGGGCAGTTTGCTTCGTACGAGCCATTTTTCACTTTATCTTCTTACACTCACTTAACTTTGAACACAATCACAATAATCACTATATATTTTTTGAGTCGCACATTCTCAAATAAACTTATGCTTTACCGTGGAATGTTTGTTTATGTTCTGCTGTTTTTTGTTTTTGAATACATTTCCCCTATTTCTATACATTTCCCCTACCCAAAAAGAAGTATAAATATTGGTGTCAATATTACGACAACGTCAGTTGTGTAGTGACTAGTGAAGTGTTAAGTGAAAAAAAAAAAAATCTAAAGTGCTAATATAATGACTGGTCGTGGTAAAGGAGGAAAAGGCTTGGGAAAGGGTGGCGCTAAACGTCATCGTAAAGTGCTGCGTGATAATATCCAGGGTATTACTAAACCCGCTATCCGCCGTTTAGCTCGTCGTGGTGGCGTAAAACGTATCTCTGGTTTGATATACGAAGAAACCCGTGGTGTATTGAAAGTGTTCCTGGAAAATGTTATTCGTGATGCTGTTACTTACACCGAACATGCTAAGCGTAAGACAGTTACTGCAATGGATGTTGTATATGCATTGAAGAGGCAAGGGCGCACTCTTTATGGTTTCGGAGGTTAAATTATTTGAAAAAAAAAAAAAAACAATTACACAATCGGTCCTTTTCAGGACCACAAACAACTCTTTAAAAGTGGTATTATTTTCAAATTTTCATATAAATACACGTATTTTGTCCACCACAAAGGCCGAACGGATTACTTAGGGCAATACTGTTCATTTTTTTTTACATTTTGAAATCGGCTTTACGTTTATATGCGATATCAATTTTTTCATTTACATTTTTTAATGTGAAGTTTTTTTTTTCTCTCTTTTTTTCTTACAATTGAAATGTATTTCACATCATTTCAATTCAATGTGGTTTGGCTGGCGTCACTAAGGCAGAACAAAATGGCGGCACATTTCTTAGCGTCGGTTTGCATTCCAACGAAAAAACACACTCACACATACACACATACCCATTCATATACACACTATTTTCTGAGGTATGTAATGAGATAATTCTTTTTCTCCTAAATTGAATAATTTCCTATGGAAATATGGTTTATTTTATTACACATTGTATTTTAAGAGTTGGTGAAAATGAAAATAATTATGTATTATGTACATACACTTACATTTATGAAGATTTCATACTAAATTCAATAAAATTGTTTAATGCTCTTAATGTAAATGATTTGTCGTCCTTAAAAGGACGGTTTGTCATACTATTTTATTTTTTTTCAGAAATTATGAATTTATGCACTTTTTTCGGTCTTCTTGGGCAACAAAACAGCTTGGATATTTGGAAGAACACCTCCTTGTGCGATTGTAACACCAGAAAGCAATTTATTTAATTCTTCGTCATTACGGATGGCCAATTGCAAATGGCGAGGGATGATTCTTGTCTTTTTGTTGTCACGAGCAGCATTTCCTGCCAATTCTAATACTTCAGCGGCCAAATATTCCATAACAGCTGCTAAATAGACAGGAGCACCAGCACCAACACGTTCGGCATAGTTACCCTTGCGAAGAAGACGATGAATACGACCAACAGGGAACTGTAGTCCAGCACGATTTGAGCGTGACTTTGCCTTTCCCTTCACTTTTCCACCTTTACCACGACCAGACATTTTCACTGATTTTTATTTTTTTTTTTATTCACTTTAAACTTGCGCACAACACCACTGTTCACTTAGTTATGAGCAGTTGCCGTTTGTGCGCTGATATTTATGTAAAAAATTTTACGAGTGTTTTCTATGAGAGTGTGATTATGTGCCTTTGAAAATAACGTCAAATCAAGGGATATTAGTCTGGGTACTTTCAGAATTTTTACAGTTCTCGTTCAATCGTCAAACAGTGAAGTGTAGTGGAAAGTGAAAAGTGAAATTTAAAAATGCCACCAAAAACTAGTGGAAAAGCAGCCAAGAAAGCCGGAAAGGCACAAAAAAATATCACCAAGAATGATAAGAAGAAGAAGCGCAAGAGGAAGGAAAGCTACGCAATCTACATCTACAAAGTGTTGAAGCAAGTTCATCCCGATACTGGAATTTCGTCGAAGGCCATGAGTATCATGAACAGTTTCGTGAATGATATCTTCGAGAGGATTGCCGCAGAAGCATCTCGTTTGGCGCACTACAATAAACGTTCAACAATTACCAGTCGAGAAATCCAAACAGCCGTTCGTTTATTGTTACCTGGTGAGCTCGCTAAGCACGCTGTCAGTGAAGGAACTAAAGCAGTTACCAAATACACCAGTTCAAAATAAATTTATTGGATAGTGTTTTCCATTCATTCAATTAAAATGGCCCTTTTCAGGGCCGCAAAATATTCATCTTAGAGATTTTATAACAATTCAATAGCAATAATATACACATATGTATGTATGTACCCACTACGACGAGAGATTATGACAATTTGTGTGTGTATGTAAGTTCATGGAATGTTCATATTAAACGAATTTAATGAACACACAGGCAGAAAAAATCATTCGTTTTAAATGTATCTTTGCTGTACCATGTACGCATGTATGTATGTATGTACATGTACATGTGAAATTGAAGGAAAAGTAAAAATCTCATCTGTTTTATTTTTCCACTACATGTTCCTAGAAAACACCGTATTTTTTCGTTTCTCTCAAAGAATACAATCCGCATCAGTAACAAATTGTCATTTTTTCATTTTCCTAAATAGAATTGTTAAATGAAATGGTTTTAATCTCCTTATCGAACTAATTGTAGCCCTGAAAAGGACTGTGGAGTTTTTTTTTTCTTAATTTCGTATATGCAAGTGTTTGCAAAGAAATTATTTTTTAGCTTTCTTAGCTGCAGCGGCTTTTTTTGGTTTAGCAGCAGTTGCTGTTGTAGATTTAGCTTTGGGTACTTTAGGTTTAGGAGCAGCAGCCTTTGGTTTTGTTGTTTTTGCCTTAACTGTAGTAGTCTTCTTGATGCTTTTTACCTTTGACTTTTCCAACTTCTTCTTCTCAGCGCTCTTCTTGGACGTGGCGGCTTTTTTCACTTTCTTCTCTCCGGTTGCTTTTTTCACTTTTTTCTCACCAGCGGCAGCTGCTTTCGGCTTCACAGACTTCTTCTTCTCACCAGATTTTGCTTTTGGTTCCTTGTTAGCCGATGCTGACAATTTGAATGAACCAGCGGCACCCTTTCCTTTAGTTTGCACTAATTTACCACTAGTCACAGCACCTTTTAAATATTTCTTAATGAATGGAGCAAGTTTTTGCACATCAACTTTATAGGTAGCCGCGATATATTTCTTGATAGCCAGAAGGGAAGAACCACCGCGTTCCTTTAACGTTTTGATAGCAGCATCCACCATTTGCTGAGTAGGAGGATGAGTTGGAGCTGATTTTGGTTTCTTCGACCCACTAGCAGCAGCTTTTTTCGGTTTTTTTTCTGCAACAACGGCAGGAGCAGCAGCAACAGTATCGGCCATTTTGTATATTTTAACACTTTTAACAAAAAGAAAAAAAAAACACTTGATAATCACTATTTTAATATACGACAAACAGAGAACACCATGCGGACATAGCTATGAAAGAATCAAAGAGTAGGAAGGTACGCAAAATTTTCATTTATTTGGGCACT
Organism: Xylota sylvarum; assembly: GCA_905220385.1. Classification (NCBI taxonomy): domain Eukaryota; kingdom Metazoa; phylum Arthropoda; class Insecta; order Diptera; family Syrphidae; genus Xylota; species Xylota sylvarum. The sequence goes on from CAJMZQ010000013.1 coordinate 34,332, forward strand.
TTTACTGAGTTGTATCCTTGAATTCTTTTAATAAATTCATTATTTATTACTTTTTGAATGATAATTCATGCAAATATCATTTATTTTAGTTCACTATAATATAATAGATCACTTTAAAATACTTTCTTTCAAATTATTTTACTAACTATGACGTTACATGGCTATTAAAGTCAATGTTTGATGAATTTCTTTCACTACTAACGTATAAAAACGCTTTTATTTAAACAAATACAATTGTTTAATGTCTAAAATCAAATGATATATAAAGTGTATGGTTTATTTAATGTTTTAAATCAAATATGAAACAATTATCTATTAAATTGTGCTTTAAATTAAATAATAACTTCTTGAGTAATGAAACGCTTACTTCACTTTCTCTAAGCCTTTTGAATTTCTATTGAAATAAATATTTCTTTATTTTCTCACAATAGGACACAATCAAATAGAAATATTGAAACGTATTTTCATAAAATTCAAACCAAATGAGATAATTATAACGTTTAATGCATAATATTTACATGTTTTTCATTTGATAATAAGTCTATTCATATACATGAATGTATGGAGGAATGCTCGCATGAGTACTTTTCTTTATTCTCTTCTATTTTGCAATTGCTCAAGAAAAACGAAATATACGCATAAGTTATGTTAAATATTTGTTTCTGTTAGAATTAATACAATATTTGCTACTGAACTTTTATAAATTTCATAGAATATTCATCATATATTGTAGTTAAATATTTCAAAAGTAGCTAAAGTACTATGATCTGAGTGGGTATTGATGAAAATTTGTTTATTTACCCTGCTAAATAATAATTTATCAATGCAAATGATAAAATGAATTAATATATAAATATGTACATATACATATTTGCTGTATAATATAATGGAACATACCTACATACACAACTGTACTGTTTTGTGTGTAAGAAAAAAAAAATTCATTTTCTGGTAAGGATAGAAAGTATTTCCTCCTACTTAACTGTACTCAGTATTCTATCAAAATGCATATGTACATATGTACCTATATATGAATGTCAATTCATCTCAAACTAGTTATATTTCACTAAGGCTAAAAATGGCGCAATTTCTAACAATACTTTCATTACTTCTAACTAAATAATTAAATTGAACGCATTAAAATCTCCTTGTCATATTTGTGGTCCTGAAAAGGACCGTTTGTAAAATTTGTAAGCACTTAAGCACGTTCACCACGGATGCGTCGGGCCAATTGGATATCTTTTGGCATAATTGTTACACGCTTAGCATGAATGGCGCACAAATTGGTATCTTCAAAAAGACCAACTAAATAAGCTTCACTTGCTTCCTGAAGAGCCATAACCGCTGAACTTTGGAAACGCAAATCAGTTTTGAAATCCTGTGCAATCTCACGAACTAAACGTTGGAAAGGTAATTTACGAATCAACAATTCAGTGCTCTTTTGGTAACGACGAATTTCACGAAGAGCGACTGTTCCTGGACGATAACGATGTGGTTTCTTAACACCTCCAGTTGCTGGTGCACTCTTACGAGCTGCTTTCGTGGCCAATTGCTTCCTGGGTGCTTTTCCACCGGTGGATTTACGGGCAGTTTGCTTCGTACGAGCCATTTTTCACTTTATCTTCTTACACTCACTTAACTTTGAACACAATCACAATAATCACTATATATTTTTTGAGTCGCACATTCTCAAATAAACTTATGCTTTACCGTGGAATGTTTGTTTATGTTCTGCTGTTTTTTGTTTTTGAATACATTTCCCCTATTTCTATACATTTCCCCTACCCAAAAAGAAGTATAAATATTGGTGTCAATATTACGACAACGTCAGTTGTGTAGTGACTAGTGAAGTGTTAAGTGAAAAAAAAAAAATCTAAAGTGCTAATATAATGACTGGTCGTGGTAAAGGAGGAAAAGGCTTGGGAAAGGGTGGCGCTAAACGTCATCGTAAAGTGCTGCGTGATAATATCCAGGGTATTACTAAACCCGCTATCCGCCGTTTAGCTCGTCGTGGTGGCGTAAAACGTATCTCTGGTTTGATATACGAAGAAACCCGTGGTGTATTGAAAGTGTTCCTGGAAAATGTTATTCGTGATGCTGTTACTTACACCGAACATGCTAAGCGTAAGACAGTTACTGCAATGGATGTTGTATATGCATTGAAGAGGCAAGGGCGCACTCTTTATGGTTTCGGAGGTTAAATTATTTGAAAAAAAAAAAAAAACAATTACACAATCGGTCCTTTTCAGGACCACAAACAACTCTTTAAAAGTGGTATTATTTTCAAATTTTCATATAAATACACGTATTTTGTCCACCACAAAGGCCGAACGGATTACTTAGGGCAATACTGTTCATTTTTTTTTACATTTTGAAATCGGCTTTACGTTTATATGCGATATCAATTTTTTCATTTACATTTTTTAATGTGAAGTTTTTTTTTTCTCTCTTTTTTTCTTACAATTGAAATGTATTTCACATCATTTCAATTCAATGTGGTTTGGCTGGCGTCACTAAGGCAGAACAAAATGGCGGCACATTTCTTAGCGTCGGTTTGCATTCCAACGAAAAAACACACTCACACATACACACATACCCATTCATATACACACTATTTTCTGAGGTATGTAATGAGATAATTCTTTTTCTCCTAAATTGAATAATTTCCTATGGAAATATGGTTTATTTTATTACACATTGTATTTTAAGAGTTGGTGAAAATGAAAATAATTATGTATTATGTACATTTATGAAGATTTCATACTAAATTCAATAAAATTGTTTAATGCTCTTAATGTAAATGATTTGTCGTCCTTAAAAGGACGGTTTGTCATACTATTTTATTTTTTTTCAGAAATTATGAATTTATGCACTTTTTTCGGTCTTCTTGGGCAACAAAACAGCTTGGATATTTGGAAGAACACCTCCTTGTGCGATTGTAACACCAGAAAGCAATTTATTTAATTCTTCGTCATTACGGATGGCCAATTGCAAATGGCGAGGGATGATTCTTGTCTTTTTGTTGTCACGAGCAGCATTTCCTGCCAATTCTAATACTTCAGCGGCCAAATATTCCATAACAGCTGCTAAATAGACAGGAGCACCAGCACCAACACGTTCGGCATAGTTACCCTTGCGAAGAAGACGATGAATACGACCAACAGGGAACTGTAGTCCAGCACGATTTGAGCGTGACTTTGCCTTTCCCTTCACTTTTCCACCTTTACCACGACCAGACATTTTCACTGATTTTTATTTTCTTTTTTATTCACTTTAAACTTGCGCACAACACCTCTGTTCACTTAGTTATGAGCAGTTGCCGTTTGTGCGCTGATATTTATGTAAAAAATTTTACGAGTGTTTTCTATGAGAGTGTGATTATGTGCCTTTGAAAATAACGTCAAATCAAGGGATATTAGTCTGGGTACTTTCAGAATTTTTACAGTTCTCGTTCAATCGTCAAACAGTGAAGTGTAGTGGAAAGTGAAAAGTGAAATTTAAAAATGCCACCAAAAACTAGTGGAAAAGCAGCCAAGAAAGCCGGAAAGGCACAAAAAAATATCACCAAGAATGATAAGAAGAAGAAGCGCAAGAGGAAGGAAAGCTACGCAATCTACATCTACAAAGTGTTGAAGCAAGTTCATCCCGATACTGGAATTTCGTCGAAGGCCATGAGTATCATGAACAGTTTCGTGAATGATATCTTCGAGAGGATTGCCGCAGAAGCATCTCGTTTGGCGCACTACAATAAACGTTCAACAATTACCAGTCGAGAAATCCAAACAGCCGTTCGTTTATTGTTACCTGGTGAGCTCGCTAAGCACGCTGTCAGTGAAGGAACTAAAGCAGTTACCAAATACACCAGTTCAAAATAAATTTATTGGATAGTGTTTTCCATTCATTCAATTAAAATGGCCCTTTTCAGGGCCGCAAAATATTCATCTTAGAGATTTTATAACAATTCAATAGCAATAATATACACATATGTATGTATGTACCCACTACGACGAGAGATTATGATAATTTGTGTGTGTATGTAAGTTCATGGAATGTTCATATTAAAAGAATTTAATGAACACACAGACAGAAAAAATCATTCGTTTTAAATGTATCTTTGCTGTACCATGTACGCATGTATGTATGTATGTACATGTACATGTGAAATTGAAGGAAAAGTAAAAATCTCATCTGTTTTATTTTTCCACTACATGTTCCTAGAAAACACCGTATTTTTTCGTTTCTCTCAAAGAATACAATCCGCATCAGTAACAAATTGTCATTTTTTCATTTTCCTAAATAGAATTGTTAAATGAAATGGTTTTAATCTCCTTATCGAACTAATTGTAGCCCTGAAAAGGACTGTGGAGTTTTTTTTTTCTTAATTTCGTATATGCAAGTGTTTGCAAAGAAATTATTTTTTAGCTTTCTTAGCTGCAGCGGCTTTTTTTGGTTTAGCAGCAGTTGCTGTTGTAGATTTAGCTTTGGGTACTTTAGGTTTAGGAGCAGCAGCCTTTGGTTTTGTTGTTTTTACCTTAACTGTAGTAGTCTTCTTGATGCTTTTTACCTTTGACTTTTCCAACTTCTTCTTCTCAGCGCTCTTCTTGGACGTGGCGGCTTTTTTCACTTTCTTCTCTCCGGTTGCTTTTTTCACTTTTTTCTCACCAGCGGCAGCTGCTTTCGGCTTCACAGACTTCTTCTTCTCGCCAGATTTTGCTTTTGGTTCCTTGTTAGCCGATGCTGACAATTTGAATGAACCAGCGGCACCCTTTCCTTTAGTTTGCACTAATTTACCACTAGTCACAGCACCTTTTAAATATTTCTTAATGAATGGAGCAAGTTTTTGCACATCAACTTTATAGGTAGCCGCGATATATTTCTTGATAGCCAGAAGGGAAGAACCACCGCGTTCCTTTAACGTTTTGATAGCAGCATCCACCATTTGCTGAGTAGGAGGATGAGTTGGAGCTGATTTTGGTTTCTTCGACCCACTAGCAGCAGCTTTTTTCGGTTTTTTTTCTGCAACAACGGCAGGAGCAGCAGCAACAGTATCGGCCATTTTGTATATTTTAACACTTTTAACAAAAAGAAAAAAAAAACACTTGATAATCACTATTTTAATATACGACAAACAGAGAACACCATGCGGACATAGCTATGAAAGAATCAAAGAGTAGGAAGGTACGCAAAATTTTCATTTATTTGGGCACTTTTACTGAGTTGTATCCTTGAATTCTTTTAATAAATTCATTATTTATTACTTTTTGAATGATAATTCATGCAAATATCATTTATTTTAGTTCACTATAATATAATAGATCACTTTAAAATACTTTCTTTCAAATTATTTTACTAACTATGACGTTACATGGCTATTAAAGTCAATGTTTGATGAATTTCTTTCACTACTAACGTATAAAAACGCTTTTATTTAAACAAATACAATTGTTTAATGTCCAAAATCAAATGATATATAAAGTGTATGGTTTATTTAATGTTTTAAATCAAATATGAAACAATTGTCTATTAAATTGTGCTTTAAATTAAATAATAACTTCTTGAGTAATGAAACGCTTACTTCACTTTCTCTAAGCCTTTTGAATTTCTATTGAAATAAATATTTCTTTATTTTCTCACAATAGGACACAATCAAATAGAAATATTGAAACGTATTTTCATAAAATTCAAACCAAATGAGATAATTATAACGTTTAATGCATAATATTTACATGTTTTTCATTTGATAATAAGTCTATTCATATACATGAATGTATGGAGGAATGCTCGCATGAGTACTTTTTTTTATTCTCTTCTATTTTGCAATTGCTCAAGAAAAACGAAATATACGCATAAGTTATGTTAAATATTTGTTTCTGTTAGAATTAATACAATATTTGCTATTGAACTTTTATAAATTTCATAGAATATTCATCATATATTGTAGTTAAATATTTCAAAAGTAGCTAAAGTACTATGATCTGAGTGGGTATTGATGAAAATTTGTTTATTTACCCTGCTAAATAATAATTTATCAATGCAAATGATAAAATGAATTAATATATAAATATGTACATATACATATTTGCTGTATAATATAATGGAACATACCTACATACACAACTGTACTGTTTTGTGTGTAAGAAAAAAAAAATTCATTTTCTGGTAAGGATAGAAAGTATTTCCTCCTACTTAACTGTACTCAGTATTCTATCAAAATGTATATGTACATATGTACCTATATATGAATGTCAATTCATCTCAAACTAGTTATATTTCACTAAGGCTAAAAATGGCGCAATTTCTAACAATACTTTCATTACTTCTAACTAAATAATTAAATTGAACGCATTAAAATCTCCTTGTCATATTTGTGGTCCTGAAAAGGACCGTTTGTAAAATTTGTAAGCACTTAAGCACGTTCACCACGGATGCGTCGGGCCAATTGGATATCTTTTGGCATAATTGTTACACGCTTAGCATGAATGGCGCACAAATTGGTATCTTCAAAAAGACCAACTAAATAAGCTTCACTTGCTTCCTGAAGAGCCATAACCGCTGAACTTTGGAAACGCAAATCAGTTTTGAAATCCTGTGCAATCTCACGAACTAAACGTTGGAAAGGTAATTTACGAATCAACAATTCAGTGCTCTTTTGGTAACGACGAATTTCACGAAGAGCGACTGTTCCTGGACGATAACGATGTGGTTTCTTAACACCTCCAGTTGCTGGTGCACTCTTACGAGCTGCTTTCGTGGCCAATTGCTTCCTGGGTGCTTTTCCACCGGTGGATTTACGGGCAGTTTGCTTCGTACGAGCCATTTTTCACTTTATCTTCTTACACTCACTTAACTTTGAACACAATCACAATAATCACTATATATTTTTTGAGTCGCACATTCTCAAATAAACTTATGCTTTACCGTGGAATGTTTGTTTATGTTCTGCTGTTTTTTGTTTTTGAATACATTTCCCCTATTTCTATACATTTCCCCTACCCAAAAAGAAGTATAAATATTGGTGTCAATATTACGACAACGTCAGTCAGTCAGTCAGTCAGTCATCAGTCACAGTCAGTGCGACAACACCCACAGCGGACTAATTAAGCCAAAAATAATAATAAAAGTGTTTTTTTTTTTAAACATCCATTAATTACGCTTAGCAAGGGTTTATACCTGTGCTAAATTTTCATTTTTCATTACAGAAGAAACAACAACAAAGAAGACAACATTTCCCTAATTACCCTCTGGTTTTCCCATCATGGGTAAACGGGAGAAAACGAAGGAGGATGTAAAAGCCGCCTACAAAATAATCATGGCGCAGATCAAAAGCGGCATGACGAAAGGAGGAATGGAGTTCCTCGTCTCCATCCACGGAAAGTTGGCCGACATCGACCAACTTTACCAGGACCCATCCAACACCATAGCCAACGATGAGGAGTCCACCATGGACCTAGAAGAGGAGAGTGACGAAGAACGCCACTCTGTAACCAACGAAAGTGAGCTCTCCGATGAAGAGGAGCTTATATCTGACTTGGAGGACAGCAATCTGGTACCTCCTACAGTAGTTGAACCACTTCAAGGTTCATCATCTTCGTCATCAGACGAATACCAGGTGGTGAAGGCAAAGAAGCGGAAGAAGTCCGCCTCTCCCATCCCTTCACAAGCGTCACCATCAACATCAACATCAACAGCACCATCAACATCAACAGCAACATCAACAGCACCATCAACATCAACACCAACAGCACCATCTTCAGCTCCATCAGCACCGTCAGCACCAAGTACCTTATCGCCTACTTCAAAGAAATCTCTTATGCCACCAATAGTCTGCTACATGCTCAATGTAGCAGAACTCAATAAGTTCGGCAAAGAAGAGAAAATTAACTTCAATGTTCACAACGTGAACACCACCAAGTCGGTGATCATCACCAAGAATAAGACCGATCATCAGTTAATAAGACAATTCTTGGCAAAGAAGAAAACAGGTTTTAACACCTACACCCCAAAAGAGGATAGAAAGGCACTTCTCGTCCTTAAAGGTATTCACCACAGCTTTACCGCTGGTGAAGTGAAGAGCGAGCTATTAACCGCCGGTATCCCCGTCATCGAGGTCAGCAGTTATAAGACCAACAGGACGGACAAAAAATTCAATAACTTCGTAGTTGAAGTAGAGAAGGGCAGCGATCTCCCTTCTATCTACAAGAATAATCTTCTATTAAACCAGAGAGTTCACTGGGAGAAATTTAGATCTAATGGGATCACTCAATGCAGAAACTGCCAGAAGTTTGGACACATTGCAAGCAATTGCGGTATGCCTTACATCTGTGTCAAATGCAGAGAAAGGCATGAGCCCGGTAAATGCGCTAGAGTCGCCACCGAAAAACTTGACAATGCAGTTTACTGCGCTAACTGTAGGCAAACTGGACACCCTGCAAATTACAAGGGATGTCCAAAATACAAGGAGAAGATCGCCGAGAAGGTAAAGGCGGCAATAAAAAAGAAAGAACAGCATAAGTTTGCTTTGAGCTCGGCCACGAAAGCAATTGAAACTGGCCTAAGTTTCGCTGACGTAGCTGCCCTGGGAAATGCCAGGAAACAACCTGCGAAACCGGCAACTCAACAGAATACACCTAAACCGACACCAGCCAAAAACCCTTCGGCACAGAAGCCAACCAAGACCTCGACCAATGGAAACATTTTTGAGGACACAGAGAGGTTGTTCGGCATGGACTTGCTAACTTTGCTCCAAAAAGCAAAGAAGGTAGTGCCCAGCAATTATAGTGCCCTGGACGACAGGGCAAAAACAGGTATCTTGGGGAGATTGATTTGTGAGTTATGCTCCCAATAAAAAATCTCTCCTTTATTTCATATAACGTTAATTCCATTTTTTCAATAGCCCGACTGGTTTCGTTAAATTTATTCATTAAATCTAAGAAACCCGATATTCTTTTCTTACAGGAAACCGGATTGACAGCAAGGAACAAGTTCAGCATCGTTGGATACAACACCTTCAGAACCGACAAGAGAACTGAAGGAAGAGGTACTGCAGTACTCCTAAGGAATACCTCCAAAACTCAGCAAATTCAAATTGCTGATCTTCGAGTTTTGGAAGCAACAGCAGTCATCATCGAGACCTCCAATAGAGAAACCCTGCTGGTTATCTCAGCATACTTCAACTGCAGAGCGTCGAAGGAGAATATTGGGCACGACCTCGGTATCATCAGCGGAATCGCCAGCCGCCACACTTACTGCGTGGTTGGGGGAGACTTTAACGCTAGGCATCCACGCTGGCTAGACGTCGTAACCTCTCCGCATGGAGCGGCTATCGCCGACTGGCTGGACGGAAACAGCCATCTGCACTCATTTGTGGTTATCTCCCAACCACAAAGTACTTACCCAAGCACTCCATCGACTCTGGACTTCTTTCTGGCCACATCCAACTTCGTCAACATCCTGCCAGAGATTCGGAACTACTCGTGCCGTGCGCACTTGAGTGACTCCGACCACCTGGCAGTTGAGTTGGCTGTTCGCCTCAACAACCAGATACTGGCCGACAGAATAACCCCAGAATTCTACATCAGTTTCCGTCGAATGGACTGGGAAAGATTCCGCAGTGATGTCGAGGCTGATCTCCCTCCAATTTCAACCACAGAGAACCTCAACAACAATGAAATCGATGACGCCATCAACCGATTTCAGTCGGTGGTCAACACTGCAGTTGACCGACAGAAGATACCAAAAACCAGCAGGGATAGGTTCGATAATCTTCCGAGTTATATCCAGGCTATATACTTCCACAGACAACGTCTTCGGAAGAAACTCCAAAGGATTGTCCGGAGAACATTGAATACTGCGAACGACGAATATCGCAGCGTGCGTTCTCAGCTCAATTGCACAAATACAATGTTTCTTCGGGCAGTGAAATCCTACCAAGACAGCGAGTTCACCAAGCGACTGGAAGACATCAAGCCCGGTCCAGACGCCTTCAAGAAAATTAATCGTCTAGTGAGCAATAAAAACGCCCTTCCTGAAACAATCAGCCATGGCCAGTTAACGGCAGCAACTCCAGCCGAGAAGGCAGAAGTTTTCGCGAGCAGCTTCGAAGGCAGTTTCGTTGATCGTCCTCCCACTCATCTTCCTGACTTCCTAACCGAAGTTGAAGCCCTTGTAACCGAAGTCACAGGAACCAGTCCACCCCTCTCCACTTTCAACGTCGAGAGTACTTCAAATGATCCGATCAACGAGCCAATGTTCACCAACACTGACGAAGTGACGGACATTATACAAAACAGCAACGCCAAAAAATCTTCAGGAACTGATGGAATCTCCAACTATCTGTTGAAGAAACTTCCTAGTGTGGCCATACTGTTGCTTACAGTTATCTTCAACAACTGCATCAACAACAGCTATTTTCCCACGCCGTGGAAAATAGCCAAAGTGGTGCCAGTCCCAAAGAAGACCAACCGCGACAACGTTGAAGGGTACCGACCAATTGCCTTGCTTTGCTGCGTTAGCAAAATATTGGAATCGGTGGTCCTGAAAAAAATCAACCGCTTCAGTTCCGAGCGAGGGATAATACCCAACAACCAGTTCGGCTTTCGGGTGAGACATTCCACCATCCACCCACTTCTCCAACTTCACAACGACGTTACAAGTGGACTCAATAAGAAGGAATCAACAGTGGCTTGCCTACTAGACATTGAGAAGGCTTTTGACAGCGTCTGGACCAAAGGACTTATCTACAAGTTGATAAAATTCGGTTTCCCACACTCCATAGCCAAGCTCATCCACAACTTCTTAACAAACAGACGCTTTTTTGTACAAGTCCACACCACGAAGTCATCATTGAAGAGTATCAGAGCTGGAGTACCGCAAGGGTCAAAGCTGGGCCCGACACTCTTTAACATCTATACAGCAGATCAGCCGTCCAACCCAGCAGCAACCAGAACCATGCTGTATGCGGATGACTCCATCACTTACGCTGTATCCCTTTCACCAGACATAGCCATCCGAAGAGTACAATCTCACATCCACAACCTCTGGGAGTACTACCTGAAATGGGGACTTAAAATTAATAGCAGCAAAACGGAGTTAATCTGTTTTCGACCGTCAACAACCGTCCTTAGTCGACGTGGTTTCGCTACTCGCTGCGCGAATTTACGGCTCATACTCCCAGACAACTCGGAAGTCCCAACCAATCCTTCAACCAAGTACCTTGGAATACATCTCAGCGAGAGGTTTAAATTTAATCCTCACGCTGCTAACATTCTGAGGCGGGCCAACTTTGCACTTCATTTAGTGCACCCACTGCTGAGGAGACGGAGTGGTCTGAGCAAAAAGACCAAACTCCTGATCTATAAGCAACTTATCAGGCCTGTCATCACTTACGGTTGCCCCATATGGTTCACCATTTCGCCATCCATAATGAAGAAACTTCAGATGTTTGAACGAAAAGTTCTCCGAGCATGCACTGGTCTCTGGCGACAACCAGCTTCGCTGAAGTACTACTCCAACTCAACTCTCTACGAGAGCGCTGGGATAGTACCAATCGACGAATACATGACTCAAACATCCACAAACATCCTGAGAAATCTCTTCGATCACCCGAATGAAGAGATCCAACGTTTCCTGAGACAGCACATCGAGCCCAGCCATCGACACCTTAGCACAAGAGCACTAATCGATACCAGATTTGATGACATCATAAACAGCGACTTCTACAAGAAAGCATCTAATAGCCATCACCGCGGCTAACACCGCCACCCCTTTCCTTATTTTCTTTCTCTCCCTCTTCTTTTATCTTTCCCTTTTTTTTAAAAAAAAACAAACAAACAAACAATTAATTATTTTAAAATGTATTAAAAAAAAAAAAAAAAAAAAAAAGTAACATGTATAGTTTAAGTAAAGACAATAACAAATTTTGTTAAAAATTTTATAAATCCCTCTTAGAAATACGTTGGGCCCCTATTGTTGAGCCAACTTTATTATATCGTAATTATAAGTCTAGTTATAAGCCAAATTGTAAATAATAATTAGGACACAATAAAGAAAAACTTAAAAAAAACTTAAACGACAACGTCAGTTGTGTAGTGACTAGTGAAGTGTTAAGTGAAAAAAAAAAAATCTAAAGTGCTAATATAATGACTGGTCGTGGTAAAGGAGGAAAAGGCTTGGGAAAGGGTGGCGCTAAACGTCATCGTAAAGTGCTGCGTGATAATATCCAGGGTATTACTAAACCCGCTATCCGCCGTTTAGCTCGTCGTGGTGGCGTAAAACGTATCTCTGGTTTGATATACGAAGAAACCCGTGGTGTATTGAAAGTGTTCCTGGAAAATGTTATTCGTGATGCTGTTACTTACACCGAACATGCTAAGCGTAAGACAGTTACTGCAATGGATGTTGTATATGCATTGAAGAGGCAAGGGCGCACTCTTTATGGTTTCGGAGGTTAAATTATTTGAAAAAAAAAAAACAATTACACAATCGGTCCTTTTCAGGACCACAAACAACTCTTTAAAAGTGGTATTATTTTCAAATTTTCATATAAATACACGTATTTTGTCCCCCACAAAGGCCGAAGGGATTACTTAAGGCGATACTGTTCATTTTTTTTTACATTTTGAAATCGGCTTTATGTTTAAATGCGATATCAACTTTTTCATTTACATTTTTTAATGTGAAGTTTTTTTTTCTCTCTCTTTTTTTCTTACAATTGAAATGTATTTCACATCATTTCATTTCAATGTGGTTTGGCTGGCGTCACTAAGGCAGAACAAAATGGCGGCACATTTCTTAGCGTCGGTTTGCATTCCAACGAAAAAACACACACACACATACACACATACCCATTCATATACACACTATTTTCTAAGGTATGTAATGAGATAATTCTTTTTCTCCTAAATTGAATAATTTCCTATGGAAATATGGTTTATTTTATTACACATTGTATTTTAAGAGTTGGTGAAAATGAAAATAATTATGTATTATGTACATACACTTACATTTATGAAGATTTCATACTAAATTCAATAAAATTGTTTAATGCTCTTAATGTAAATGATTTGTCGTCCTTAAAAGGACGGTTTGTCATACTATTTTATTTTTTTTCAGAAATTATGAATTTATGCACTTTTTTCGGTCTTCTTGGGCAACAAAACAGCTTGGATATTTGGAAGAACACCTCCTTGTGCGATTGTAACACCAGAAAGCAATTTATTTAATTCTTCGTCATTACGGATGGCCAATTGCAAATGGCGAGGGATGATTCTTGTCTTTTTGTTGTCACGAGCAGCATTTCCTGCCAATTCTAATACTTCAGCGGCCAAATATTCCATAACAGCTGCTAAATAGACAGGAGCACCAGCACCAACACGTTCGGCATAGTTACCCTTGCGAAGAAGACGATGAATACGACCAACAGGGAACTGTAGTCCAGCACGATTTGAGCGTGACTTTGCCTTTCCCTTCACTTTTCCACCTTTACCACGACCAGACATTTTCACTGATTTTTATTTTCTTTTTTATTCACTTTAAACTTGCGCACAACACCACTGTTCACTTAGTTATGAGCAGTTGCCGTTTGTGCGCTGATATTTATGTAAAAAATTTTACGAGTGTTTTCTATGAGAGTGTGATTATGTGCCTTTGAAAATAACGTCAAATCAAGGGATATTAGTCTGGGTACTTTCAGAATTTTTACAGTTCTCGTTCAATCGTCAAACAGTGAAGTGTAGTGGAAAGTGAAAAGTGAAATTTAAAAATGCCACCAAAAACTAGTGGAAAAGCAGCCAAGAAAGCCGGAAAGGCACAAAAAAATATCACCAAGAATGATAAGAAGAAGAAGCGCAAGAGGAAGGAAAGCTACGCAATCTACATCTACAAAGTGTTGAAGCAAGTTCATCCCGATACTGGAATTTCGTCGAAGGCCATGAGTATCATGAACAGTTTCGTGAATGATATCTTCGAGAGGATTGCCGCAGAAGCATCTCGTTTGGCGCACTACAATAAACGTTCAACAATTACCAGTCGAGAAATCCAAACAGCCGTTCGTTTATTGTTACCTGGTGAGCTCGCTAAGCACGCTGTCAGTGAAGGAACTAAAGCAGTTACCAAATACACCAGTTCAAAATAAATTTATTGGATAGTGTTTTCCATTCATTCAATTAAAATGGCCCTTTTCAGGGCCGCAAAATATTCATCTTAGAGATTTTATAACAATTCAATAGCAATAATATACACATATGTATGTATGTACCCACTACGGCGAGAGATTATGATAATTTGTGTGTGTATGTAAGTTCATGGAATGTTCATATTAAAAGAATTTAATGAACACACAGACAGAAAAAATCATTCGTTTTAAATGTATCTTTGCTGTACCATGTACGCATGTATGTATGTATGTACATGTACATGTGAAATTGAAGGAAAAGTAAAAATCTCATCTGTTTTATTTTTCCACTACATGTTCCTAGAAAACACCGTATTTTTTCGTTTCTCTCAAAGAATACAATCCGCATCAGTAACAAATTGTCATTTTTTCATTTTCCTAAATAGAATTGTTAAATGAAATGGTTTTAATCTCCTTATCGAACTAATTGTAGCCCTGAAAAGGACTGTGGAGTTTTTTTTTTCTTAATTTCGTATATGCAAGTGTTTGCAAAGAAATTATTTTTTAGCTTTCTTAGCTGCAGCGGCTTTTTTTGGTTTAGCAGCAGTTGCTGTTGTAGATTTAGCTTTGGGTACTTTAGGTTTAGGAGCAGCAGCCTTTGGTTTTGTTGTTTTTGCCTTAACTGTAGTAGTCTTCTTGATGCTTTTTACCTTTGACTTTTCCAACTTCTTCTTCTCAGCGCTCTTCTTGGACGTGGCGGCTTTTTTCACTTTCTTCTCTCCGGTTGCTTTTTTCACTTTTTTCTCACCAGCGGCAGCTGCTTTCGGCTTCACAGACTTCTTCTTCTCGCCAGATTTTGCTTTTGGTTCCTTGTTAGCCGATGCTGACAATTTGAATGAACCAGCGGCACCCTTTCCTTTAGTTTGCACTAATTTACCACTAGTCACAGCACCTTTTAAATATTTCTTAATGAATGGAGCAAGTTTTTGCACATCAACTTTATAGGTAGCCGCGATATATTTCTTGATAGCCAGAAGGGAAGAACCACCGCGTTCCTTTAACGTTTTGATAGCAGCATCCACCATTTGCTGAGTAGGAGGATGAGTTGGAGCTGATTTTGGTTTCTTCGACCCACTAGCAGCAGCTTTTTTCGGTTTTTTTTCTGCAACAACGGCAGGAGCAGCAGCAACAGTATCGGCCATTTTGTATATTTTAACACTTTTAACAAAAAGAAAAAAAAAACACTTGATAATCACTATTTTAATATACGACAAACAGAGAACACCATGCGGACATAGCTATGAAAGAATCAAAGAGTAGGAAGGTACGCAAAATTTTCATTTATTTGGGCACTTTTACTGAGTTGTATCCTTGAATTCTTTTAATAAATTCATTATTTATTACTTTTTGAATGATAATTCATGCAAATATCATTTATTTTAGTTCACTATAATATAATAGATCACTTTAAAATACTTTCTTTCAAATTATTTTACTAACTATGACGTTACATGGCTATTAAAGTCAATGTTTGATGAATTTCTTTCACTACTAACGTATAAAAACGCTTTTATTTAAACAAATACAATTGTTTAATGTCCAAAATCAAATGATATATAAAGTGTATGGTTTATTTAATGTTTTAAATCAAATATGAAACAATTGTCTATTAAATTGTGCTTTAAATTAAATAATAACTTCTTGAGTAATGAAACGCTTACTTCACTTTCTCTAAGCCTTTTGAATTTCTATTGAAATAAATATTTCTTTATTTTCTCACAATAGGACACAATCAAATAGAAATATTGAAACGTATTTTCATAAAATTCAAACCAAATGAGATAATTATAACGTTTAATGCATAATATTTACATGTTTTTCATTTGATAATAAGTCTATTCATATACATGAATGTATGGAGGAATGCTCGCATGAGTACTTTTTTTTATTCTCTTCTATTTTGCAATTGCTCAAGAAAAACGAAATATACGCATAAGTTATGTTAAATATTTGTTTCTGTTAGAATTAATACAATATTTGCTATTGAACTTTTATAAATTTCATAGAATATTCATCATATATTGTAGTTAAATATTTCAAAAGTAGCTAAAGTACTATGATCTGAGTGGGTATTGATGAAAATTTGTTTATTTACCCTGCTAAATAATAATTTATCAATGCAAATGATAAAATGAATTAATATATAAATATGTACATATACATATTTGCTGTATAATATAATGGAACATACCTACATACACAACTGTACTGTTTTGTGTGTAAGAAAAAAAAAATTCATTTTCTGGTAAGGATAGAAAGTATTTCCTCCTACTTAACTGTACTCAGTATTCTATCAAAATGTATATGTACATATGTACCTATATATGAATGTCAATTCATCTCAAACTAGTTATATTTCACTAAGGCTAAAAATGGCGCAATTTCTAACAATACTTTCATTACTTCTAACTAAATAATTAAATTGAACGCATTAAAATCTCCTTGTCATATTTGTGGTCCTGAAAAGGACCGTTTGTAAAATTTGTAAGCACTTAAGCACGTTCACCACGGATGCGTCGGGCCAATTGGATATCTTTTGGCATAATTGTTACACGCTTAGCATGAATGGCGCACAAATTGGTATCTTCAAAAAGACCAACTAAATAAGCTTCACTTGCTTCCTGAAGAGCCATAACCGCTGAACTTTGGAAACGCAAATCAGTTTTGAAATCCTGTGCAATCTCACGAACTAAACGTTGGAAAGGTAATTTACGAATCAACAATTCAGTGCTCTTTTGGTAACGACGAATTTCACGAAGAGCGACTGTTCCTGGACGATAACGATGTGGTTTCTTAACACCTCCAGTTGCTGGTGCACTCTTACGAGCTGCTTTCGTGGCCAATTGCTTCCTGGGTGCTTTTCCACCGGTGGATTTACGGGCAGTTTGCTTCGTACGAGCCATTTTTCACTTTATCTTCTTACACTCACTTAACTTTGAACACAATCACAATAATCACTATATATTTTTTGAGTCGCACATTCTCAAATAAACTTATGCTTTACCGTGGAATGTTTGTTTATGTTCTGCTGTTTTTTGTTTTTGAATACATTTCCCCTATTTCTATACATTTCCCCTACCCAAAAAGAAGTATAAATATTGGTGTCAATATTACGACAACGTCAGTTGTGTATTGACTAGTGAAGTGTTAAGTGAAAAAAAAAAAATCTAAAGTGCTAATATAATGACTGGTCGTGGTAAAGGAGGAAAAGGCTTGGGAAAGGGTGGCGCTAAACGTCATCGTAAAGTGCTGCGTGATAATATCCAGGGTATTACTAAACCCGCTATCCGCCGTTTAGCTCGTCGTGGTGGCGTAAAACGTATCTCTGGTTTGATATACGAAGAAACCCGTGGTGTATTGAAAGTGTTCCTGGAAAATGTTATTCGTGATGCTGTTACTTACACCGAACATGCTAAGCGTAAGACAGTTACTGCAATGGATGTTGTATATGCATTGAAGAGGCAAGGGCGCACTCTTTATGGTTTCGGAGGTTAAATTATTTAAAAAAAAAAAAAAAAAAAACAATTACACAATCGGTCCTTTTCAGGACCACAAACAACTCTTTAAAAGTGGTATTATTTTCAAATTTTCATATAAATACACGTATTTTGTCCCCCACAAAGGCCGAAGGGATTACTTAAGGCGATACTGTTCATTTTTTTTTACATTTTGAAATCGGCTTTATGTTTAAATGCGATATCAATTTTTTCATTTACATTTTTTAATGTGAAGTTTTTTTTTCTCTCTCTTTTTTTCTTACAATTGAAATGTATTTCACATCATTTCATTTCAATGTGGTTTGGCTGGCGTCACTAAGGCAGAACAAAATGGCGGCACATTTCTTAGCGTCGGTTTGCATTCCAACGAAAAAACACACTCACACATACACACATACCCATTCATATACACACTATTTTCTAAGGTATGTAATGAGATAATTCTTTTTCTCCTAAATTGAATAATTTCCTATGGAAATATGGTTTATTTTATTACACATTGTATTTTAAGAGTTGGTGAAAATGAAAATAATTATGTATTATGTACATACACTTACATTTATGAAGATTTCATACTAAATTCAATAAAATTGTTTAATGCTCTTAATGTAAATGATTTGTCGTCCTTAAAAGGACGGTTTGTCATACTATTTTATTTTTTTTCAGAAATTATGAATTTATGCACTTTTTTCGGTCTTCTTGGGCAACAAAACAGCTTGGATATTTGGAAGAACACCTCCTTGTGCGATTGTAACACCAGAAAGCAATTTATTTAATTCTTCGTCATTACGGATGGCCAATTGCAAATGGCGAGGGATGATTCTTGTCTTTTTGTTGTCACGAGCAGCATTTCCTGCCAATTCTAATACTTCAGCGGCCAAATATTCCATAACAGCTGCTAAATAGACAGGAGCACCAGCACCAACACGTTCGGCATAGTTACCCTTGCGAAGAAGACGATGAATACGACCAACAGGGAACTGTAGTCCAGCACGATTTGAGCGTGACTTTGCCTTTCCCTTCACTTTTCCACCTTTACCACGACCAGACATTTTCACTGATTTTTATTTTCTTTTTTATTCACTTTAAACTTGCGCACAACACCACTGTTCACTTAGTTATGAGCAGTTGCCGTTTGTGCGCTGATATTTATGTAAAAAATTTTACGAGTGTTTTCTATGAGAGTGTGATTATGTGCCTTTGAAAATAACGTCAAATCAAGGGATATTAGTCTGGGTACTTTCAGAATTTTTACAGTTCTCGTTCAATCGTCAAACAGTGAAGTGTAGTGGAAAGTGAAAAGTGAAATTTAAAAATGCCACCAAAAACTAGTGGAAAAGCAGCCAAGAAAGCCGGAAAGGCACAAAAAAATATCACCAAGAATGATAAGAAGAAGAAGCGCAAGAGGAAGGAAAGCTACGCAATCTACATCTACAAAGTGTTGAAGCAAGTTCATCCCGATACTGGAATTTCGTCGAAGGCCATGAGTATCATGAACAGTTTCGTGAATGATATCTTCGAGAGGATTGCCGCAGAAGCATCTCGTTTGGCGCACTACAATAAACGTTCAACAATTACCAGTCGAGAAATCCAAACAGCCGTTCGTTTATTGTTACCTGGTGAGCTCGCTAAGCACGCTGTCAGTGAAGGAACTAAAGCAGTTACCAAATACACCAGTTCAAAATAAATTTATTGGATAGTGTTTTCCATTCATTCAATTAAAATGGCCCTTTTCAGGGCCGCAAAATATTCATCTTAGAGATTTTATAACAATTCAATAGCAATAATATACACATATGTATGTATGTACCCACTACGACGAGAGATTATGATAATTTGTGTGTGTATGTAAGTTCATGGAATGTTCATATTAAAAGAATTTAATGAACACACAGACAGAAAAAATCATTCGTTTTAAATGTATCTTTGCTGTACCATGTACGCATGGATGTACATGTACATGTGAAATTGAAGGAAAAGTAAAAATCTCATCTGTTTTATTTTTCCACTACATGTTCCTAGAAAACACCGTATTTTTTCGTTTCTCTCAAAGAATACAATCCGCATCAGTAACAAATTGTCATTTTTTCATTTTCCTAAATAGAATTGTTAAATGAAATGGTTTTAATCTCCTTATCGAACTAATTGTAGCCCTGAAAAGGACTGTGGAGTTTTTTTTTTCTTAATTTCGTATATGCAAGTGTTTGCAAAGAAATTATTTTTTAGCTTTCTTAGCTGCAGCGGCTTTTTTTGGTTTAGCAGCAGTTGCTGTTGTAGATTTAGCTTTGGGTACTTTAGGTTTAGGAGCAGCAGCCTTTGGTTTTGTTGTTTTTGCCTTAACTGTAGTAGTCTTCTTGATGCTTTTTACCTTTGACTTTTCCAACTTCTTCTTCTCAGCGCTCTTCTTGGACGTGGCGGCTTTTTTCACTTTCTTCTCTCCGGTTGCTTTTTTCACTTTTTTCTCACCAGCGGCAGCTGCTTTCGGCTTCACAGACTTCTTCTTCTCGCCAGATTTTGCTTTTGGTTCCTTGTTAGCCGATGCTGACAATTTGAATGAACCAGCGGCACCCTTTCCTTTAGTTTGCACTAATTTACCACTAGTCACAGCACCTTTTAAATATTTCTTAATGAATGGAGCAAGTTTTTGCACATCAACTTTATAGGTAGCCGCGATATATTTCTTGATAGCCAGAAGGGAAGAACCACCGCGTTCCTTTAACGTTTTGATAGCAGCATCCACCATTTGCTGAGTAGGAGGATGAGTTGGAGCTGATTTTGGTTTCTTCGACCCACTAGCAGCAGCTTTTTTCGGTTTTTTTTCTGCAACAACGGCAGGAGCAGCAGCAACAGTATCGGCCATTTTGTATATTTTAACACTTTTAACAAAAAGAAAAAAAAAACACTTGATAATCACTATTTTAATATACGACAAACAGAGAACACCATGCGGACATAGCTATGAAAGAATCAAAGAGTAGGAAGGTACGCAAAATTTTCATTTATTTGGGCACTTTTACTGAGTTGTATCCTTGAATTCTTTTAATAAATTCATTATTTATTACTTTTTGAATGATAATTCATGCAAATATCATTTATTTTAGTTCACTATAATATAATAGATCACTTTAAAATACTTTCTTTCAAATTATTTTACTAACTATGACGTTACATGGCTATTAAAGTCAATGTTTGATGAATTTCTTTCACTACTAACGTATAAAAACGCTTTTATTTAAACAAATACAATTGTTTAATGTCCAAAATCAAATGATATATAAAGTGTATGGTTTATTTAATGTTTTAAATCAAATATGAAACAATTGTCTATTAAATTGTGCTTTAAATTAAATAATAACTTCTTGAGTAATGAAACGCTTACTTCACTTTCTCTAAGCCTTTTGAATTTCTATTGAAATAAATATTTCTTTATTTTCTCACAATAGGACACAATCAAATAGAAATATTGAAACGTATTTTCATAAAATTCAAACCAAATGAGATAATTATAACGTTTAATGCATAATATTTACATGTTTTTCATTTGATAATAAGTCTATTCATATACATGAATGTATGGAGGAATGCTCGCATGAGTACTTTTTTTTATTCTCTTCTATTTTGCAATTGCTCAAGAAAAACGAAATATACGCATAAGTTATGTTAAATATTTGTTTCTGTTAGAATTAATACAATATTTGCTATTGAACTTTTATAAATTTCATAGAATATTCATCATATATTGTAGTTAAATATTTCAAAAGTAGCTAAAGTACTATGATCTGAGTGGGTATTGATGAAAATTTGTTTATTTACCCTGCTAAATAATAATTTATCAATGCAAATGATAAAATGAATTAATATATAAATATGTACATATACATATTTGCTGTATAATATAATGGAACATACCTACATACACAACTGTACTGTTTTGTGTGTAAGAAAAAAAAAATTCATTTTCTGGTAAGGATAGAAAGTATTTCCTCCTACTTAACTGTACTCAGTATTCTATCAAAATGTATATGTACATATGTACCTATATATGAATGTCAATTCATCTCAAACTAGTTATATTTCACTAAGGCTAAAAATGGCGCAATTTCTAACAATACTTTCATTACTTCTAACTAAATAATTAAATTGAACGCATTAAAATCTCCTTGTCATATTTGTGGTCCTGAAAAGGACCGTTTGTAAAATTTGTAAGCACTTAAGCACGTTCACCACGGATGCGTCGGGCCAATTGGATATCTTTTGGCATAATTGTTACACGCTTAGCATGAATGGCGCACAAATTGGTATCTTCAAAAAGACCAACTAAATAAGCTTCACTTGCTTCCTGAAGAGCCATAACCGCTGAACTTTGGAAACGCAAATCAGTTTTGAAATCCTGTGCAATCTCACGAACTAAACGTTGGAAAGGTAATTTACGAATCAACAATTCAGTGCTCTTTTGGTAACGACGAATTTCACGAAGAGCGACTGTTCCTGGACGATAACGATGTGGTTTCTTAACACCTCCAGTTGCTGGTGCACTCTTACGAGCTGCTTTCGTGGCCAATTGCTTCCTGGGTGCTTTTCCACCGGTGGATTTACGGGCAGTTTGCTTCGTACGAGCCATTTTTCACTTTATCTTCTTACACTCACTTAACTTTGAACACAATCACAATAATCACTATATATTTTTTGAGTCGCACATTCTCAAATAAACTTATGCTTTACCGTGGAATGTTTGTTTATGTTCTGCTGTTTTTTGTTTTTGAATACATTTCCCCTATTTCTATACATTTCCCCTACCCAAAAAGAAGTATAAATATTGGTGTCAATATTACGACAACGTCAGTTGTGTATTGACTAGTGAAGTGTTAAGTGAAAAA
The DNA here is from genome assembly GCA_905220385.1 of Xylota sylvarum. Classification (NCBI taxonomy): domain Eukaryota; kingdom Metazoa; phylum Arthropoda; class Insecta; order Diptera; family Syrphidae; genus Xylota; species Xylota sylvarum. The sequence continues at coordinate 56,876 of CAJMZQ010000013.1, forward strand.
AAAAAAATCTAAAGTGCTAATATAATGACTGGTCGTGGTAAAGGAGGAAAAGGCTTGGGAAAGGGTGGCGCTAAACGTCATCGTAAAGTGCTGCGTGATAATATCCAGGGTATTACTAAACCCGCTATCCGCCGTTTAGCTCGTCGTGGTGGCGTAAAACGTATCTCTGGTTTGATATACGAAGAAACCCGTGGTGTATTGAAAGTGTTCCTGGAAAATGTTATTCGTGATGCTGTTACTTACACCGAACATGCTAAGCGTAAGACAGTTACTGCAATGGATGTTGTATATGCATTGAAGAGGCAAGGGCGCACTCTTTATGGTTTCGGAGGTTAAATTATTTGAAAAAAAAAAAAAAAAAAACAATTACACAATCGGTCCTTTTCAGGACCACAAACAACTCTTTAAAAGTGGTATTATTTTCAAATTTTCATATAAATACACGTATTTTGTCCCCCACAAAGGCCGAAGGGATTACTTAAGGCGATACTGTTCATTTTTTTTTACATTTTGAAATCGGCTTTATGTTTAAATGCGATATCAATTTTTTCATTTACATTTTTTAATGTGAAGTTTTTTTTTCTCTCTCTTTTTTTCTTACAATTGAAATGTATTTCACATCATTTCATTTCAATGTGGTTTGGCTGGCGTCACTAAGGCAGAACAAAATGGCGGCACATTTCTTAGCGTCGGTTTGCATTCCAACGAAAAAACACACTCACACATACACACATACCCATTCATATACACACTATTTTCTAAGGTATGTAATGAGATAATTCTTTTTCTCCTAAATTGAATAATTTCCTATGGAAATATGGTTTATTTTATTACACATTGTATTTTAAGAGTTGGTGAAAATGAAAATAATTATGTATTATGTACATACACTTACATTTATGAAGATTTCATACTAAATTCAATAAAATTGTTTAATGCTCTTAATGTAAATGATTTGTCGTCCTTAAAAGGACGGTTTGTCATACTATTTTATTTTTTTTCAGAAATTATGAATTTATGCACTTTTTTCGGTCTTCTTGGGCAACAAAACAGCTTGGATATTTGGAAGAACACCTCCTTGTGCGATTGTAACACCAGAAAGCAATTTATTTAATTCTTCGTCATTACGGATGGCCAATTGCAAATGGCGAGGGATGATTCTTGTCTTTTTGTTGTCACGAGCAGCATTTCCTGCCAATTCTAATACTTCAGCGGCCAAATATTCCATAACAGCTGCTAAATAGACAGGAGCACCAGCACCAACACGTTCGGCATAGTTACCCTTGCGAAGAAGACGATGAATACGACCAACAGGGAACTGTAGTCCAGCACGATTTGAGCGTGACTTTGCCTTTCCCTTCACTTTTCCACCTTTACCACGACCAGACATTTTCACTGATTTTTATTTTCTTTTTTATTCACTTTAAACTTGCGCACAACACCACTGTTCACTTAGTTATGAGCAGTTGCCGTTTGTGCGCTGATATTTATGTAAAAAATTTTACGAGTGTTTTCTATGAGAGTGTGATTATGTGCCTTTGAAAATAACGTCAAATCAAGGGATATTAGTCTGGGTACTTTCAGAATTTTTACAGTTCTCGTTCAATCGTCAAACAGTGAAGTGTAGTGGAAAGTGAAAAGTGAAATTTAAAAATGCCACCAAAAACTAGTGGAAAAGCAGCCAAGAAAGCCGGAAAGGCACAAAAAAATATCACCAAGAATGATAAGAAGAAGAAGCGCAAGAGGAAGGAAAGCTACGCAATCTACATCTACAAAGTGTTGAAGCAAGTTCATCCCGATACTGGAATTTCGTCGAAGGCCATGAGTATCATGAACAGTTTCGTGAATGATATCTTCGAGAGGATTGCCGCAGAAGCATCTCGTTTGGCGCACTACAATAAACGTTCAACAATTACCAGTCGAGAAATCCAAACAGCCGTTCGTTTATTGTTACCTGGTGAGCTCGCTAAGCACGCTGTCAGTGAAGGAACTAAAGCAGTTACCAAATACACCAGTTCAAAATAAATTTATTGGATAGTGTTTTCCATTCATTCAATTAAAATGGCCCTTTTCAGGGCCGCAAAATATTCATCTTAGAGATTTTATAACAATTCAATAGCAATAATATACACATATGTATGTATGTACCCACTACGACGAGAGATTATGATAATTTGTGTGTGTATGTAAGTTCATGGAATGTTCATATTAAAAGAATTTAATGAACACACAGACAGAAAAAATCATTCGTTTTAAATGTATCTTTGCTGTACCATGTACGCATGTATGTATGTATGTACATGTACATGTGAAATTGAAGGAAAAGTAAAAATCTCATCTGTTTTATTTTTCCACTACATGTTCCTAGAAAACACCGTATTTTTTCGTTTCTCTCAAAGAATACAATCCGCATCAGTAACAAATTGTCATTTTTTCATTTTCCTAAATAGAATTGTTAAATGAAATGGTTTTAATCTCCTTATCGAACTAATTGTAGCCCTGAAAAGGACTGTGGAGTTTTTTTTTTCTTAATTTCGTATATGCAAGTGTTTGCAAAGAAATTATTTTTTAGCTTTCTTAGCTGCAGCGGCTTTTTTTGGTTTAGCAGCAGTTGCTGTTGTAGATTTAGCTTTGGGTACTTTAGGTTTAGGAGCAGCAGCCTTTGGTTTTGTTGTTTTTGCCTTAACTGTAGTAGTCTTCTTGATGCTTTTTACCTTTGACTTTTCCAACTTCTTCTTCTCAGCGCTCTTCTTGGACGTGGCGGCTTTTTTCACTTTCTTCTCTCCGGTTGCTTTTTTCACTTTTTTCTCACCAGCGGCAGCTGCTTTCGGCTTCACAGACTTCTTCTTCTCGCCAGATTTTGCTTTTGGTTCCTTGTTAGCCGATGCTGACAATTTGAATGAACCAGCGGCACCCTTTCCTTTAGTTTGCACTAATTTACCACTAGTCACAGCACCTTTTAAATATTTCTTAATGAATGGAGCAAGTTTTTGCACATCAACTTTATAGGTAGCCGCGATATATTTCTTGATAGCCAGAAGGGAAGAACCACCGCGTTCCTTTAACGTTTTGATAGCAGCATCCACCATTTGCTGAGTAGGAGGATGAGTTGGAGCTGATTTTGGTTTCTTCGACCCACTAGCAGCAGCTTTTTTCGGTTTTTTTTCTGCAACAACGGCAGGAGCAGCAGCAACAGTATCGGCCATTTTGTATATTTTAACACTTTTAACAAAAAGAAAAAAAAAACACTTGATAATCACTATTTTAATATACGACAAACAGAGAACACCATGCGGACATAGCTATGAAAGAATCAAAGAGTAGGAAGGTACGCAAAATTTTCATTTATTTGGGCACTTTTACTGAGTTGTATCCTTGAATTCTTTTAATAAATTCATTATTTATTACTTTTTGAATGATAATTCATGCAAATATCATTTATTTTAGTTCACTATAATATAATAGATCACTTTAAAATACTTTCTTTCAAATTATTTTACTAACTATGACGTTACATGGCTATTAAAGTCAATGTTTGATGAATTTCTTTCACTACTAACGTATAAAAACGCTTTTATTTAAACAAATACAATTGTTTAATGTCCAAAATCAAATGATATATAAAGTGTATGGTTTATTTAATGTTTTAAATCAAATATGAAACAATTGTCTATTAAATTGTGCTTTAAATTAAATAATAACTTCTTGAGTAATGAAACGCTTACTTCACTTTCTCTAAGCCTTTTGAATTTCTATTGAAATAAATATTTCTTTATTTTCTCACAATAGGACACAATCAAATAGAAATATTGAAACGTATTTTCATAAAATTCAAACCAAATGAGATAATTATAACGTTTAATGCATAATATTTACATGTTTTTCATTTGATAATAAGTCTATTCATATACATGAATGTATGGAGGAATGCTCGCATGAGTACTTTTTTTTATTCTCTTCTATTTTGCAATTGCTCAAGAAAAACGAAATATACGCATAAGTTATGTTAAATATTTGTTTCTGTTAGAATTAATACAATATTTGCTATTGAACTTTTATAAATTTCATAGAATATTCATCATATATTGTAGTTAAATATTTCAAAAGTAGCTAAAGTACTATGATCTGAGTGGGTATTGATGAAAATTTGTTTATTTACCCTGCTAAATAATAATTTATCAATGCAAATGATAAAATGAATTAATATATAAATATGTACATATACATATTTGCTGTATAATATAATGGAACATACCTACATACACAACTGTACTGTTTTGTGTGTAAGAAAAAAAAAATTCATTTTCTGGTAAGGATAGAAAGTATTTCCTCCTACTTAACTGTACTCAGTATTCTATCAAAATGTATATGTACATATGTACCTATATATGAATGTCAATTCATCTCAAACTAGTTATATTTCACTAAGGCTAAAAATGGCGCAATTTCTAACAATACTTTCATTACTTCTAACTAAATAATTAAATTGAACGCATTAAAATCTCCTTGTCATATTTGTGGTCCTGAAAAGGACCGTTTGTAAAATTTGTAAGCACTTAAGCACGTTCACCACGGATGCGTCGGGCCAATTGGATATCTTTTGGCATAATTGTTACACGCTTAGCATGAATGGCGCACAAATTGGTATCTTCAAAAAGACCAACTAAATAAGCTTCACTTGCTTCCTGAAGAGCCATAACCGCTGAACTTTGGAAACGCAAATCAGTTTTGAAATCCTGTGCAATCTCACGAACTAAACGTTGGAAAGGTAATTTACGAATCAACAATTCAGTGCTCTTTTGGTAACGACGAATTTCACGAAGAGCGACTGTTCCTGGACGATAACGATGTGGTTTCTTAACACCTCCAGTTGCTGGTGCACTCTTACGAGCTGCTTTCGTGGCCAATTGCTTCCTGGGTGCTTTTCCACCGGTGGATTTACGGGCAGTTTGCTTCGTACGAGCCATTTTTCACTTTATCTTCTTACACTCACTTAACTTTGAACACAATCACAATAATCACTATATATTTTTTGAGTCGCACATTCTCAAATAAACTTATGCTTTACCGTGGAATGTTTGTTTATGTTCTGCTGTTTTTTGTTTTTGAATACATTTCCCCTATTTCTATACATTTCCCCTACCCAAAAAGAAGTATAAATATTGGTGTCAATATTACGACAACGTCAGTTGTGTATTGACTAGTGAAGTGTTAAGTGAAAAAAAAAAAATCTAAAGTGCTAATATAATGACTGGTCGTGGTAAAGGAGGAAAAGGCTTGGGAAAGGGTGGCGCTAAACGTCATCGTAAAGTGCTGCGTGATAATATCCAGGGTATTACTAAACCCGCTATCCGCCGTTTAGCTCGTCGTGGTGGCGTAAAACGTATCTCTGGTTTGATATACGAAGAAACCCGTGGTGTATTGAAAGTGTTCCTGGAAAATGTTATTCGTGATGCTGTTACTTACACCGAACATGCTAAGCGTAAGACAGTTACTGCAATGGATGTTGTATATGCATTGAAGAGGCAAGGGCGCACTCTTTATGGTTTCGGAGGTTAAATTATTTGAAAAAAAAAAAAAAAAAAACAATTACACAATCGGTCCTTTTCAGGACCACAAACAACTCTTTAAAAGTGGTATTATTTTCAAATTTTCATATAAATACACGTATTTTGTCCCCCACAAAGGCCGAAGGGATTACTTAAGGCGATACTGTTCATTTTTTTTTACATTTTGAAATCGGCTTTATGTTTAAATGCGATATCAATTTTTTCATTTACATTTTTTAATGTGAAGTTTTTTTTTCTCTCTCTTTTTTTCTTACAATTGAAATGTATTTCACATCATTTCATTTCAATGTGGTTTGGCTGGCGTCACTAAGGCAGAACAAAATGGCGGCACATTTCTTAGCGTCGGTTTGCATTCCAACGAAAAAACACACTCACACATACACACATACCCATTCATATACACACTATTTTCTAAGGTATGTAATGAGATAATTCTTTTTCTCCTAAATTGAATAATTTCCTATGGAAATATGGTTTATTTTATTACACATTGTATTTTAAGAGTTGGTGAAAATGAAAATAATTATGTATTATGTACATACACTTACATTTATGAAGATTTCATACTAAATTCAATAAAATTGTTTAATGCTCTTAATGTAAATGATTTGTCGTCCTTAAAAGGACGGTTTGTCATACTATTTTATTTTTTTTCAGAAATTATGAATTTATGCACTTTTTTCGGTCTTCTTGGGCAACAAAACAGCTTGGATATTTGGAAGAACACCTCCTTGTGCGATTGTAACACCAGAAAGCAATTTATTTAATTCTTCGTCATTACGGATGGCCAATTGCAAATGGCGAGGGATGATTCTTGTCTTTTTGTTGTCACGAGCAGCATTTCCTGCCAATTCTAATACTTCAGCGGCCAAATATTCCATAACAGCTGCTAAATAGACAGGAGCACCAGCACCAACACGTTCGGCATAGTTACCCTTGCGAAGAAGACGATGAATACGACCAACAGGGAACTGTAGTCCAGCACGATTTGAGCGTGACTTTGCCTTTCCCTTCACTTTTCCACCTTTACCACGACCAGACATTTTCACTGATTTTTATTTTCTTTTTTATTCACTTTAAACTTGCGCACAACACCACTGTTCACTTAGTTATGAGCAGTTGCCGTTTGTGCGCTGATATTTATGTAAAAAATTTTACGAGTGTTTTCTATGAGAGTGTGATTATGTGCCTTTGAAAATAACGTCAAATCAAGGGATATTAGTCTGGGTACTTTCAGAATTTTTACAGTTCTCGTTCAATCGTCAAACAGTGAAGTGTAGTGGAAAGTGAAAAGTGAAATTTAAAAATGCCACCAAAAACTAGTGGAAAAGCAGCCAAGAAAGCCGGAAAGGCACAAAAAAATATCACCAAGAATGATAAGAAGAAGAAGCGCAAGAGGAAGGAAAGCTACGCAATCTACATCTACAAAGTGTTGAAGCAAGTTCATCCCGATACTGGAATTTCGTCGAAGGCCATGAGTATCATGAACAGTTTCGTGAATGATATCTTCGAGAGGATTGCCGCAGAAGCATCTCGTTTGGCGCACTACAATAAACGTTCAACAATTACCAGTCGAGAAATCCAAACAGCCGTTCGTTTATTGTTACCTGGTGAGCTCGCTAAGCACGCTGTCAGTGAAGGAACTAAAGCAGTTACCAAATACACCAGTTCAAAATAAATTTATTGGATAGTGTTTTCCATTCATTCAATTAAAATGGCCCTTTTCAGGGCCGCAAAATATTCATCTTAGAGATTTTATAACAATTCAATAGCAATAATATACACATATGTATGTATGTACCCACTACGACGAGAGATTATGATAATTTGTGTGTGTATGTAAGTTCATGGAATGTTCATATTAAAAGAATTTAATGAACACACAGACAGAAAAAATCATTCGTTTTAAATGTATCTTTGCTGTACCATGTACGCATGGATGTACATGTACATGTGAAATTGAAGGAAAAGTAAAAATCTCATCTGTTTTATTTTTCCACTACATGTTCCTAGAAAACACCGTATTTTTTCGTTTCTCTCAAAGAATACAATCCGCATCAGTAACAAATTGTCATTTTTTCATTTTCCTAAATAGAATTGTTAAATGAAATGGTTTTAATCTCCTTATCGAACTAATTGTAGCCCTGAAAAGGACTGTGGAGTTTTTTTTTTCTTAATTTCGTATATGCAAGTGTTTGCAAAGAAATTATTTTTTAGCTTTCTTAGCTGCAGCGGCTTTTTTTGGTTTAGCAGCAGTTGCTGTTGTAGATTTAGCTTTGGGTACTTTAGGTTTAGGAGCAGCAGCCTTTGGTTTTGTTGTTTTTGCCTTAACTGTAGTAGTCTTCTTGATGCTTTTTACCTTTGACTTTTCCAACTTCTTCTTCTCAGCGCTCTTCTTGGACGTGGCGGCTTTTTTCACTTTCTTCTCTCCGGTTGCTTTTTTCACTTTTTTCTCACCAGCGGCAGCTGCTTTCGGCTTCACAGACTTCTTCTTCTCGCCAGATTTTGCTTTTGGTTCCTTGTTAGCCGATGCTGACAATTTGAATGAACCAGCGGCACCCTTTCCTTTAGTTTGCACTAATTTACCACTAGTCACAGCACCTTTTAAATATTTCTTAATGAATGGAGCAAGTTTTTGCACATCAACTTTATAGGTAGCCGCGATATATTTCTTGATAGCCAGAAGGGAAGAACCACCGCGTTCCTTTAACGTTTTGATAGCAGCATCCACCATTTGCTGAGTAGGAGGATGAGTTGGAGCTGATTTTGGTTTCTTCGACCCACTAGCAGCAGCTTTTTTCGGTTTTTTTTCTGCAACAACGGCAGGAGCAGCAGCAACAGTATCGGCCATTTTGTATATTTTAACACTTTTAACAAAAAGAAAAAAAAAACACTTGATAATCACTATTTTAATATACGACAAACAGAGAACACCATGCGGACATAGCTATGAAAGAATCAAAGAGTAGGAAGGTACGCAAAATTTTCATTTATTTGGGCACTTTTACTGAGTTGTATCCTTGAATTCTTTTAATAAATTCATTATTTATTACTTTTTGAATGATAATTCATGCAAATATCATTTATTTTAGTTCACTATAATATAATAGATCACTTTAAAATACTTTCTTTCAAATTATTTTACTAACTATGACGTTACATGGCTATTAAAGTCAATGTTTGATGAATTTCTTTCACTACTAACGTATAAAAACGCTTTTATTTAAACAAATACAATTGTTTAATGTCCAAAATCAAATGATATATAAAGTGTATGGTTTATTTAATGTTTTAAATCAAATATGAAACAATTGTCTATTAAATTGTGCTTTAAATTAAATAATAACTTCTTGAGTAATGAAACGCTTACTTCACTTTCTCTAAGCCTTTTGAATTTCTATTGAAATAAATATTTCTTTATTTTCTCACAATAGGACACAATCAAATAGAAATATTGAAACGTATTTTCATAAAATTCAAACCAAATGAGATAATTATAACGTTTAATGCATAATATTTACATGTTTTTCATTTGATAATAAGTCTATTCATATACATGAATGTATGGAGGAATGCTCGCATGAGTACTTTTTTTTATTCTCTTCTATTTTGCAATTGCTCAAGAAAAACGAAATATACGCATAAGTTATGTTAAATATTTGTTTCTGTTAGAATTAATACAATATTTGCTATTGAACTTTTATAAATTTCATAGAATATTCATCATATATTGTAGTTAAATATTTCAAAAGTAGCTAAAGTACTATGATCTGAGTGGGTATTGATGAAAATTTGTTTATTTACCCTGCTAAATAATAATTTATCAATGCAAATGATAAAATGAATTAATATATAAATATGTACATATACATATTTGCTGTATAATATAATGGAACATACCTACATACACAACTGTACTGTTTTGTGTGTAAGAAAAAAAAAATTCATTTTCTGGTAAGGATAGAAAGTATTTCCTCCTACTTAACTGTACTCAGTATTCTATCAAAATGTATATGTACATATGTACCTATATATGAATGTCAATTCATCTCAAACTAGTTATATTTCACTAAGGCTAAAAATGGCGCAATTTCTAACAATACTTTCATTACTTCTAACTAAATAATTAAATTGAACGCATTAAAATCTCCTTGTCATATTTGTGGTCCTGAAAAGGACCGTTTGTAAAATTTGTAAGCACTTAAGCACGTTCACCACGGATGCGTCGGGCCAATTGGATATCTTTTGGCATAATTGTTACACGCTTAGCATGAATGGCGCACAAATTGGTATCTTCAAAAAGACCAACTAAATAAGCTTCACTTGCTTCCTGAAGAGCCATAACCGCTGAACTTTGGAAACGCAAATCAGTTTTGAAATCCTGTGCAATCTCACGAACTAAACGTTGGAAAGGTAATTTACGAATCAACAATTCAGTGCTCTTTTGGTAACGACGAATTTCACGAAGAGCGACTGTTCCTGGACGATAACGATGTGGTTTCTTAACACCTCCAGTTGCTGGTGCACTCTTACGAGCTGCTTTCGTGGCCAATTGCTTCCTGGGTGCTTTTCCACCGGTGGATTTACGGGCAGTTTGCTTCGTACGAGCCATTTTTCACTTTATCTTCTTACACTCACTTAACTTTGAACACAATCACAATAATCACTATATATTTTTTGAGTCGCACATTCTCAAATAAACTTATGCTTTACCGTGGAATGTTTGTTTATGTTCTGCTGTTTTTTGTTTTTGAATACATTTCCCCTATTTCTATACATTTCCCCTACCCAAAAAGAAGTATAAATATTGGTGTCAATATTACGACAACGTCAGTTGTGTATTGACTAGTGAAGTGTTAAGTGAAAAAAAAAAAATCTAAAGTGCTAATATAATGACTGGTCGTGGTAAAGGAGGAAAAGGCTTGGGAAAGGGTGGCGCTAAACGTCATCGTAAAGTGCTGCGTGATAATATCCAGGGTATTACTAAACCCGCTATCCGCCGTTTAGCTCGTCGTGGTGGCGTAAAACGTATCTCTGGTTTGATATACGAAGAAACCCGTGGTGTATTGAAAGTGTTCCTGGAAAATGTTATTCGTGATGCTGTTACTTACACCGAACATGCTAAGCGTAAGACAGTTACTGCAATGGATGTTGTATATGCATTGAAGAGGCAAGGGCGCACTCTTTATGGTTTCGGAGGTTAAATTATTTGAAAAAAAAAAAAAAACAATTACACAATCGGTCCTTTTCAGGACCACAAACAACTCTTTAAAAGTGGTATTATTTTCAAATTTTCATATAAATACACGTATTTTGTCCACCACAAAGGCCGAACGGATTACTTAGGGCAATACTGTTCATTTTTTTTTACATTTTGAAATCGGCTTTACGTTTATATGCGATATCAATTTTTTCATTTACATTTTTTAATGTGAAGTTTTTTTTTTCTCTCTTTTTTTCTTACAATTGAAATGTATTTCACATCATTTCAATTCAATGTGGTTTGGCTGGCGTCACTAAGGCAGAACAAAATGGCGGCACATTTCTTAGCGTCGGTTTGCATTCCAACGAAAAAACACACTCACACATACACACATACCCATTCATATACACACTATTTTCTGAGGTATGTAATGAGATAATTCTTTTTCTCCTAAATTGAATAATTTCCTATGGAAATATGGTTTATTTTATTACACATTGTATTTTAAGAGTTGGTGAAAATGAAAATAATTATGTATTATGTACATACACTTACATTTATGAAGATTTCATACTAAATTCAATAAAATTGTTTAATGCTCTTAATGTAAATGATTTGTCGTCCTTAAAAGGACGGTTTGTCATACTATTTTATTTTTTTTCAGAAATTATGAATTTATGCACTTTTTTCGGTCTTCTTGGGCAACAAAACAGCTTGGATATTTGGAAGAACACCTCCTTGTGCGATTGTAACACCAGAAAGCAATTTATTTAATTCTTCGTCATTACGGATGGCCAATTGCAAATGGCGAGGGATGATTCTTGTCTTTTTGTTGTCACGAGCAGCATTTCCTGCCAATTCTAATACTTCAGCGGCCAAATATTCCATAACAGCTGCTAAATAGACAGGAGCACCAGCACCAACACGTTCGGCATAGTTACCCTTGCGAAGAAGACGATGAATACGACCAACAGGGAACTGTAGTCCAGCACGATTTGAGCGTGACTTTGCCTTTCCCTTCACTTTTCCACCTTTACCACGACCAGACATTTTCACTGATTTTTATTTTCTTTTTTATTCACTTTAAACTTGCGCACAACACCACTGTTCACTTAGTTATGAGCAGTTGCCGTTTGTGCGCTGATATTTATGTAAAAAATTTTACGAGTGTTTTCTATGAGAGTGTGATTATGTGCCTTTGAAAATAACGTCAAATCAAGGGATATTAGTCTGGGTACTTTCAGAATTTTTACAGTTCTCGTTCAATCGTCAAACAGTGAAGTGTAGTGGAAAGTGAAAAGTGAAATTTAAAAATGCCACCAAAAACTAGTGGAAAAGCAGCCAAGAAAGCCGGAAAGGCACAAAAAAATATCACCAAGAATGATAAGAAGAAGAAGCGCAAGAGGAAGGAAAGCTACGCAATCTACATCTACAAAGTGTTGAAGCAAGTTCATCCCGATACTGGAATTTCGTCGAAGGCCATGAGTATCATGAACAGTTTCGTGAATGATATCTTCGAGAGGATTGCCGCAGAAGCATCTCGTTTGGCGCACTACAATAAACGTTCAACAATTACCAGTCGAGAAATCCAAACAGCCGTTCGTTTATTGTTACCTGGTGAGCTCGCTAAGCACGCTGTCAGTGAAGGAACTAAAGCAGTTACCAAATACACCAGTTCAAAATAAATTTATTGGATAGTGTTTTCCATTCATTCAATTAAAATGGCCCTTTTCAGGGCCGCAAAATATTCATCTTAGAGATTTTATAACAATTCAATAGCAATAATATACACATATGTATGTATGTACCCACTACGACGAGAGATTATGATAATTTGTGTGTGTATGTAAGTTCATGGAATGTTCATATTAAAAGAATTTAATGAACACACAGACAGAAAAAATCATTCGTTTTAAATGTATCTTTGCTGTACCATGTACGCATGTATGTATGTATGTACATGTACATGTGAAATTGAAGGAAAAGTAAAAATCTCATCTGTTTTATTTTTCCACTACATGTTCCTAGAAAACACCGTATTTTTTCGTTTCTCTCAAAGAATACAATCCGCATCAGTAACAAATTGTCATTTTTTCATTTTCCTAAATAGAATTGTTAAATGAAATGGTTTTAATCTCCTTATCGAACTAATTGTAGCCCTGAAAAGGACTGTGGAGTTTTTTTTTTCTTAATTTCGTATATGCAAGTGTTTGCAAAGAAATTATTTTTTAGCTTTCTTAGCTGCAGCGGCTTTTTTTGGTTTAGCAGCAGTTGCTGTTGTAGATTTAGCTTTGGGTACTTTAGGTTTAGGAGCAGCAGCCTTTGGTTTTGTTGTTTTTGCTTTAACTGTAGTAGTCTTCTTGATGCTTTTTACCTTTGACTTTTCCAACTTCTTCTTCTCAGCGCTCTTCTTGGACGTGGCGGCTTTTTTCACTTTCTTCTCTCCGGTTGCTTTTTTCACTTTTTTCTCACCAGCGGCAGCTGCTTTCGGCTTCACAGACTTCTTCTTCTCGCCAGATTTTGCTTTTGGTTCCTTGTTAGCCGATGCTGACAATTTGAATGAACCAGCGGCACCCTTTCCTTTAGTTTGCACTAATTTATCACTAGTCACAGCACCTTTTAAATATTTCTTAATGAATGGAGCAAGTTTTTGCACATCAACTTTATAGGTAGCCGCGATATATTTCTTGATAGCCAGAAGGGAAGAACCACCGCGTTCCTTTAACGTTTTGATAGCAGCATCCACCATTTGCTGAGTAGGAGGATGAGTTGGAGCTGATTTTGGTTTCTTCGACCCACTAGCAGCAGCTTTTTTCGGTTTTTTTTCTGCAAGCAGGAGCAGCAGCAACAGTATCGGCCATTTTGTATATTTTAACACTTTTAACAAAAAGAAAAAAAAAACACTTGATAATCACTATTTTAATATACGACAAACAGAGAACACCATGCGGACATAGCTATGAAAGAATCAAAGAGTAGGAAGGTACGCAAAATTTTCATTTATTTGGGCACTTTTACTGAGTTGTATCCTTGAATTCTTTTAATAAATTCATTATTTATTACTTTTTGAATGATAATTCATGCAAATATCATTTATTTTAGTTCACTATAATATAATAGATCACTTTAAAATACTTTCTTTCAAATTATTTTACTAACTATGACGTTACATGGCTATTAAAGTCAATGTTTGATGAATTTCTTTCACTACTAACGTATAAAAACGCTTTTATTTAAACAAATACAATTGTTTAATGTCCAAAATTAAATGATATATAAAGTGTATGGTTTATTTAATGTTTTAAATCAAATATGAAACAATTGTCTATTAAATTGTGCTTTAAATTAAATAATAACTTCTTGAGTAATGAAACGCTTACTTCACTTTCTCTAAGCCTTTTGAATTTCTATTGAAATAAATATTTCTTTATTTTCTCACAATAGGACACAATCAAATAGAAATATTGAAACGTATTTTCATAAAATTCAAACCAAATGAGATAATTATAACGTTTAATGCATAATATTTACATGTTTTTCATTTGATAATAAGTCTATTCATATACATGAATGTATGGAGGAATGCTCGCATGAGTACTTTTTTTTATTCTCTTCTATTTTGCAATTGCTCAAGAAAAACGAAATATACGCATAAGTTATGTTAAATATTTGTTTCTGTTAGAATTAATACAATATTTGCTATTGAACTTTTATAAATTTCATAGAATATTCATCATATATTGTAGTTAAATATTTCAAAAGTAGCTAAAGTACTATGATCTGAGTGGGTATTGATGAAAATTTGTTTATTTACCCTGCTAAATAATAATTTATCAATGCAAATGATAAAATGAATTAATATATAAATATGTACATATACATATTTGCTGTATAATATAATGGAACATACCTACATACACAACTGTACTGTTTTGTGTGTAAGAAAAAAAAAATTCATTTTCTGGTAAGGATAGAAAGTATTTCCTCCTACTTAACTGTACTCAGTATTCTATCAAAATGTATATGTACATATGTACCTATATATGAATGTCAATTCATCTCAAACTAGTTATATTTCACTAAGGCTAAAAATGGCGCAATTTCTAACAATACTTTCATTACTTCTAACTAAATAATTAAATTGAACGCATTAAAATCTCCTTGTCATATTTGTGGTCCTGAAAAGGACCGTTTGTAAAATTTGTAAGCACTTAAGCACGTTCACCACGGATGCGTCGGGCCAATTGGATATCTTTTGGCATAATTGTTACACGCTTAGCATGAATGGCGCACAAATTGGTATCTTCAAAAAGACCAACTAAATAAGCTTCACTTGCTTCCTGAAGAGCCATAACCGCTGAACTTTGGAAACGCAAATCAGTTTTGAAATCCTGTGCAATCTCACGAACTAAACGTTGGAAAGGTAATTTACGAATCAACAATTCAGTGCTCTTTTGGTAACGACGAATTTCACGAAGAGCGACTGTTCCTGGACGATAACGATGTGGTTTCTTA
Organism: Xylota sylvarum; assembly: GCA_905220385.1. Taxonomy (NCBI): domain Eukaryota; kingdom Metazoa; phylum Arthropoda; class Insecta; order Diptera; family Syrphidae; genus Xylota; species Xylota sylvarum. The sequence goes on from CAJMZQ010000013.1 coordinate 72,164, forward strand.
ACACCTCCAGTTGCTGGTGCACTCTTACGAGCTGCTTTCGTGGCCAATTGCTTCCTGGGTGCTTTTCCACCGGTGGATTTACGGGCAGTTTGCTTCGTACGAGCCATTTTTCACTTTATCTTCTTACACTCACTTAACTTTGAACACAATCACAATAATCACTATATATTTTTTGAGTCGCACATTCTCAAATAAACTTATGCTTTACCGTGGAATGTTTGTTTATGTTCTGCTGTTTTTTGTTTTTGAATACATTTCCCCTATTTCTATACATTTCCCCTACCCAAAAAGAAGTATAAATATTGGTGTCAATATTACGACAACGTCAGTTGTGTAGTGACTAGTGAAGTGTTAAGTGAAAAAAAAAAAATCTAAAGTGCTAATATAATGACTGGTCGTGGTAAAGGAGGAAAAGGCTTGGGAAAGGGTGGCGCTAAACGTCATCGTAAAGTGCTGCGTGATAATATCCAGGGTATTACTAAACCCGCTATCCGCCGTTTAGCTCGTCGTGGTGGCGTAAAACGTATCTCTGGTTTGATATACGAAGAAACCCGTGGTGTATTGAAAGTGTTCCTGGAAAATGTTATTCGTGATGCTGTTACTTACACCGAACATGCTAAGCGTAAGACAGTTACTGCAATGGATGTTGTATATGCATTGAAGAGGCAAGGGCGCACTCTTTATGGTTTCGGAGGTTAAATTATTTGAAAAAAAAAAAAAAACAATTACACAATCGGTCCTTTTCAGGACCACAAACAACTCTTTAAAAGTGGTATTATTTTCAAATTTTCATATAAATACACGTATTTTGTCCACCACAAAGGCCGAACGGATTACTTAGGGCAATACTGTTCATTTTTTTTTACATTTTGAAATCGGCTTTACGTTTATATGCGATATCAATTTTTTCATTTACATTTTTTAATGTGAAGTTTTTTTTTTCTCTCTTTTTTTCTTACAATTGAAATGTATTTCACATCATTTCAATTCAATGTGGTTTGGCTGGCGTCACTAAGGCAGAACAAAATGGCGGCACATTTCTTAGCGTCGGTTTGCATTCCAACGAAAAAACACACTCACACATACACACATACCCATTCATATACACACTATTTTCTGAGGTATGTAATGAGATAATTCTTTTTCTCCTAAATTGAATAATTTCCTATGGAAATATGGTTTATTTTATTACACATTGTATTTTAAGAGTTGGTGAAAATGAAAATAATTATGTATTATGTACATACACTTACATTTATGAAGATTTCATACTAAATTCAATAAAATTGTTTAATGCTCTTAATGTAAATGATTTGTCGTCCTTAAAAGGACGGTTTGTCATACTATTTTATTTTTTTTCAGAAATTATGAATTTATGCACTTTTTTCGGTCTTCTTGGGCAACAAAACAGCTTGGATATTTGGAAGAACACCTCCTTGTGCGATTGTAACACCAGAAAGCAATTTATTTAATTCTTCGTCATTACGGATGGCCAATTGCAAATGGCGAGGGATGATTCTTGTCTTTTTGTTGTCACGAGCAGCATTTCCTGCCAATTCTAATACTTCAGCGGCCAAATATTCCATAACAGCTGCTAAATAGACAGGAGCACCAGCACCAACACGTTCGGCATAGTTACCCTTGCGAAGAAGACGATGAATACGACCAACAGGGAACTGTAGTCCAGCACGATTTGAGCGTGACTTTGCCTTTCCCTTCACTTTTCCACCTTTACCACGACCAGACATTTTCACTGATTTTTATTTTCTTTTTTATTCACTTTAAACTTGCGCACAACACCACTGTTCACTTAGTTATGAGCAGTTGCCGTTTGTGCGCTGATATTTATGTAAAAAATTTTACGAGTGTTTTCTATGAGAGTGTGATTATGTGCCTTTGAAAATAACGTCAAATCAAGGGATATTAGTCTGGGTACTTTCAGAATTTTTACAGTTCTCGTTCAATCGTCAAACAGTGAAGTGTAGTGGAAAGTGAAAAGTGAAATTTAAAAATGCCACCAAAAACTAGTGGAAAAGCAGCCAAGAAAGCCGGAAAGGCACAAAAAAATATCACCAAGAATGATAAGAAGAAGAAGCGCAAGAGGAAGGAAAGCTACGCAATCTACATCTACAAAGTGTTGAAGCAAGTTCATCCCGATACTGGAATTTCGTCGAAGGCCATGAGTATCATGAACAGTTTCGTGAATGATATCTTCGAGAGGATTGCCGCAGAAGCATCTCGTTTGGCGCACTACAATAAACGTTCAACAATTACCAGTCGAGAAATCCAAACAGCCGTTCGTTTATTGTTACCTGGTGAGCTCGCTAAGCACGCTGTCAGTGAAGGAACTAAAGCAGTTACCAAATACACCAGTTCAAAATAAATTTATTGGATAGTGTTTTCCATTCATTCAATTAAAATGGCCCTTTTCAGGGCCGCAAAATATTCATCTTAGAGATTTTATAACAATTCAATAGCAATAATATACACATATGTATGTATGTACCCACTACGACGAGAGATTATGATAATTTGTGTGTGTATGTAAGTTCATGGAATGTTCATATTAAAAGAATTTAATGAACACACAGACAGAAAAAATCATTCGTTTTAAATGTATCTTTGCTGTACCATGTACGCATGTATGTATGTATGTACATGTACATGTGAAATTGAAGGAAAAGTAAAAATCTCATCTGTTTTATTTTTCCACTACATGTTCCTAGAAAACACCGTATTTTTTCGTTTCTCTCAAAGAATACAATCCGCATCAGTAACAAATTGTCATTTTTTCATTTTCCTAAATAGAATTGTTAAATGAAATGGTTTTAATCTCCTTATCGAACTAATTGTAGCCCTGAAAAGGACTGTGGAGTTTTTTTTTTCTTAATTTCGTATATGCAAGTGTTTGCAAAGAAATTATTTTTTAGCTTTCTTAGCTGCAGCGGCTTTTTTTGGTTTAGCAGCAGTTGCTGTTGTAGATTTAGCTTTGGGTACTTTAGGTTTAGGAGCAGCAGCCTTTGGTTTTGTTGTTTTTGCTTTAACTGTAGTAGTCTTCTTGATGCTTTTTACCTTTGACTTTTCCAACTTCTTCTTCTCAGCGCTCTTCTTGGACGTGGCGGCTTTTTTCACTTTCTTCTCTCCGGTTGCTTTTTTCACTTTTTTCTCACCAGCGGCAGCTGCTTTCGGCTTCACAGACTTCTTCTTCTCGCCAGATTTTGCTTTTGGTTCCTTGTTAGCCGATGCTGACAATTTGAATGAACCAGCGGCACCCTTTCCTTTAGTTTGCACTAATTTATCACTAGTCACAGCACCTTTTAAATATTTCTTAATGAATGGAGCAAGTTTTTGCACATCAACTTTATAGGTAGCCGCGATATATTTCTTGATAGCCAGAAGGGAAGAACCACCGCGTTCCTTTAACGTTTTGATAGCAGCATCCACCATTTGCTGAGTAGGAGGATGAGTTGGAGCTGATTTTGGTTTCTTCGACCCACTAGCAGCAGCTTTTTTCGGTTTTTTTTCTGCAAGCAGGAGCAGCAGCAACAGTATCGGCCATTTTGTATATTTTAACACTTTTAACAAAAAGAAAAAAAAAACACTTGATAATCACTATTTTAATATACGACAAACAGAGAACACCATGCGGACATAGCTATGAAAGAATCAAAGAGTAGGAAGGTACGCAAAATTTTCATTTATTTGGGCACTTTTACTGAGTTGTATCCTTGAATTCTTTTAATAAATTCATTATTTATTACTTTTTGAATGATAATTCATGCAAATATCATTTATTTTAGTTCACTATAATATAATAGATCACTTTAAAATACTTTCTTTCAAATTATTTTACTAACTATGACGTTACATGGCTATTAAAGTCAATGTTTGATGAATTTCTTTCACTACTAACGTATAAAAACGCTTTTATTTAAACAAATACAATTGTTTAATGTCCAAAATTAAATGATATATAAAGTGTATGGTTTATTTAATGTTTTAAATCAAATATGAAACAATTGTCTATTAAATTGTGCTTTAAATTAAATAATAACTTCTTGAGTAATGAAACGCTTACTTCACTTTCTCTAAGCCTTTTGAATTTCTATTGAAATAAATATTTCTTTATTTTCTCACAATAGGACACAATCAAATAGAAATATTGAAACGTATTTTCATAAAATTCAAACCAAATGAGATAATTATAACGTTTAATGCATAATATTTACATGTTTTTCATTTGATAATAAGTCTATTCATATACATGAATGTATGGAGGAATGCTCGCATGAGTACTTTTTTTTATTCTCTTCTATTTTGCAATTGCTCAAGAAAAACGAAATATACGCATAAGTTATGTTAAATATTTGTTTCTGTTAGAATTAATACAATATTTGCTATTGAACTTTTATAAATTTCATAGAATATTCATCATATATTGTAGTTAAATATTTCAAAAGTAGCTAAAGTACTATGATCTGAGTGGGTATTGATGAAAATTTGTTTATTTACCCTGCTAAATAATAATTTATCAATGCAAATGATAAAATGAATTAATATATAAATATGTACATATACATATTTGCTGTATAATATAATGGAACATACCTACATACACAACTGTACTGTTTTGTGTGTAAGAAAAAAAAAATTCATTTTCTGGTAAGGATAGAAAGTATTTCCTCCTACTTAACTGTACTCAGTATTCTATCAAAATGTATATGTACATATGTACCTATATATGAATGTCAATTCATCTCAAACTAGTTATATTTCACTAAGGCTAAAAATGGCGCAATTTCTAACAATACTTTCATTACTTCTAACTAAATAATTAAATTGAACGCATTAAAATCTCCTTGTCATATTTGTGGTCCTGAAAAGGACCGTTTGTAAAATTTGTAAGCACTTAAGCACGTTCACCACGGATGCGTCGGGCCAATTGGATATCTTTTGGCATAATTGTTACACGCTTAGCATGAATGGCGCACAAATTGGTATCTTCAAAAAGACCAACTAAATAAGCTTCACTTGCTTCCTGAAGAGCCATAACCGCTGAACTTTGGAAACGCAAATCAGTTTTGAAATCCTGTGCAATCTCACGAACTAAACGTTGGAAAGGTAATTTACGAATCAACAATTCAGTGCTCTTTTGGTAACGACGAATTTCACGAAGAGCGACTGTTCCTGGACGATAACGATGTGGTTTCTTAACACCTCCAGTTGCTGGTGCACTCTTACGAGCTGCTTTCGTGGCCAATTGCTTCCTGGGTGCTTTTCCACCGGTGGATTTACGGGCAGTTTGCTTCGTACGAGCCATTTTTCACTTTATCTTCTTACACTCACTTAACTTTGAACACAATCACAATAATCACTATATATTTTTTGAGTCGCACATTCTCAAATAAACTTATGCTTTACCGTGGAATGTTTGTTTATGTTCTGCTGTTTTTTGTTTTTGAATACATTTCCCCTATTTCTATACATTTCCCCTACCCAAAAAGAAGTATAAATATTGGTGTCAATATTACGACAACGTCAGTTGTGTAGTGACTAGTGAAGTGTTAAGTGAAAAAAAAAAAATCTAAAGTGCTAATATAATGACTGGTCGTGGTAAAGGAGGAAAAGGCTTGGGAAAGGGTGGCGCTAAACGTCATCGTAAAGTGCTGCGTGATAATATCCAGGGTATTACTAAACCCGCTATCCGCCGTTTAGCTCGTCGTGGTGGCGTAAAACGTATCTCTGGTTTGATATACGAAGAAACCCGTGGTGTATTGAAAGTGTTCCTGGAAAATGTTATTCGTGATGCTGTTACTTACACCGAACATGCTAAGCGTAAGACAGTTACTGCAATGGATGTTGTATATGCATTGAAGAGGCAAGGGCGCACTCTTTATGGTTTCGGAGGTTAAATTATTTGAAAAAAAAAAAAAAACAATTACACAATCGGTCCTTTTCAGGACCACAAACAACTCTTTAAAAGTGGTATTATTTTCAAATTTTCATATAAATACACGTATTTTGTCCACCACAAAGGCCGAACGGATTACTTAGGGCAATACTGTTCATTTTTTTTTACATTTTGAAATCGGCTTTACGTTTATATGCGATATCAATTTTTTCATTTACATTTTTTAATGTGAAGTTTTTTTTTTCTCTCTTTTTTTCTTACAATTGAAATGTATTTCACATCATTTCAATTCAATGTGGTTTGGCTGGCGTCACTAAGGCAGAACAAAATGGCGGCACATTTCTTAGCGTCGGTTTGCATTCCAACGAAAAAACACACTCACACATACACACATACCCATTCATATACACACTATTTTCTGAGGTATGTAATGAGATAATTCTTTTTCTCCTAAATTGAATAATTTCCTATGGAAATATGGTTTATTTTATTACACATTGTATTTTAAGAGTTGGTGAAAATGAAAATAATTATGTATTATGTACATACACTTACATTTATGAAGATTTCATACTAAATTCAATAAAATTGTTTAATGCTCTTAATGTAAATGATTTGTCGTCCTTAAAAGGACGGTTTGTCATACTATTTTATTTTTTTTCAGAAATTATGAATTTATGCACTTTTTTCGGTCTTCTTGGGCAACAAAACAGCTTGGATATTTGGAAGAACACCTCCTTGTGCGATTGTAACACCAGAAAGCAATTTATTTAATTCTTCGTCATTACGGATGGCCAATTGCAAATGGCGAGGGATGATTCTTGTCTTTTTGTTGTCACGAGCAGCATTTCCTGCCAATTCTAATACTTCAGCGGCCAAATATTCCATAACAGCTGCTAAATAGACAGGAGCACCAGCACCAACACGTTCGGCATAGTTACCCTTGCGAAGAAGACGATGAATACGACCAACAGGGAACTGTAGTCCAGCACGATTTGAGCGTGACTTTGCCTTTCCCTTCACTTTTCCACCTTTACCACGACCAGACATTTTCACTGATTTTTATTTTCTTTTTTATTCACTTTAAACTTGCGCACAACACCACTGTTCACTTAGTTATGAGCAGTTGCCGTTTGTGCGCTGATATTTATGTAAAAAATTTTACGAGTGTTTTCTATGAGAGTGTGATTATGTGCCTTTGAAAATAACGTCAAATCAAGGGATATTAGTCTGGGTACTTTCAGAATTTTTACAGTTCTCGTTCAATCGTCAAACAGTGAAGTGTAGTGGAAAGTGAAAAGTGAAATTTAAAAATGCCACCAAAAACTAGTGGAAAAGCAGCCAAGAAAGCCGGAAAGGCACAAAAAAATATCACCAAGAATGATAAGAAGAAGAAGCGCAAGAGGAAGGAAAGCTACGCAATCTACATCTACAAAGTGTTGAAGCAAGTTCATCCCGATACTGGAATTTCGTCGAAGGCCATGAGTATCATGAACAGTTTCGTGAATGATATCTTCGAGAGGATTGCCGCAGAAGCATCTCGTTTGGCGCACTACAATAAACGTTCAACAATTACCAGTCGAGAAATCCAAACAGCCGTTCGTTTATTGTTACCTGGTGAGCTCGCTAAGCACGCTGTCAGTGAAGGAACTAAAGCAGTTACCAAATACACCAGTTCAAAATAAATTTATTGGATAGTGTTTTCCATTCATTCAATTAAAATGGCCCTTTTCAGGGCCGCAAAATATTCATCTTAGAGATTTTATAACAATTCAATAGCAATAATATACACATATGTATGTATGTACCCACTACGACGAGAGATTATGATAATTTGTGTGTGTATGTAAGTTCATGGAATGTTCATATTAAAAGAATTTAATGAACACACAGACAGAAAAAATCATTCGTTTTAAATGTATCTTTGCTGTACCATGTACGCATGTATGTATGTATGTACATGTACATGTGAAATTGAAGGAAAAGTAAAAATCTCATCTGTTTTATTTTTCCACTACATGTTCCTAGAAAACACCGTATTTTTTCGTTTCTCTCAAAGAATACAATCCGCATCAGTAACAAATTGTCATTTTTTCATTTTCCTAAATAGAATTGTTAAATGAAATGGTTTTAATCTCCTTATCGAACTAATTGTAGCCCTGAAAAGGACTGTGGAGTTTTTTTTTTCTTAATTTCGTATATGCAAGTGTTTGCAAAGAAATTATTTTTTAGCTTTCTTAGCTGCAGCGGCTTTTTTTGGTTTAGCAGCAGTTGCTGTTGTAGATTTAGCTTTGGGTACTTTAGGTTTAGGAGCAGCAGCCTTTGGTTTTGTTGTTTTTGCCTTAACTGTAGTAGTCTTCTTGATGCTTTTTACCTTTGACTTTTCCAACTTCTTCTTCTCAGCGCTCTTCTTGGACGTGGCGGCTTTTTTCACTTTCTTCTCTCCGGTTGCTTTTTTCACTTTTTTCTCACCAGCGGCAGCTGCTTTCGGCTTCACAGACTTCTTCTTCTCGCCAGATTTTGCTTTTGGTTCCTTGTTAGCCGATGCTGACAATTTGAATGAACCAGCGGCACCCTTTCCTTTAGTTTGCACTAATTTATCACTAGTCACAGCACCTTTTAAATATTTCTTAATGAATGGAGCAAGTTTTTGCACATCAACTTTATAGGTAGCCGCGATATATTTCTTGATAGCCAGAAGGGAAGAACCACCGCGTTCCTTTAACGTTTTGATAGCAGCATCCACCATTTGCTGAGTAGGAGGATGAGTTGGAGCTGATTTTGGTTTCTTCGACCCACTAGCAGCAGCTTTTTTCGGTTTTTTTTCTGCAACAACGGCAGGAGCAGCAGCAACAGTATCGGCCATTTTGTATATTTTAACACTTTTAACAAAAAGAAAAAAAAACACTTGATAATCACTATTTTAATATACGACAAACAGAGAACACCATGCGGACATAGCTATGAAAGAATCAAAGAGTAGGAAGGTACGCAAAATTTTCATTTATTTGGGCACTTTTACTGAGTTGTATCCTTGAATTCTTTTAATAAATTCATTATTTATTACTTTTTGAATGATAATTCATGCAAATATCATTTATTTTAGTTCACTATAATATAATAGATCACTTTAAAATACTTTCTTTCAAATTATTTTACTAACTATGACGTTACATGGCTATTAAAGTCAATGTTTGATGAATTTCTTTCACTACTAACGTATAAAAAACGCTTTTATTTAAACAAATACAATTGTTTAATGTCCAAAATCAAATGATATATAAAGTGTATGGTTTATTTAATGTTTTAAATCAAATATGAAACAATTGTCTATTAAATTGTGCTTTAAATTAAATAATAACTTCTTGAGTAATGAAACGCTTACTTCACTTTCTCTAAGCCTTTTGAATTTCTATTGAAATAAATATTTCTTTATTTTCTCACAATAGGACACAATCAAATAGAAATATTGAAACGTATTTTCATAAAATTCAAACCAAATGAGATAATTATAACGTTTAATGCATAATATTTACATGTTTTTCATTTGATAATAAGTCTATTCATATACATGAATGTATGGAGGAATGCTCGCATGAGTACTTTTTTTTATTCTCTTCTATTTTGCAATTGCTCAAGAAAAACGAAATATACGCATAAGTTATGTTAAATATTTGTTTCTGTTAGAATTAATACAATATTTGCTATTGAACTTTTATAAATTTCATAGAATATTCATCATATATTGTAGTTAAATATTTCAAAAGTAGCTAAAGTACTATGATCTGAGTGGGTATTGATGAAAATTTGTTTATTTACCCTGCTAAATAATAATTTATCAATGCAAATGATAAAATGAATTAATATATAAATATGTACATATACATATTTGCTGTATAATATAATGGAACATACCTACATACACAACTGTACTGTTTTGTGTGTAAGAAAAAAAAAATTCATTTTCTGGTAAGGATAGAAAGTATTTCCTCCTACTTAACTGTACTCAGTATTCTATCAAAATGTATATGTACATATGTACCTATATATGAATGTCAATTCATCTCAAACTAGTTATATTTCACTAAGGCTAAAAATGGCGCAATTTCTAACAATACTTTCATTACTTCTAACTAAATAATTAAATTGAACGCATTAAAATCTCCTTGTCATATTTGTGGTCCTGAAAAGGACCGTTTGTAAAATTTGTAAGCACTTAAGCACGTTCACCACGGATGCGTCGGGCCAATTGGATATCTTTTGGCATAATTGTTACACGCTTAGCATGAATGGCGCACAAATTGGTATCTTCAAAAAGACCAACTAAATAAGCTTCACTTGCTTCCTGAAGAGCCATAACCGCTGAACTTTGGAAACGCAAATCAGTTTTGAAATCCTGTGCAATCTCACGAACTAAACGTTGGAAAGGTAATTTACGAATCAACAATTCAGTGCTCTTTTGGTAACGACGAATTTCACGAAGAGCGACTGTTCCTGGACGATAACGATGTGGTTTCTTAACACCTCCAGTTGCTGGTGCACTCTTACGAGCTGCTTTCGTGGCCAATTGCTTCCTGGGTGCTTTTCCACCGGTGGATTTACGGGCAGTTTGCTTCGTACGAGCCATTTTTCACTTTATCTTCTTACACTCACTTAACTTTGAACACAATCACAATAATCACTATATATTTTTTGAGTCGCACATTCTCAAATAAACTTATGCTTTACCGTGGAATGTTTGTTTATGTTCTGCTGTTTTTTGTTTTTGAATACATTTCCCCTATTTCTATACATTTCCCCTACCCAAAAAGAAGTATAAATATTGGTGTCAATATTACGACAACGTCAGTTGTGTAGTGACTAGTGAAGTGTTAAGTGAAAAAAAAAAAATCTAAAGTGCTAATATAATGACTGGTCGTGGTAAAGGAGGAAAAGGCTTGGGAAAGGGTGGCGCTAAACGTCATCGTAAAGTGCTGCGTGATAATATCCAGGGTATTACTAAACCCGCTATCCGCCGTTTAGCTCGTCGTGGTGGCGTAAAACGTATCTCTGGTTTGATATACGAAGAAACCCGTGGTGTATTGAAAGTGTTCCTGGAAAATGTTATTCGTGATGCTGTTACTTACACCGAACATGCTAAGCGTAAGACAGTTACTGCAATGGATGTTGTATATGCATTGAAGAGGCAAGGGCGCACTCTTTATGGTTTCGGAGGTTAAATTATTTGAAAAAAAAAAAAAAACAATTACACAATCGGTCCTTTTCAGGACCACAAACAACTCTTTAAAAGTGGTATTATTTTCAAATTTTCATATAAATACACGTATTTTGTCCACCACAAAGGCCGAACGGATTACTTAGGGCAATACTGTTCATTTTTTTTTACATTTTGAAATCGGCTTTACGTTTATATGCGATATCAATTTTTTCATTTACATTTTTTAATGTGAAGTTTTTTTTTTCTCTCTTTTTTTCTTACAATTGAAATGTATTTCACATCATTTCAATTCAATGTGGTTTGGCTGGCGTCACTAAGGCAGAACAAAATGGCGGCACATTTCTTAGCGTCGGTTTGCATTCCAACGAAAAAACACACTCACACATACACACATACCCATTCATATACACACTATTTTCTGAGGTATGTAATGAGATAATTCTTTTTCTCCTAAATTGAATAATTTCCTATGGAAATATGGTTTATTTTATTACACATTGTATTTTAAGAGTTGGTGAAAATGAAAATAATTATGTATTATGTACATACACTTACATTTATGAAGATTTCATACTAAATTCAATAAAATTGTTTAATGCTCTTAATGTAAA
>CAJMZQ010000014.1:0-79938 GCA_905220385.1 Xylota sylvarum
TTACTGAACGGCTCATAATGAAAAAAATTCTACCTAACTGAACTACCTAAGGGTCCATAGAGAGGAAATTTCTCCATTACTGAACGGCTCATAATGAAGTAATTTCTATCTTACTGAACTACCTATGAGCCCATAGAGAGGAAATTTCTCCCTTACTGAACGGGCCATAATGAAGAAATTTCTACCTTACTGAACTACCTCAGGGCCCAGAGAGAGGAAATTTCTCCTTACTGAACTACCTGACACTCTGTAGAGAAGAAATTTCTCATTTACTGAAGGGATCATAATGAAGAAATTTCTACCGTACTGAACTACCTAAGGGTCCATAGAGAGGAAATTTCTCCTTTACTGAACGGCCAATAATGAAGAAATTTCTACTTTGCTGAACTACCTAAGATCCCACAGAAAGGAAATTTCTCCTATATGAAGAAATTTCTACCGTACTGAACTACCTAAGGGCCCAGAGGGAGGAAATTTCTCCCTTACTGAACGGCCCATAATGAAGAAATTTCTAGCTTACTGAACTACCTAAGAGCCCATAGAGAGGAAATTTTTTACTTACTTTTTACTAATGAAGAAATTTCTACCTTACTGAACTACCTAAGAGCCCATAGAGATCAAATTTCTCCCTTACTGAACGGGCCATAATGAAGAAATTTCTACCTTACTGAACTACCTAAGAGCCCATAGAGAGGAAATTTTTCCCTTACTGAACGGTCAATAATAAAGAAATTTCTACCTTACTGAACTACATAAGAGCCCATGGAGAGGAAATTACTCCCTTACTGTATGAATATAATAATGAAGAAATTTCTACCTTACTGAACTACCTAAGAGCCCATAGAGAGGAAATTACTCCCTTACTGTATGAATATAATAATGAAGAAATTTCTACCTTACTGAACTCCCTAAGGGTCCATAGAGAGGAAATTTCTCCCTTACTGAAGAAATGTCTACCTTACTGAACTACCTAAGAGGACATAGACAGGAAATTTTTCCCTTACTGAACGGTCAATAATAAAGAAATTTCTAGCTTACTGAACTACCTAAGAACATATAGAGAGGAAATTTCTCCCTTACTGAACGACCCATAATGAAGAAATTTCTACCTTACTGAACTACCTAAGAGCCCATAGAGAGGAAATTTCTCCCTAACTCAACTGCCCATAATGAAGAAATTTCTACCTTACTGACCTACCTAAGGGCCCTTAGAGAGGAAATTTCTAACTTACTGAACTTCCAAGAGCTGAACTGAACTACCTAAGAGCCCATGGAGAGGAAATTACTGTATGAATATAATAATGAAGAAATTTCTACCTTACTGAACTACCTAAGAGCCCATAGAGAGGAAATTACTCCCTTACTGTATGAATATAATAATGAAGAAATTTCTACCTTACTGAACTCCCTAAGGGTCCATAGAGAGGAAATTTCTCCCTTACTGAACGGCCCATATTGAAGAAATGTCTATCTTACTGAACTACCTAAGAGGACATAGAGAGGAAATTTTTCCCTTACTGAACGGTCAATAATAAAGAAATTTCTAGCTTACTGAACTACCTAAGAGCATACAGAGAGGAAATTTCTCCCTTACTGAACGACCCATAATGAAGAAATTTCTACCTTACTGAACTACCTAAGAGCCCATAGAGAGCAAATTTCTCCCTAACTCAACTGCATATAATGAAGAAATTTCTACCTTACTGACCTACCTAAGGGCCCTTAGAGAGGAAATTTCTAACTTACTGAACTTCCCATAATGAAGAAATTTCTACATTACTGAACTACCTAAGGGCTATTAGAAATTAAATTTCTCTCTTACTGAACGGGCCATAATGAAGAAATTTCTACCTTACTGAACTACCTAAGAGCCCGTAGAGAGGAAATTTCTCTCTTACTGAACGACCCATAATGAAGAAATTTCTACCTTACTGAACTACCTAAGAGCCCATAGAGAGGAAATTTTTCCCTAACTCAACTGCCCATAATGAAGAAATTTCTACCTTACTGACCTACCTAAGGGCCCTTAGAGAGGAAATTTCTAACTTACTGAACATCCCATAATGAAGAAATTTCTACATTACTGAACTACCTAAGGGCTATTAGAAATTAAATTTCTCTCTTACTGAACGACCCATAATGAAGGAATTTCTACCTTACTGAACTACCTAAGAGGCCATAGAGAGGAAATTTCTCCCTTACTGAACGGGCCATAATGAAGAAATTTCTACCTTACTGAACTACCTAAGAGAACATAGAGAGGAAATTTCTCCCTTACTGAACGGCCTATAATGAAGAAATTTCTACCTTACTGAACTACCTAAGGGCCCATAGAGAGGAATTTTTTTACTTACTGAACGGCCCATAATGAAGAAATTTCTACCTTACTGGATTACCTTAGAGCCCATAGAGAGGAAATTTTTCACTAACTCAACTGCACATAATGAAGAAATTTCTACCTTACTGAACTACCTAAGAGCCCATAGAGAGGAAATTTTTCCCTTACTGAACGGATCATAATGAAAAAATTTCTACCTTACTGAACAACCTAAGAGCCCATAGTGAGGAAATTCTTCCCTTACTGAACGGATCATAATGAAGAAATTTCTACTTTACTGACCTACCTAAGAGCCCATAGAGAGGAAATTTCTCCCTTACTGAACTTCCCATAATGAACAAATTTTTGCATTACTGAACTACCTAAGGGCCCTTAGAAAGGAAATTTCTCTCTTACTGAACGGCCCATAATGAAGAAAGTTCTACCTTACTTAACTACCTAAGGGCCCAGAGAGAGGAAATTTCTCCTTACTGAACTACCTGACAGTCTGTAGAGAAGAAATTTCTCATTTACTGAAGGGATCATAATGAAGAAATTTCTACCGTACTGAACTACCTAAGGGTCCATAGAGAGGAAATTTCTCCTTTACTGAACGGCCACTAATGAAGAAATTTCTACTTTGCTGAACTACCTAAGATCCCACAGAAAGGAAATTTCTCCCTTATGAAGAAATTTCTACCGTACTGAACTACCTAAGTGCCCAGAGGGAGGAAATTTGTCCCTTACTGAACGGCCCATAATGAAGAAATTTCTACCTTACTGAACTACCTAAGAGCCCATAGAGAAGAAATTTCCCCCTTAATGAACGTTCCATAATGAAGAAATTTCTACATTACTGAGCTAAGTAAGAGCCCATAGAGAGGAAATTTCTCTATTACTGAACGGCTCATAATGAAAAAAATTCTACCTAACTGAACTACCTAAGGGTCCATAGAGAGGAAATTTCTCCATTACTGAACGGCTCATAATGAAGTAATTTCTATCTTACTGAACTACCTATGAGCCCATAGAGAGGAAATTTCTCCCTTACTGAACGGGCCATAATGAAGAAATTTCTACCTTACTGAACTACCTCAGGGCCCAGAGAGAGGAAATTTCTCCTTACTGAACTACCTGACACTCTGTAGAGAAGAAATTTCTCATTTACTGAAGGGATCATAATGAAGAAATTTCTACCGTACTGAACTACCTAAGGGTCCATAGAGAGGAAATTTCTCCTTTACTGAACGGCCAATAATGAAGAAATTTCTACTTTGCTGAACTACCTAAGATCCCACAGAAAGGAAATTTCTCCTATATGAAGAAATTTCTACCGTACTGAACTACCTAAGGGCCCAGAGGGAGGAAATTTCTCCCTTACTGAACGGCCCATAATGAAGAAATTTCTAGCTTACTGAACTACCTAAGAGCCCATAGAGAGGAAATTTTTTACTTACTTTTTACTAATGAAGAAATTTCTACCTTACTGAACTACCTAAGAGCCCATAGAGATCAAATTTCTCCCTTACTGAACGGGCCATAATGAAGAAATTTCTACCTTACTGAACTACCTAAGAGCCCATAGAGAGGAAATTTTTCCCTTACTGAACGGTCAATAATAAAGAAATTTCTACCTTACTGAACTACATAAGAGCCCATGGAGAGGAAATTACTCCCTTACTGTATGAATATAATAATGAAGAAATTTCTACCTTACTGAACTACCTAAGAGCCCATAGAGAGGAAATTACTCCCTTACTGTATGAATATAATAATGAAGAAATTTCTACCTTACTGAACTCCCTAAGGGTCCATAGAGAGGAAATTTCTCCCTTACTGAAGAAATGTCTACCTTACTGAACTACCTAAGAGGACATAGACAGGAAATTTTTCCCTTACTGAACGGTCAATAATAAAGAAATTTCTAGCTTACTGAACTACCTAAGAACATATAGAGAGGAAATTTCTCCCTTACTGAACGACCCATAATGAAGAAATTTCTACCTTACTGAACTACCTAAGAGCCCATAGAGAGGAAATTTCTCCCTAACTCAACTGCCCATAATGAAGAAATTTCTACCTTACTGACCTACCTAAGGGCCCTTAGAGAGGAAATTTCTAACTTACTGAACTTCCCAAGAGCTGAACTGAACTACCTAAGAGCCCATGGAGAGGAAATTACTGTATGAATATAATAATGAAGAAATTTCTACCTTACTGAACTACCTAAGAGCCCATAGAGAGGAAATTACTCCCTTACTGTATGAATATAATAATGAAGAAATTTCTACCTTACTGAACTCCCTAAGGGTCCATAGAGAGGAAATTTCTCCCTTACTGAACGGCCCATATTGAAGAAATGTCTATCTTACTGAACTACCTAAGAGGACATAGAGAGGAAATTTTTCCCTTACTGAACGGTCAATAATAAAGAAATTTCTAGCTTACTGAACTACCTAAGAGCATACAGAGAGGAAATTTCTCCCTTACTGAACGACCCATAATGAAGAAATTTCTACCTTACTGAACTACCTAAGAGCCCATAGAGAGGAAATTTCTCCCTAACTCAACTGCATATAATGAAGAAATTTCTACCTTACTGACCTACCTAAGGGCCCTTAGAGAGGAAATTTCTAACTTACTGAACTTCCCATAATGAAGAAATTTCTACATTACTGAACTACCTAAGGGCTATTAGAAATTAAATTTCTCTCTTACTGAACGGGCCATAATGAAGAAATTTCTACCTTACTGAACTACCTAAGAGCCCGTAGAGAGGAAATTTCTCTCTTACTGAACGACCCATAATGAAGAAATTTCTACCTTACTGAACTACCTAAGAGCCCATAGAGAGGAAATTTTTCCCTAACTCAACTGCCCATAATGAAGAAATTTCTACCTTACTGACCTACCTAAGGGCCCTTAGAGAGGAAATTTCTAACTTACTGAACATCCCATAATGAAGAAATTTCTACATTACTGAACTACCTAAGGGCTATTAGAAATTAAATTTCTCTCTTACTGAACGACCCATAATGAAGGAATTTCTACCTTACTGAACTACCTAAGAGGCCATAGAGAGGAAATTTCTCCCTTACTGAACGGGCCATAATGAAGAAATTTCTACCTTACTGAACTACCTAAGAGAACATAGAGAGGAAATTTCTCCCTTACTGAACGACCCATAATGATGAAATGTCTACCTTACTGAACTACCTAAGAGGACATAGAGAGGAAATTTTTCCCTTACTGAACGGTCAATAATAAAGAAATTTCTAGCTTACTGAACTACCTAAGAACATATAGAGAGGAAATTTCTCCCTTACTGAACGACCCATAATGAAGAAATTTCTACCTTACTGAACTACCTAAGAGCCCATAGAGAGGAAATTTCTCCCTAATTCAACTGCCCATAATGAAGAAATTTCTACCTTACTGACCTACCTAACAGCCCTTAGAGAGGAAATTTCTAACTTACTGAACTTCCCAAGAGCTGAACTGAACTACCTAAGAGCCCATGGAGAGGAAATTACTCCCTTACTGTATGAATATAATAATGAAGAAATTTCTACCTTACTGAACTACCTAAGAGCCCATAGAGAGGAAATTACTCCCTTACTGTATGAATATAATAATGAAGAAATTTCTACCTTACTGAACTCCCTAAGGGTCCATAGAGAGGAAATTTCTCCCTTACTGAACGGTCAATAATAAAGAAATTTCTAGCTTACTGAACTACCTAAGAGCCCATAGAGAGGAAATTTCTCCCTAACTCAACTGCCCATAATGAAGAAATTTCTACCTTACTGACCTACCTAAGGGCAATTAGAGAGGAAATTTCTAACTTACTGAACTTCCCATAATGAAGAAATTTCTACATTACTGAACTACCTAAGGGCTATTAGAAATTAAATTTCTCTCTTACTGAACGACCCATAATGAAGGAATTTCTACCTTACTGAACTACCTAAGAGCCCATAGAGAGGAAATTTCTCCCTTACTGAACGGGCCATAATGTAGAAATTTCTACCTTACTGAACTACCTAAGAGCCCATAGAGAGGAAATTTCTCCCTTACTGAACGGTCAATAATAAAGAAATTTCTAGTTTACTGAACTACCTAAGAGCATACAGAGAGGAAATTTCTCCCTTACTGAACGACCCATAATGAAGAAATTTCTACCTTACTGAACTACCTAAGAGCCCATAGAGAGGAAATTTCTCCCTAACTCAACTGCCCATAATGAAGAAATTTCTACCTTACTGACCTACCTAAGGGCCCTTAGAGAGGAAATTTCTCCCTAACTCAACTGCCCATAATGAAGAAATTTCTACCTTACTGACCTACCTAAGGGCCCTTAGAGAGGAAATTTCTAACTTACTGAACTTCCCATAATGAAGAAATTTCTACATTACTGAACTACCTAAGGGCTATTAGAAATTAAATTTCTCTCTTACTGAACGGGCCATAATGAAGAAATTTCTACCTTACTGAACTACCTAAGAGCCCATAGAGAGGAAATTTCTCCCTAACTCAACTGCCCATAATGAAGAAATTTCTACCTTACTGACCTACCTAAGGGCCCTTAGAGAGGAAATTTCTAACTTACTGAACTTCCCATAATGAAGAAATTTCTACATTACTGAACTACCTAAGGGCTATTAGAAATTAAATTTCTCTCTTACTGAACGGGCCATAATGAAGAAATTTCTACCTTACTGAACTACCTAAGAGCCCGTAGAGAGGAAATTTCTCTCTTACTGAACGACCCATAATGAAGAAATTTCTACCTTACTGAACTACCTAAGAGCCCATAGAGAGGAAATTTCTCCCTAACTCAACTGCCCATAATGAAGAAATTTCTACCTTACTGACCTACCTAAGGGCCCTTAGAGAGGAAATTTCTAACTTACTGAACTTCCCATAATGAA
This sequence comes from Xylota sylvarum, assembly GCA_905220385.1. Classification (NCBI taxonomy): domain Eukaryota; kingdom Metazoa; phylum Arthropoda; class Insecta; order Diptera; family Syrphidae; genus Xylota; species Xylota sylvarum. The sequence continues at coordinate 7,249 of CAJMZQ010000014.1, forward strand.
GAAATTTCTACATTACTGAACTACCTAAGGGCTATTAGAAATTAAATTTCTCTCTTACTGAACGGGCCATAATGAAGAAATTTCTACCTTACTGAACTACCTAAGAGCCCGTAGAGAGGAAATTTCTCTCTTACTGAACGACCCATAATGAAGAAATTTCTACCTTACTGAACTACCTAAGAGCCCATAGAGAGGAAATTTTTCCCTAACTCAACTGCCCATAATGAAGAAATTTCTACCTTACTGACCTACCTAAGGGCCCTTAGAGAGGAAATTTCTAACTTACTGAACATCCCATAATGAAGAAATTTCTACATTACTGAACTACCTAAGGGCTATTAGAAATTAAATTTCTCTCTTACTGAACGGGCCATAATGAAGAAATTTCTACCTTACTGAACTACCTAAGAGCCCGTAGAGAGGAAATTTCTCTCTTACTGAACGACCCATAATGAAGAAATTTCTACCTTACTGAACTACCTAAGGGCCCTTAGAGAGGAAATTTCTAACTTACTGAACTTCCCATAATGAAGAAATTTCTACATTACTGAACTACCTAAGGGCTATTAGAAATTAAATTTCTCTCTTACTGAACGGGCCATAATGAAGAAATTTCTACCTTACTGAACTACCTAAGAGCCCATAGAGAGGAAATTTCTCCCTAACTCAACTGCCCATAATGAAGAAATTTCTACCTTACTGACCTACCTAAGGGCCCTTAGAGAGGAAATTTCTAACTTACTGAACTTCCCATAATGAAGAAATTTCTACATTACTGAACTACCTAAGGGCTATTAGAAATTAAATTTCTCTCTTACTGAACGGGCCATAATGAAGAAATTTCTACCTTACTGAACTACCTAAGAGCCCGTAGAGAGGAAATTTCTCTCTTACTGAACGACCCATAATGAAGAAATTTCTACCTTACTGAACTACCTAAGAGCCCATAGAGAGGAAATTTTTCCCTAACTCAACTGCCCATAATGAAGAAATTTCTACCTTACTGACCTACCTAAGGGCCCTTAGAGAGGAAATTTCTAACTTACTGAACATCCCATAATGAAGAAATTTCTACATTACTGAACTACCTAAGGGCTATTAGAAATTAAATTTCTCTCTTACTGAACGGGCCATAATGAAGAAATTTCTACCTTACTGAACTACCTAAGAGCCCATAGAGAGGAAATTTCTCCCTAACTCAACTGCCCATAATGAAGAAATTTCTACCTTACTGACCTACCTAAGGGCCCATAGAGAGGAAATTTCTCCCTTACTGAACGACCCATAATGAAGAAATTTCTACCTTACTGAACTACCTAAGAGCATATAGAGAGGAAATTTCTCCCTAACTCAACTGCCCATAATGAAGAAATTTCTACCTTACTGACCTACCTAAGGGCCCTTAGAGAGGAAATTTCTAACTTACTGAACTTCCCATAATGAAGAAATTTCTACATTACTGAACTACCTAAGGGCTATTAGAAATTAAATTTCTCTCTTACTGAACGGGCCATAATGAAGAAATTTCTACCTTACTGAACTACCTAAGAGCCCGTAGAGAGGAAATTTCTCTCTTACTGAACGACCCATAATGAAGAAATTTCTACCTTACTGAACTACCTAAGAGCCCATAGAGAGGAAATTTTTCCCTAACTCAACTGCCCATAATGAAGAAATTTCTACCTTACTGACCTACCTAAGGGCCCTTAGAGAGGAAATTTCTAACTTACTGAACATCCCATAATGAAGAAATTTCTACATTACTGAACTACCTAAGGGCTATTAGAAATTAAATTTCTCTCTTACTGAACGACCCATAATGAAGGAATTTCTACCTTACTGAACTACCTAAGAGCCCATAGAGAGGAAATTTCTCCCTTACTGAACGGGCAATAATAAAGAAATTTCTAGTTTACTGAACTACCTAAGAGCATACAGAGAGGAAATTTCTCCCTTACTGAACGACCCATAATGAAGAAATTTCTACCTTACTGAACTACCTAAGAGCCCATAGAGAGGAAATTTCTCCCTAACTCAACTGCCCATAATGAAGAAATTTCTACCTTACTGACCTACCTAAGGGCCCTTAGAGAGGAAATTTCTAACTTACTGAACTTCCCATAATGAAGAAATTTCTACATTACTGAACTACCTAAGGGCTATTAGAAATTAAATTTCTCTCTTACTGAACGGGCCATAATGAAGAAATTTCTACCTTACTGAACTACCTAAGAGCCCGTAGAGAGGAAATTTCTCTCTTACTGAACGACCCATAATGAAGAAATTTCTACCTTACTGAACTACCTAAGAGCCCATAGAGAGGAAATTTTTCCCTAACTCAACTGCCCATAATGAAGAAATTTCTACCTTACTGACCTACCTAAGGGCCCTTAGAGAGGAAATTTCTAACTTACTGAACATCCCATAATGAAGAAATTTCTACATTACTGAACTACCTAAGGGCTATTAGAAATTAAATTTCTCTCTTACTGAACGGGCCATAATGAAGAAATTTCTACCTTACTGAACTACCTAAGAGCCCGTAGAGAGGAAATTTCTCTCTTACTGAACGACCCATAATGAAGAAATTTCTACCTTACTGAACTACCTAAGAGCCCATAGAGAGGAAATTTTTCCCTAACTCAACTGCCCATAATGAAGAAATTTCTACCTTACTGACCTACCTAAGGGCCCTTAGAGAGGAAATTTCTAACTTACTGAACATCCCATAATGAAGAAATTTCTACATTACTGAACTACCTAAGGGCTATTAGAAATTAAATTTCTCTCTTACTGAACGGGCCATAATGAAGAAATTTCTACCTTACTGAACTACCTAAGAGCCCGTAGAGAGGAAATTTCTCTCTTACTGAACGACCCATAATGAAGAAATTTCTACCTTACTGACCTACCTAAGGGCCCTTAGAGAGGAAATTTCTAACGTACTGAACTTCCCATAATGAAGAAATTTCTACATTACTGAACTACCTAAGGGCTATTAGAAATTAAATTTCTCTCTTACTGAACGACCCATAATGAAGGAATTTCTACCTTACTGAACTACCTAAGAGCCCATAGAGAGGAAATTTCTCCCTTACTGAACGGGCCATAATGTAGAAATTTCTACCTTACTGAACTACCTAAGAGCCCATAGAGAGGAAATTTCTCCCTAACTCAACTGCATATAATGAAGAAATTTCTACCTTACTGACCTACCTAAGGGCCCTTAGAGAGGAAATTTCTAACTTACTGAACTTCCCATAATGAAGAAATTTCTACATTACTGAACTACCTAAGGGCTATTAGAAATTAAATTTCTCTCTTACTGAACGGGCCATAATGAAGAAATTTCTACCTTACTGAACTACCTAAGAGCCCGTAGAGAGGAAATTTCTCTCTTACTGAACGACCCATAATGAAGAAATTTCTACCTTACTGAACTACCTAAGAGCCCATAGAGAGGAAATTACTCCCTTACTGTATGAATATAATAATGAAGAAATTTCTACCTTACTGAACTCCCTAAGGGTCCATAGAGAGGAAATTTCTCCCTTACTGAACGGCCCATATTGAAGAAATGTCTATCTTACTGAACTACCTAAGAGGACATAGAGAGGAAATTTTTCCCTTACTGAACGGTCAATAATAAAGAAATTTCTAGCTTACTGAACTACCTAAGAGCATACAGAGAGGAAATTTCTCCCTTACTGAACGACCCATAATGAAGAAATTTCTACCTTACTGAACTACCTAAGAGCCCATAGAGAGGAAATTTCTCCCTAACTCAACTGCATATAATGAAGAAATTTCTACCTTACTGACCTACCTAAGGGCCCTTAGAGAGGAAATTTCTAACTTACTGAACTTCCCATAATGAAGAAATTTCTACATTACTGAACTACCTAAGGGCTATTAGAAATTAAATTTCTCTCTTACTGAACGGGCCATAATGAAGAAATTTCTACCTTACTGAACTACCTAAGAGCCCGTAGAGAGGAAATTTCTCTCTTACTGAACGACCCATAATGAAGAAATTTCTACCTTACTGAACTACCTAAGAGCCCATAGAGAGGAAATTTTTCCCTAACTCAACTGCCCATAATGAAGAAATTTCTACCTTACTGACCTACCTAAGGGCCCTTAGAGAGGAAATTTCTAACTTACTGAACATCCCATAATGAAGAAATTTCTACATTACTGAACTACCTAAGGGCTATTAGAAATTAAATTTCTCTCTTACTGAACGACCCATAATGAAGGAATTTCTACCTTACTGAACTACCTAAGAGCCCATAGAGAGGAAATTTCTCCCTTACTGAACGGGCCATAATGTAGAAATTTCTACCTTACTGAACTACCTAAGAGCCCATAGAGAGGAAATTTCTCCCTTACTGAACGACCCATAATGAAGAAATTTCTACCTTACTGAACTACCTAAGAGCATATAGAGAGGAAATTTCTCCCTAACTCAACTGCCCACAATGAAGAAATTTCTACCTTACTGAACTACCTAAGAGCCCATAGAGAGGAAATTTCTCCCTTACTGAACGACCCATAATGAAGAAATGTCTACCTTACTGAACTACCTAAGAGGACATAGAGAGGAAATTTTTCCCTTACTGAACGGTCAATAATAAAGAAATTTCTAGCTTACTGAACTACCTAAGAACATATAGAGAGGAAATTTCTCCCTTACTGAACGACCCATAATGAAGAAATTTCTACCTTTCTGAACTACCTAAGAGCCCATAGAGAGGAAATTTCTCCCTAACTCAACTGCCCATAATGAAGAAATTTCTACCTTACTGACCTACCTAAGGGCCCTTAGAGAGGAAATTTCTAACTTACTGAACTTCCCAAGAGCTGAACTGAACTACCTAAGAGCCCATGGAGAGGAAATTACTCCCTTACTGTATGAATATAATAATGAAGAAATTTCTACCTTACTGAACTACCTAAGAGCCCATAGAGAGGAAATTACTCCCTTACTGAACGGCCCATATTGAAGAAATGTCTATCTTACTGAACTACCTAAGAACATATAGAGAGGAAATTTCTCTAAGGGCCCTTAGAAATTAAATTTCTCTCTTACTGAACGGCTCATAATGAAGAAATTTCTACCTTACTGAACTACCTAAGAGCCCATAGATAGGAAATTTCTCACTTACTGAACGACCCATAATGAAGAAATTTCTACCTTACTGAACTACCTAAGAGCCCATAGAGAGGAAATTTCTCCCTAACTCAACTGCCCATAATGAAGAAATTTCTACCTTACTGAATTAAATAAGGGCCCATAGAGAGGAAACTTCTCCCTTACTGAACGGCGCATTATGAAGAAATTTCTACCTTACTGAACTACCTAAGAGCCCATAGAGAAAAAATTTTTCCCTTACTGAACGGTCAATAATAAAGAAATTTCTAGCTTACTGAACTACCTAAGAGCCCATAGAGAGGAAATTACTCCCTTACTGTATGAATATAATAATGAAGAAATGTCTACCTTACTGAACTACCTAAGGGTCCATAGAGAGGAAATTTCTCCCTTACTGAACGGCCCACATTGAAGAAATTTCTACCTTACTGAACTACCTAAGAGCCCATAGAGAGGAAATTTTTCCCTTACTGAACGGTCAATAATAAAGCAAATTCTAGCTTACTGAACTACCTAAGAGCCCATAGAGAGGAAATTACTCCCTTACTGAACGGGCCATAATGAAGGAATTTCTACTTTACTGAACTACCTAAGAGCCCATAGAGAGGAAATTTCTCCCTTACTGAACGACCCAAAATGAAGAAATTTCTACCTTACTGAACTACCTCAGAGCCCATAGAGAGGAAATTTCTCCCTAACTCAACTGCCCATAATGAAGAAATTTCTACCTTACTGAACTACCTAAGAGCCCATAGAGAAAAAATTTTTCCCTTACTGAACGGTCAATAATAAAGAAATTTCTAGCTTACTGAACTACCTAAGAGCCCATAGAGAGGAAATTACTCCCTTACTGTATGAATATAATAATGAAGAAATGTCTACCTTACTGAACTACCTAAGGGTCCATAGAGAGGAAATTTCTCCCTTACTGAACGGCCCACATTGAAGAAATTTCTACCTTACTGAACTACCTAAGAGCCCATAGAGAGGAAATTTTTCCCTTACTGAACGGTCAATAATAAAGAAATTTCTAGCTTACTGAACTAGCTAAGAGCCCATAGAGAGGAAATTACTCCCTTACTGTATGAATATAATAATGAAGAAATGTCTACCTTACTGAACTACCTAAGGGTCCATAGAGAGGAAATTTCTCCCTTACTGAACGGCCCACATTGAAGAAATTTCTACCTTACTGAACTACCTAAGAGCATATAGAGAGGAAATTTCTCCCTTACTGAACGACCCATAATGAAGAAATTTCTACCTTACTGAACTACCTAAGGGTCCATAGAGAGGAAATTTCTCCCTTACTGAACGGCCCACATTGAAGAAATTTCTACCTTACTGAACTACCTAAGAGCATATAGAGAGGAAATTTCTCCCTTACTGAACGTTCCATAATGAAGAAATTTCTACATTACTGAATTACCTAAGGGAAAATAGATAGGAAATTTTTCCGTCACTGAACGGCCAATAATGAAGAAATTTCTACCTTACTGAACTACCTAAGAGCCCATAGAGAGGAAATTTCTCCCTTACTGCACGGGCCATAATGAAGAAATTTCTACCTTACTGAACAACCTAAGAGTCAAAAGAGAGGAAATTTCTCCCTTACTGGACGACCCATAATGTAGAAATTTCTACCTTACTGAACTACCTAAGAGCCCATGGAAAGGAAATTTCTCCCTTACTAAACGGGCCATAATGAAGAAATTTCTACCTTACTGAACTACCTAAGAGCCCATAGAGAGGAAATTACTCCCTTACTGAACGGGCCATAATGAAATAATTTCTACCTTACTGAACTACCTAAGAGCCCATAGAGAGGAAATTTCTCCCTTACTGAACGACCCATAATGAAGAAATTTCTACCTTACTGAACTACCTCAGAGCCCATAGAGAGGAAATTTCTCCCTAACTCAACTGCCCATAATGAAGAAATTTCTACCTTACTGAACTACCTAAGAGCCCATAGAGAAAAAATTTTTCCCTTACTGAACGGTCAATAATAAAGAAATTTCAAGATTACTGAACTACCTAAGAGCCCATAGAGAGGAAATTACTCCCTTACTGTATGAATATAATAATGAAGAAATGTCTACCTTACTGAACTACCTAAGGGTCCATAGAGAGGAAATTTCTCCCTTACTGAACGGCCCACATTGAAGAACTAAATAAGAGCCCATAGAGAGGAAATTTTTCCCTTACTGAACGGTCAATAATAAAGAAATTTCTAGCTTACTGAACTACCTAAGAGCCCATAGAGAGGAAATTACTCCCTTACTGTATGAATATAATAATGAAGAAGTGTCTACCTTACTGAACTACCTAAGGGTCCATAGAGAGGAAATTTCTCCCTTACTGAACGGCCCACATTGAAGAAATTTCTACCTTACTGAACTACCTAAGAGCATATAGAGAGGAAATTTCTCCCTTACTGAACGACCCATAATGAAGAAATTTCTACCTTACTGAACTACCTAAGAGCCCATAGAGAGGAAATTTCTGCCTAACTCAACTGCCCATAATGAAGAAATTTCTAATTTACTGACCTACCTAAGGGCCCATAGAGAGGAAATTTCTCCCTTACTGAACGGCCCATAATGAATAAATTTCTACATTACTGAACTACCTAAGGGCCCATAGAGAGGAAATTTCTCCCTTACTGAACGGCCCATAATGAAGAAATTTCTACCTTACTGAACTACCTAAGAGCCCATAGAGAGGAAATTTCTCCCTTACTGAACGACCCATAATGAAGAAATTTCTACCTTACTGAACTACCTCAGAGCCCATAGAGAGGAAATTTCTCCCTTACTGAACGACCCATAATGAAGAAATTTCTACCTTACTGAACTACCTCAGAGCCCATAGAGAGGAAATTTCTCCCTTACTGAACGACCCATAATGAAGAAATTTCTACCTTACTGAACTACCTCAGAGCCCTTAGAAAGGAAATTTCTCTCTTACTGAACGGCTCATAATGAAGAAATTTCTACCTTACTGAACTACCTAAGAGCCAATAGAGAGGAAATTTCTCCCTTACTGAACGGCCCATAATGAAGAAATTTCTAGCTTACTGAACTAAATAAGAGCTCATAGTGAGGAAATTTTTCCTCTACTGAACGGCGTATAATGAAGAAATTTCTACCTTACTGAACTACCTAAGGGCCCTTAGAAAGGAAATTTCTCTCTTACTGAACGGCTCATAATGAAGAAATTTCTACCTTACTGAACTACCTAAGAGCCAATAGAGAGGAAATTTCTCCCTTACTGAACGACCCATAATGAAGAAATTTCTACCTTACTGAACTACCTCAGAGCCCATAGAGAGGAAATTTCTCCCTAACTCAACTGCCCATAATGAAGAAATTTCTACCTTACTGAATTACCTAAGGGCCCATAGAGAGGAAACTTCTCCCTTACTAAAGGCCAATAATGAAGAAAATTCTACCTCATTGAACTACCTAAGAGCCTATAGAGAGGAAATTTTTCCCTTACTGAACGGCCCATAATGAAGAAATTTCTAGCTTACTGAACTAAATAAGAGCTCATAGTGAGGAAATTTTTCCTCTACTGAACGGCGTATAATGAAGAAATTTCTACCTTACTGAACTACCTAAGGGCCCTTAGAAAGGAAATTTCTCTCTTACTGAACGGCCCATAATGAAGAAATTTCTACCTTACTGAACTACCTAAGGGCCCATAGAGAGGAAATTTCTCCCTTACTGAACGGCCCATAATGAAGAAATGTCTACCTTGCTGAACTGCCTAAGATCCCATAGAGAGGAAATTTTTCCCTTACTGAACGGTCAATAATAAAGAAATTTCTAGCTTACTGAACTACCTAAGAGGCCATAGAGAGGAAATTACTCCCTTACTGAACGGGCCATAATGAAGGAATTTCTACCTTACTGAACTAGCTAAGAGCCCATAGAGAGGAAATTTCTCCTTTACTGAACGACCCATTATGAAGAAATTTCTACCTTACTGAACTAAATAAGAGCATATAGAGAGGAAATTTCTCCCTTACTGAACGACCCATAATGAAGAAATTTCTACCTTACTGAACTACCTAAGAGCCCATAGAGAGGAAATTTCTGCCTAACTCAACTGCCCATAATGAAGAAATTTCTACCTTACTGACCTACCTAAGGGCCCATAGAGATAAAATTTCTAACTTACTGAACTTCCCATAATGAAGAAATTTCTACATTACTGAACTACCTAAGGGCCCTTAGAAATTAAATTTCTCTCTTACTGAACGACCCATAATGAAGAAATTTCTGCCTTACTGAACTACCTCAGATCCCATAGAGAGGAAACTTCTCAATTACTAAAGGCCAATAATGAAGAAAATTCTACCTCATTGAACTACCTAAGAGCTTATAGAGAGGAAATTTTTCCCTTACTGAACGGCCCATAATGAAGAAATTTCTAGCTTACTGAACTAAATAAGAGCTCATAGTGAGGAAATTTTTCCTCTACTGAACGGCGTATAATGAAGAAATTTCCACCTTACTGAACTACCTAAGAGCACATAGAGAATAAATTTCTCCGTTACTGAACGACAAATAATGAAGAAATTTCTGCCTTACTGAACTACCTCAGATCCCATAGAGAGGAAACTTCTCCCTTACTAAAGGCCAATAATGAAGAAAATTCTACCTCATTGAACTACCTAAGAGCCTATAGAGAGGAAATTTTTCCCTTACTGAACGGCCCATAATGAAGAAATTTCTAGCTTACTGAACTAAATAAGAGCTCATAGTGAGGAAATTTTTCCTCTACTGAACGGCGTATAATGAAGAAATTTCTAAATTACTGAACTACCTAAGGGCCCTTAGAAAGGAAATTTCTCTCTTACTGAACGGCCCATAATGAAGAAATTTCTACCTTACTGAACTACCTAAGGGCCCATAGAGATAAAATTTCTAACTTACTGAACTTCCCATAATGAAGAAATTTCTACATTACTGAACTACCTAAGGGCCCTTAGAAATTAAATTTCTCTCTTACTGAACGGCTCATAATGAAGAAATTTCTACCTTACTGAACTACCTAAGAGCCCATAGAGAGGAAATTTCTCCCTTACTGAACGACCCATAATGAAGAAATTTCTACCTTACTGAACTACCTCAGAGCCCATAGAGAGGAAATTTCTCCCTAACTCAACTGCCCATAATGAAGAAATTTCTACCTTACTGAACTACCTAACGGCCCATAGAGAGGAAACTTCTCCCTTACTAAAGGCCAATAATGAAAAAAATTCTACCTCATTGAACTACCTAAGAGCTTATAGAGAGGAAATTTTTCCCTTACTGAACGGCCCATAATGAAGAAATTTCTAGCTTACTGAACTAAATAAGAGCTCATAGTGAGGAAATTTCTCCCTTACTGAACGGCCCATTATGAATAAATTTCTACCTTACTGAACTACCTGAGAGATCATAGAGAGGAAATTTCTAACTTACTGAACGGGCCATAATGAAGAAATTTCTACCTTACTGAACTACCTAAGAGTCCATAGAGAGGAAATTTCTCCCTTACTGAACGGCCCATTATGAATAAATTTCTACTTTACTGAACTACCTAAGAGCATATAGAGACAAAATTTCTCCCTTACTGAACGACCAATAATGAAGAAATTTCTACCTTACTGAACTACCAAAGAGCCCATAGAGAGGAAATTTTTTCCTTACTGAACGGACCATAATGAAGAAATTTCTACTTTACCGAACTACCTAAGGTTCCATACAGAATAAATTTCTCCCTTACTGAACGGCTCATAATGAAGAAATTTCTACTTTACTGAACTACCTAAGAGCCCATAGAGAGGAAATTTCTCCCTTACTGAACGGACCACTATGAAGAAATTTCTACCTTACTGAACTAAGTAAGAGTCTATAGAGAGGAAATTTCTCCCTTACTGAACGGCCCATTATGAAGAAATTTCTACCTTACTGAACTACCTAAGAGCATATAGAGAGGAAATTTCTCCCTTACTGAACGGCCCATTATGAAGAAATTTCTACCTTACTGAACTACCTAAGAGCATATAGAGAGGAAATTTCTCCCTTACTGAACGGCCCATTATGAAGAAATTTCTACCTTACTGAACTTCTAAGAGTCCATAGCGAGGAAATCTCTCCCTTACTGAACGGACCATTATGAAGAAATTTCTATCTTGCTGAACTAAGTAAGAGCCCATAGAGAGGAAATTTCTCCCTTACTGAGCGTTCCATAATGAAGAAATTTCTACATTACTGAACTACCGAAGGGTCTATAGATAGGAAATTTTTCCCTCACTGAACGGCCAATAATGAAGAAATTTCTACCTTACTGAACTACCTAAGAGCCCATAGAGAGGAAATTTCTCCCTTACTGCACGGGCCATAATGAAGAAATTTCTACCTTACTGAACAACCTAAGAGTCCATAGAGAGTAAATTTCTCCCTTACTGAACGGCCCATTATGAAGAAATTTCTACCTTACTGAACTACCTAAGAGCATATAGAGAGGAAATTTTTCCCTTACTGAACGACCCATAATGAAGAAATTTCTACCTTACTGAACTACCTAAGAGCCCATAGAGAGGAAATTTTTCCCTTACTGAACGGCCCATAATGAAGAAATTTCTACCTTACTGAACTACCTAAGAGCCCATAGTGAGGAAATTTTTCCCTTACTGAACGGCCCATAATGAAGAAATTTCTACTTTACTGAACTACCTGAGGGCAGTTAGAAAGGAAATTTCTATCTTACTGAACGGCAAATAATGAAGAAATTTCTACCTTACTGAACTACCTATGGGCCCAGAGGAAGGAAATTTCTCCTTACTGAACTACCTGGCAGTCTATAGAGAAGAAATTTCTCATTTACTGAAGGGATCATAATGAAGAAATTTCTACCTTATTGAACTACCTAAGAGCCCATAGAGAGGAAATTTCTCCCTTACTGAACGGCTCATAATGAAGAAATTTCTACCTTACTGAACTATCTAAGGGTCCATAGAGAGGAAATTTCTCCCTTACTGAACGGCTCATAATGAAGTAATTTCTATCTTACTGAACTACCTAAGAGCCCATAGAGAGGAGGCGTCTCCCTTACTGAACGGCCCATAATGAAGAAATTTCTACTTTACTGAACTACCTAAGGGCCCAGAGCGAGGAAATTTCTCCCTTACTGAACGGCCCATAATGAAGAAATTTCTACCTTACTGAACTACCTAAGAGCCCATAGAGAGGAATTTTCCCCCTTACTGAACGACCCATAATGAAGAAATTTCTACCTTACTGAACTACCTAAGAGCCCATAGAGAGGAAATTTCTATCTTACTGAACGGCTCATAATGAAGAAATTTCTACCTTACTGAACTAAATAAGGATCCATAGAGAGGAAATTTCTCCATTACTGAACGGCTCATAATGAAGTAAGTTCTATCTTACTGAACCACCTAAGAGCCCATAGAGAGGAAACTGCTCCCTTACTGAACGGCCCATAATGAAGAAATTTCTAAATTACTGACCTTCCTAAGGGAACCTAGAGAGGAAATTTCTAACTTACTGTACGACCCATAATGAAGAAATTTCTACCTTGTTGAACTACCTAAGATCCCGTAGAAAGGAAATTTCTGCCTTATGAAGAAATTTCTACATTACTGAGCTAAGTAAGAGCCCATAGAGAGGAAATATCTCCCTTACTGAACGGCTCATAATGAAGAAATTTCTACCTAACTGAACTACCTAAGAGTCAAAAGAGAGGAAATTTCTCCCTTACTGAACGACCCATCATGAAGAAATTTCTACCTTACTGAACTAAGTAAGAGCCCATAGAGAGGAAATTTCTCCCTTACTGAACGTCCCATAATGAAGAAATTTCTACCTTACTACCTAAGAGTCAAAAGAGAGGAACTTTCTCCCTTACTGAACGACCCATAATGTAGAAATTTCTACCTTACTGAACTACCTAAGAGCCCATAGAGAGGAAATTTCTCCCTTACTGAACGTTCCATAATGAAGAAATTTCTACCTTACTGAACTGCCTAAGAGCCCACAGAGAGGAAATTTTTCCCTTACTGAACGACCCATAATGAAGAAATTTCTACCTTACTGAACTACCTAAGAGCCCATAGAGAGGAAATTTTTCCCTTACTGAACGGCCCATAATGAAGAAATTTCTACCTTACTGAACTACCTAAGAGCCCATAGTGAGGAAATTTTTCCCTTACTGAACGGCCCATAATGAAGAAATTTCTACCTTACTACCTAAGAGTCAAAAGAGAGGAACTTTCTCCCTTACTGAACGACCCATAATGTAGAAATTTCTACCTTACTGAACTACCTAAGAGCCCATAGAGAGGAAATTTCTCCCTTACTGAACGTTCCATAATGAAGAAATTTCTACCTTACTGAACTGCCTAAGAGCCCACAGAGAGGAAATTTTTCCCTTACTGAGCGGCCAATAATGAAGAAATTTCTACCTTACTGAACTACCTAAGAGCCCATAGAGATCAAATTTCTCCCTTACTGAACGGGCCATAATGAAGCAATTTCTAAATTACTGAACTACCTAAGGGTCCATAGAGAGGAAATTTCTCCCTTACTGAACGGCCCATAATGAAAAAATTTCGACCTTACTGAACTACCTAAGAGCCCATAGAGAGGAAATTTTTCCCTTACTGAACGGTCAATAATAAAGAAATTTATAGCTTACTGAACTACCTAAGAGCCCATAGAGAGGAAATTACTCCCTTACTGAACGGGCCATAATGAAGAAATTTCTCCTTACTGAACTACCTGAGAGCCCATAGAGAGGAAATTTCTCCTTTACTGAGCGGGCCATAATGAAGAAATTTCTACCTTACTGAACTACCTAAGGGTCCATAGAGAGGAAATTTCTCCATTACTGAACGGCTCATAATGAAGTAATTTCTATCTTACTGAACTACCTAAGAGCCCATAGAGAATAAACTTCTCCCTTACTGAACGGCCCATAATGAAGAAATTTCTAAATTACTGACCTTATTAAGGGAACATAGAGAGGAAATTTCTCCCTTACTGTACGACCCATAATGAAGAAATTTCTACCTTGTTGAACTACCTAAGATCCCATAGAAAGGAAATTTCTCCCTTATGAATTAATTTCTACATTACTGAGCTAAGTAAGAGCCCATAGAGAGGAAATTTCTCCCTTACTGTACGACCCATAATGAAGAAATTTCTACCTTGTTGAACTACCTAAGATCCCATAGAAAGGAAATTTCTCCCTTATGAAGAAATTTCTACATTACTGAGCTAAGTAAGAGCCCATAGAGAGGAAATATCTCCCTTACTGAACGGCTCATAATGCTACTTTACTGACCTACCTAAGAGCCCATAGAGAATAAATTTCTCCCTTACTGAACTTCCCATAATGAAGAAATTTTTACATTACTGAACTACCTGAGGGCCCTTAGAAAGGAAATTTCTATCTTACTGAACGGCAAATAATGAAGAAATTTCTACCTTACTGAACTACCTATGGGCCCAGAGGAAGGAAATTTCTCCTTACTGAACTACCTGACAGTCTATAGAGAAGAAATTTCTCATTTACTGAAGGGATCATAATGAAGAAATTTCTACCTTACTGAACTACCTAAGAGCCCATAGAGAGGAAATTTCTCCCTTACTGAACGGCTCATAATGAAGAAATTTCTACCTTACTGAACTACCTAAGGGTCCATAGAGAGGAAATTTCTCCACTACTGAACGGCTCATAATGAAGTAATTTTTTATCTTACTGAACTACCTAAGAGCCCATAGAGAAGAAACTTCTCCCTACTGAACGGCCCATAATGAAGAAATTTCTAAATTACTGACCTTCCTAAGGGAACCTAGAGAGGAAATTTCTCCCTTACTGTACGACCCATAATGAAGAAATTTCTACCTTGTTGAACTACCTAAGATCCCATAGAAAGGAAATTTCTCCCTTATGAAGAAATTTCTACATTACTGAGCTAAGTAAGAGCTTATAGAGAGGAAATTTCTCCCTTACTGTACGACCCATAATGAAGAAATTTCTACCTTGTTGAACTACCTAAGATCCAATATAAAGGAAATTTCTCCCTTATGAAGAAATTTCTACATTACTGAGCTAAGTAAGAGAACATAGAGAGGAAATATCTCCCTTACTGAACGGCCCATAATGAAGAAATTTCTAAATTACTGACCTTCCTAAGGGAACCTAGAGAGGAAATTTCTCCCTTACTGTACGACCCATAATGAAGAAATTTCTACCTTGTTGAACTACCTAAGATCCCATAGAAAGGAAATTTCTCCCTTATGAAGAAATTTCTACATTACTGAGCTAAGTAAGAGCCCATAGAGAGGAAATTTCTCCCTTACTGTACGACCCATAATGAAGAAATTTCTACCTTGTTGAACTACCTAAGATCCCATAGAAAGGAAATTTCTCCCTTATGAAGAAATTTCTACATTACTGAGCTAAGTAAGAGAACATAGAGAGGAAATATCTCCCTTACTGAACGGCTCATAATGAAGAAATTTCTACCTAACTGAACTACCTAAGGGTCCATAGAGAGGAAATTTTTCCCTTACTGAGCGGCCAATAATGAAGAAATTTCTACCTTACTGAACTACCTAAGAGCCCATAGAGATCAAATTTCTCCCTTACTGAACGGGCCATAATGAAGAAATTTCTAATTTACTGAACTACCTAAGGGTCCATAGAGAGGAAATTTCTCCATTACTGAACGGCTCATAATGAAGTAATTTCTATCTTACTGAACTACCTAAGAGCCCATAGAGAGGAAATTTCTCCCTTACTGAACTACCTATGGGCCCAGAAAATGGAAATTTCTCCTTACTGAACTACCTGACAGTCTATAGAGAAGAAATTTCTCATTTACTGAAGGGATCATAATGAAGAAATTTCCACCTTACTGAACTACCTAAGAGCCCATAGAGAGGAAATTTCTGACTTACTGAACGGCTCATAATGAAGAAATTTCTACCTTACTGAACTACCTAAGGGTCCATAGAGAGGAAATTTCTCCATTACTGAACGGCTCATAATGAAGTAATTTCTATCTTACTGAACTACCTAAGAGCCCATAGAGAGGAAATTTCTCCCTTACTGAACGGCTCATAATGAAGAAATTTCTACCTTACTGAACTGCCTAAGCGCCCATAGAGAGGAAATTTTTCCCTTACTGAGCGGCCAATAATGAAGAAATTTCTACCTTACTGAACTACCTAAGAGCCCATAGAGATCAAATTTCTCCCTTACTGAACGGGCCATAATGAAGAAATTTCTGCCTTACTGAACTACCTAAGGGTCCATAGAGAGGAAATTTCTCCCTTACTGAACGGCCCATAATGAAGAAATTTCTTCATTACTGAACTACCTAAGAGGGAGGAAATTTCTCCCTTACTGAACGGCTCATAATGACGAAATTTCTACCTTCCTGAACTACCTAAGAGTCAAAAGAGAGGAAATTTCTCCCTTACTGAACGACCCATAATGAAGAAATTTCTACCTTACTGAACTAAGTAAGAGCCCATAGAGAGGAAATTTCTCCCTTACTGAACGTCCCATAATGAAGAAATTTCTACCTTACTACCTAAGAGTCAAAAGAGAGGAACTTTCTCCCTTACTGAACGACCCATAATGTAGAAATTTCTACCTTACTGAACTACCTAAGAGCCCATAGAGAGGAAATATATCCCTTACTGAACGTTCCATAATGAAGAAATTTCTACCTTACTGAACTGCCTAAGAGCCCATAGATAGGAAATTTTTCCCTTACTGAGCGGCCAATAATGAAGAAATTTCTACCTTACTGAACTACCTAAGAGCCCATAGAGATCAAATTTCTCCCTTACTGAACTACCTATGGGCCCAGAGGATGGAAATTTCTCCTTACTGAACTACCTGACAGTCTATAGAGAAGAAATTTCTCATTTACTGAAGGGATCATAATGAAGAAATTTCCACCTTACTGAACTACCTAAGAGCCCATAGAGAGGAAATTTCTCCCTTACTGAACGGCTCATAATGAAGAAATTTCTACCTTACTGAACTACCTAAGGGTCCATAGAGAGGAAATTTCTCCATTACTGAACGGCTCATAATGAAGTAATTTCTATCTTACTGAACTACCTAAGAGCCCATAGAGAGGAAATTTCTCCCTTACTGAACGGCTCATAATGAAGAAATTTCTACCTTACTGAACTGCCTAAGCGCCCATAGAGAGGAAATTTTTCCCTTACTGAGCGGCCAATAATGAAGAAATTTCTACCTTACTGAACTACCTAAGAGCCCATAGAGATCAAATTTCTCCCTTACTGAACGGGCCATAATGAAGAAATTTCTGCCTTACTGAACTACCTAAGGGTCCATAGAGAGGAAATTTCTCCCTTACTGAACGGCCCATAATGAAGAAATTTCTTCATTACTGAACTACCTAAGGGCCCAGAGGGAGGAAATTTCTCCCTTACTGAACGGCTCATAATGACGAAATTTCTACCTTCCTGAACTACCTAAGAGTCAAAAGAGAGGAAATTTCTCCCTTACTGAACGACCCATAATGAAGAAATTTCTACCTTACTGAACTAAGTAAGAGCCCATAGAGAGGAAATTTCTCCCTTACTGAACGTCCCATAATGAAGAAATTTCTACCTTACTACCTAAGAGTCAAAAGAGAGGAACTTTCTCCCTTACTGAACGACCCATAATGTAGAAATTTCTACCTTACTGAACTACCTAAGAGCCCATAGAGAGGAAATATATCCCTTACTGAACGTTCCATAATGAAGAAATTTCTACCTTACTGAACTGCCTAAGAGCCCATAGATAGGAAATTTTTCCCTTACTGAGCGGCCAATAATGAAGAAATTTCTACCTTACTGAACTACCTAAGAGCCCATAGAGATCAAATTTCTCCCTTACTGAACTGGCCATAATGAAGAAATTTCTACCTTACTGAACTACCTAAGAGCCCATAGAGAGGAAATTTCTCCCTAGCTCAACTGCCCATAATGAAGAAATTTCTACCTTACTGACCTACCTAAGAGCCCATATAGAGGAAATTTCTCCCCTACTGAACGGGCCATAATGAAGGAATTTCTACCTTACTGAACTAAATAAGAGTACATAAAGAGGAAATTTTTCCCTTACTGAACGACCCATAATGAAGAAATTTCTACCTTACTGAACTACCTAAGAGCCCATAGAGAGGAAACTTCTCCCTTACTGAAGGCCAATAATGAAGAAATTTCTACCTCATTGAACTACATAAGAGCCCATAGAGAAAAAATTTTTCCCTTACTGAACGGCCCATAATGAAGAAATTTTTGCCTTACTGAACTACCTAAGAGCATATAGTGAATTTCCTCTCTATGGGCTCTTAGGTAGTTCAGTAATTTAGAAATTTCTTCATAATGGGCCGTTCAGTAAGGGAGAAATTTCCTCTCTATGGGCTCTTAGGTAGTTCAGTAAGGTAGAAATTTCTCCATTATGGGGCGTTCAGTAAGGGAAAAATTGACTCTCAATGGGCTCTTAGGTAGTTCAGTAAGGTAGAAATTTCTTCATTATGGGCCGTTCAGTAAGGAAGAAATTTTGTCTCTAAGCGCTCTTAGGTAGTTCAGTAAGGTAGAAATTTCTTCCTTATGGGTCGTTCAGTAAGCTAGAAATTTCCTCTTTATGTACTCTTAGGTAGTTCAGTAAGGTAGAAATTCCTTCATTATGACCCGTTCAGTAGGGGAGAAATTTCCTCTATATGGGCTCTTAGGTAGTTCAGTAATGTAGAAATTTCTCCATTATGGGGCGTTCAGTAAGGGAAAAATTGCCTCTCAATGGGTTCTTAGGTAGTTCAGTAAGGTAGAAATTTCTCCATTATGGGGCGTTTAGTAAGGGAAAAATTGCCTCTCAATGGGCTCTTAGGTAGTTCAGTAAGGTAGAAATTTCTTCATTATGGGCCGTTCAGTAAGGTAGAAATTTCTTCATTATGGGCCGTTCAGTAGGGAAGAAATTTCCTCTCTATAGGCTCTTAGGTAGTTCAGTAAGTTTGAAATTTCTTCATTATGAGCCGTTCATTAAGGGAGAAATTTCCTCTCTATGGACCCTTAGGTAGTTCAGTAAGGTAGAAATTTCTTCATTATTTGTCGTTCAGTAAGGGAGAAATTTCCTCTCTTTTGACTCTTAGGTAGTTCAGTAAAGTAGAAACTTCTTCATTATGGGCCGTTCAGTAAATGAGAAATTTCCTCTCTATGGGCTCGTAGGTAGTTCAGTAAGGTAGAAATTTCTTCATAATGAGCCGTTCAGTAAGGGAGAAATTACCTCTCTATGGGCTCTTACTTAGTTCAGTAAGGTAGAAAGTTCTTCATTACGGGTCGTTCAGTAAGGGAGAAATTTCTTCTCTTTTGACTCTTAGGTAGTTCAGTAAGGTAGAAATTTCTTCATTATTGGCAGTTCAGTAAGGGAAAAATTGCCTCTCAATGGGCTCTTAGGTAGTTCAGTAAGGTAGAAATTTCTTCATTATGAGCCGTTCAGTAAGAGAGAAATTTCCTCTCTATGGGCTCTTAGGTAGTTCAGTAAGGTAGAAATTTCTTCATTATTGGGCGTTCGGTAAGGGAGTAATTTCCTTTCTATGGGATCTTAGGTAGTTCAGCAAGGTAGAAATTTCTTCATTATGGGCCGTTCAGTAAGGGAGAAATTTTGTCTCTAAGCGCTCTTAGGTAGTTCAGTAAGGTAGAAATTTCTTTATTATGGGTCGTTCAGTAAGGGAGAAATTTCCTCTTTATGTACTCTTAGGTAGTTCAGTAAGGTAGAAATTTCGTCATTATACCCCGTTCAGTAGGGGAGAAATTTACTCTATATGGGCTCTTAGGTAGTTCAGTAATGTAGAAATTTCTACATTATGGGCCGTTGAGTAAGAGAGAAATTTCCTTTCTAAGGGCCCTTAGGTAGTTCAGTAATGTAGAAATTTCTACATTATGGGAGTTCAGTAAGGTAGAAATTTCTTCATTATGGGCAGTTGAGTTAGGGAGAAATTTCCTCACTATGGGCTCTTAGGTAGTTCAGTAAGGTAGAAATTTCTTCATTATGGGCCGTTCAATAAGTAAGAAATTTTCTCTCTATGGGCCCTTAGGCAGTTCATTAAGGTAGAAATTTCTTCATTACGGGCCGTTCAGTAAGGGAGAAATTTCCTCTCTAGGGGCCCTTAGGTAGGTCAGTAAGGTAGAAATTTCTTCATTATGGGCCATTCAGTAATAGAGAAAATTTCTTCTCTATGGACAATACGGTCGTTCGGTAAAGTAGAAATTTCTTCATTATGTTCCGTTCAGTAAGGGAAAAATTTCTTCTCTAACTGCCCTTAGGTAGTTCAGTAAGGTAGAAATTTCTTCATTATGGGCCGTTCAATAAATAAAAAATTTTCTCTCTATGGGCCCTTAGGCAGTTCATTAAGGTAGAAATTTCTTCATTACGGGCCGTTCAGTAAGGGAGAAATTTCCTCTCTAGGGGCCCTTAGGTAGGTCAGTAAATTAGAAATTTCTTCATTATGGGCCATTCAGTAATAGAGAAAATTTCTTCTCTATGGACAATAGGGTCGTTCGGTAAAGTAGAAATTTCTTCATTATGTTCCGTTCAGTTAGGTAAAAAATTTCTTCTCTAACTGCCCTTAGGTAGTTCAGTAAGGTAGAAATTTCTTCATTATGGGCAGTTGAGTTAGCGAGAAATTTCCTCTCTATGGGCTCTTAGGTAGTTCAGTAAGGTAGAAATTTCTTCATTATGGGCCGTTCAGCAAGTAAAAAATTTCCTCTCTATGGGCTCTTAGGCAGTTCAGTAAGGTAGAAATTTCTACATTATGAGCCGTTCAGTAGGGGAAAAATTTCTTCTCTATGGACCCTTACTGAACTACCTAAGAGCCCATTGAGAGGCAATTTTTCCCTTACTGAACGGCTCATAATGAAGAAATTTCTACATTACTGAACTACATAAGAGCCCATAGAGAGGAAATTTCTCCCTTACTGCATATCCCATAATGAAGAAATTTCTACCTTACTGAGCTATCTAAGGTCCAATAGAGAGAAAATTTCTCCCTAACTGAACTTCTGATAATGAAGAAATTTTTACCTTACTGAACTACCTAAGGGCCCTTAGAAAGGAAATTTCTCTCTTACTGAACTTCCCATAATGAAGAAATTTCTACATTACTGAACTACCTAAGGGCCCTTAGAGAGGAAACTTCTCCCTTACTCAACTTCCCATAATGAAGAAATTTCTACATTACTGAGCTACCTAAGGGCCCTTAGAAAGGAAATTTCTCTCTTACTGAACGGCCCATAATGAAGAAATTTCTACATTACTGAACTACCTAAGGGCCCTTAGAGAGGAAACTTCTCCCTTACTGAACTTCCCATAATGAAGAAATTTCTACATTACTGAGCTACCTAAGGGCCCTTAGAAAGGAAATTTCTCTCTTACTTAACGGCCCATAATGAAGAAATTTCTACCTTACTGAACTACCTAAGGGTCCATAGAGAAGAAATTTTTCCCTTACTGAACGGCCCATAATGAAGAAATTTCTACATTACTGAACTACCTAAGGGCCCTTAGAGAGGAAACTTCTCCCTTACTGAACTTCCCATAATGAAGAAATTTCTACATTACTGAGCTACCTAAGGGCCCTTAGAAAGGAAATTTCTCTCTTACTGAACGGCCCATAATGAAGAAATTTCTACCTTACTGAACTACCTAAGGGCCCTTAGAAAGGAAATTTCTCTCTTACTGAACATCCCATAATGAAGAAATTTCTACCTTACTGAACTACCTAAGGGTCCATAGAGAAGAAATTTTTCCCTTATTGAACGGCCCATAATGAAGAAATTTCTACCTTACTGAACTACCTAAGGGCACTTAGAAAGGAAATTTCTCTCTTACTGAACGGCCCATAATGAAGAAATTTCTACCTTACTGAACTACCTAAGGGTCCATAGAGAAGAAATTTTTCTCTTACTGAACGGCCCATAATGAAGAAATTTCTACCCTACTGAACTGCCTAAGAGCCCATAGAGAGGAAATTTTTTACTTGCTGAACGGCCCATAATGAAGAAATTTCTACCTTACTGAACTACCTAAGAGCCCATAGAGAGGAAATTTCTCGCTAACTCAACTGCCCATAATGAAGAAATTTCTACCTTACTGAACTACCTAAGGGCAGTTAGAGAGGAAATTTTTCCCTTACTGAACGGACCATAATGAAGAAATTTCTACTTTACCGAACGACCTTATTGTCTATTGAGAGGAAATTTTCTCTATTACTGAACGGATCATAATGAAGAAATTTCTACCTTACTGACCTACCTAAGGGCCCCTAAAGAGGAAATTTCTCCCTTACTGAACGGCCCGTAATGAAGAAATTTCTACCTTAATGAACTGCCTAATTGCCCATAGAGAGAAAATTTCTTATTTATTGAACGGCCCATAATGAAGAAATTTCTACCTTACTGAACTACCTAAGAGCCCATAGAGACGAAATTTCTCCCTTACTGAACGGCCCATAAAGAAGAAATTTCTACATTACTGAACTACCTAAGGGCCCTTAGAGAGGAAACTTCTCCCTTACTGAACTTCCCATAATGAAGAAATTTCTACATTACTGAGCTACCTAAGGGCCCTTAGAAAGGAAATTTCTCTCTTACTGAGCGGCCCGTAATGAAGAAATTTCTACCTTAATGAACTGCCTAAGGGCCCATGGAGAGAAAATTTCTTATTTACTGAACGGCCCATAACGAAGAAATTTCTACCTTACTGAACTACCTAAGAGCCCATAGAGATCAAATTTCTCCCTTACTGAACGGGCCATAATGAAGAAATTTCTACCTTACTGAACTACCTAAGGGTCCATAGAGATGCAATTTTTCCCTTACTGAACATCCCATAATGAAGAAATTTCTACCTTACTGAACTACCTAAGAGCCCATAGAGAGGAAATTTCTCCCTAACTCAACTGCCCATAATGAAGAAATGTCTACCTTACTGAACTACCTAAGGGCCCTTAGAGAGGAAACTTCTCCCTTACTGAACGGCTCATAATGAAGAAATTTCTACCTTACTGAATTCCCATAATGTAGAAATTTCTACCTTACTGAACTCCCATAATGTAGAAATTTCTACATTACTGAACTACCTAAGAGCCCATTGAGAGGCAATTTTTCCCTTACTGAAAGGCCAATAATGAAGAAATTTCTACCTTACTGAACTACCTAAGAGCCCATAGAGAGGAAATTTCTCCCTTACTGAACGGCCCATTATGAAGAAATTTCTACCTTACTGAACTAATTAAGGGCATATAGAGAGGAAATTTCTCCCTTACTGAACGACCCATAATGAAGAAATTTCTACCTTACTGAACTACCTAAGGGTCCATAGACAGGATATTTCTCCCTTACTGAACGGCTCATAATGAAGAAATTTCTACCTTACTGAACTACCTAACAGCGCTTAGAGACAAAAATTTCTCCCTAACTGAACGGCCAATAATGAAGAAATTTCTACCTTACTGAACTACCTAAGAGCCCATAGACAGGAAATTTCTCCCTTACTGAACGGGCCATAATGAAGAAATTTCTACCTTACTAAACTACCTCAGGGCCCAGAGGTAGGAAATTTCTCCCTTACTGAATGGCTCATAATGAAGAAATTTCTACCTTACTGAACTACCTAAGAGTCAAAAGAGAAGAAATTTCTCCCTTACTGAACGACCCGTAATGAAGAAATTTCTACCTTACTGAACTAAGTAAGAGCCCATAGAGAGGTAATTTCTCCCTTACTGAACGGCTCATAATGAAGAAATTTCTAAATTACTGAACTACCTACGAGCCCATAGAGAATAAATTTCTCATTTACTGAACGGCCCATAATGAAGAAGTTTCTACCTTACTGAACTACCTAAGAGTCAAAAGAGAGGAAATTTCTCTCTTACTGAACGACAAATAATGAAGAAATTTCTACCTTACTGAACTACCTAAGGGTCCATAGAGAGGAAATTTCTCCCTTAATGAACGGCTCATAATGAAGAAATTTCAACCTTACTGAACTACCTAAGAGCCCATAGAGAGGAAATTTCTTCCCTACTGAACGGGCCATAATGAAGAAATTTCTACCTTACTGAACTAAATAAGAGTACATAAAGAGGAAATTTCTCCCTTACTGAACGACCCATAAGGAAGAAATTTCTAATTACTGAACTTCCTAAGACCGCTTAGAAACAAAATTTCTCCCTTACTGAACGGCCCATAATGAAGAAATTTCTACCTTACTGAACTACCTAAGAGCCCATTGAGAGGCAATTTTTCCCTTACTGAACGCCCCATAATGGAGAAATTTCTACCTTACTGAACTACCTAAGAGCCCATAGAGAGGAAATTTCTCCCTTACTGAACGACCCATAAGGAAGAAATTTCTAATTACTGAACTTCCTAAGACCGCTTAGAAACAAAATTTCTCCCTTACTGAACGGCTCATAATGAAGAAATTTCTACCTTACTGAACTACCTAAGAGCCCATAGAGAGGAAATTTCTCCCTTACTGAACGGCCCATTATGAAGAAATTTCTACCTTACTGAACTACCTAAGAGCCAATTGAGAAGCTATTTTTCAATTACTGAACGGCCAATTATGAAGAAATTTCTACCTTACTGAACTACCTAAGAGCCCATAGAGAGGAAATTTTTCCCTTACTAAACGGCTCATAATGAAGATATTTCTACCCTACTGAACTACCTAAGGGTCCATAGAGAGGAAATTTCTCCCTTACTGAACGGCCCATATGGAAGAAATTTCTACCTTACTGAACTACCTAAGAGCGTATAGAGAGGAAATTTTTCCCTTACTGAACGGTCAATAATAAAGAAATTTCTAGCTTACTGAACTACCTAAGAGCCCATAGAGAGGAAATTACTCCCTTACTATATGAATATAATAATGAAGAAATTTCTACCTTACTGAACTACCTAAGGGTCCATAGAGAGGAAATTTCTCCCTTACTGAACTACCTAAGAGCCCATAGAGAGGAAATTTTTCCCTTACTGAACGGCCCATAATGAAGAAATTTCTAATTTACTGAACTAAATAAGAGCCCATAGAGACGAAATTTTTCCCTTACTGAACGGACCATAATGAAGAAATTTCTACTTTACCGAACTACCTAAGGGTCCATAGAGGGGAAATTTCTCCCTTAGTGAACGGCTCATAATGAAGAAATTTCTACCCTACTGAGCTACCTAAGAGCCCATAGGGAGGTAATTTCTCCCTTACTGAACGGCCTATAATGAAGAAATTTCTACCTTACTGAACTACCTAAGGGCCCATAGAGAGGAATTTTTTTACTTACTGAACGGCCCATAATGAAGAAATTTCTACCTTACTGGATCACCTTAGAGCCCATAGCGAGGAAATTTTTCCCTAACTCAACTGCACATAATGAAGAAATTTCTACCTTACTGAACTACCTAAGAGATCATAGAGATCAAATTTCTCCCTTACTGAACGGGCCCTAATGAAGAAATTTCTACCTTACTGTACTACCTAAGGGTCCATAGAGAAAAAAATGTTCCCTTACTGAACGGCCCATAATGAAGAAATTTCTACCTTACTGAACTACCTAAGAGCCCATAGGGAGGTAATTTCTCCCTTACTGAACGGCCTATAATGAAGAAATTTCTACCTTACTGAACTACCTAAGGGCCCATAGAGAGGAATTTTTTTACTTACTGAACGGCCCATAATGAAGAAATTTCTACCTTACTATATCACCTTAGAGCCCATAGCGAGGAAATTTTTCCCTAACTCAACTGCACATAATGAAGAAATTTCTACCTTACTGAACTACCTAAGAGCCCATAGAGAGAAAATTTTTCAATTACTGAACGGCCCATAATGAAAAAATTTCTACCTTACTGAACTACCTAAGAGCCCATAGTGAGGAAATTCTTCCCTTAGTGAACGGATCATAATGAAGAAATTTCTACTTTACTGACCTACCTAAGAGCCCATAGAGAGGAAATTTCTCCCTTACTGAACTTCCCATAATGAACAAATTTTTACATTACTGAACTACCTAAGGGCCCTTAGAAAGGAAATTTCTCTCTTACTGAACGGCCCATAATGAAGAAATTTCTACCTTACTGAACTACCTAAGGGCCCAGAGAGAGGAAATTTCTCCTTACTGAACTACCTGACAGTCTGTAGAGAAGAAATTTGTCATTTACTGAAGGGATCATAATGAAGAAATTTCTACCTTACTGAACTACCTAAGGGTCCATAGAGAGGAAATTTCTTCTTTACTGAACGGCCAATAATGAAGAAATTTCTACCTTGCTGAACTACCTAAGATCCCATAGAAAGGAAATTTCTCCCTTATGAAGAAATTTCTACCGTACTGAACTACCTAAGAGCGTATAGAGAGGAAATTTTTCCCTTACTGAACGGTCAATAATAAAGAAATTTCTAGCTTACTGAACTACCTAAGAGCCCATAGAGAGGAAATTACTCCCTTACTATATGAATATAATAATGAAGAAATTTCTACCTTACTGAACTACCTAAGAGCCCATAGAGAGGAAATTTTTCCCTTACTGAACGGCCCATAATGAAGAAATTTCTAATTTACTGAACTACCTAAGAGCCCATAGAGACGAAATTTTTCCCTTACTGAACGGACCATAATGAAGAAATTTCTACTTTACCGAACTAAATAAGGGTCCATAGAGGGGAAATTTCTCCCTTAGTGAACGGCTCATAATGAAGAAATTTCTACCCTACTGAGCTACCTAAGAGGTCATAGGGAGGTAATTTCTCCCTTACTGAACGGCCTATAATGAAGAAATTTCTACCTTACTGAACTACCTAAGGGCCCATAGAGAGGAATTTTTTTACTTACTGAACGGCCCATAATGAAGAAATTTCTACCTTACTGGATCACCTTAGAGCCCATAGCGAGGAAATTTTTCCCTAACTCAACTGCACATAATGAACAAATTTCTACCTTACTGAACTACCTAAGAGATCATAGAGATCAAATTTCTCCCTTACTGAACGCTCCCTAATGAAGAAATTTCTACCTTACTGTACTACCTAAGGGTCCATAGAGAAAAAAATGTTCCCTTACTGAACGGCCCATAATGAAGAAATTTCTACCTTACTGAACTACCTAAGAGCCCATAGGGAGGTAATTTCTCCCTTACTGAACGGCCTATAATGAAGAAATTTCTACCTTACTGAACTACCTAAGGGCCCATAGAGAGGAATTTTTTTACTTACTGAACGGCCCATAATGAAGAAATTTCTACCTTACTGGATCACCTTAGAGCCCATAGCGAGGAAATTTTTCCCTAACTCAACTGCACATAATGAAGAAATTTCTACCTTACTGAACTACCTAAGAGCCCATAGAGAGAAAATTTTCAATTACTTAACGGCCCATAATGAAAAAATTTCTACCTTACTGAACTACCTAAGAGCCCATAGTGAGGAAATTCTTCCCTTACTGAACGGATCATAATGAAGAAATTTCTACTTTACTGACCTACCTAAGAGCCCATAGAGAGGAAATTTCTCCCTTACTGAACTTCCCATAATGAACAAATTTTTACATTACTGAACTACCTAAGGGCCCTTAGAAAGGAAATTTCTCTCTTACTGAACGGCCCATAATGAAGAAATTTCTACCTTACTGAATTACCTAAGGGCCCAGAGAGAGGAATTTTCTCCTTACTGAACTACCTGACAGTCTGTAGAGAAGAAATTTCTCATTTACTGAAGGGATCATAATGAAGAAATTTCTACCTTACTGAACTACCTAAGGGTCCATAGAGAGGAAATTTCTCCTTTACTGAACGGCCAATAATGAAGAAATTTCTACCTTGCTGAACTACCTAAGATCCCATAGAAACGAAATTTCTCCCTTATGAAGAAATTTCTACCGTACTGAACTACCTAAGGGCCCAGAGGGAGGAAATTTCTCCCTTACTGAACGGCCCATAATGAAGAAATTTCTACCTTACTGAACTATCTAAGAGCCCATAGAGAGGAAATTTCCCCCTTACTGAACGTTCCATAATGAAGAAATTTCTACATTACTGAGCTAAGTAAAAGCCCATAGAGAGGAAATTTCTCCCTTACTGAACGGCTCATAATGAAAAAAATTCTACCTAACTGAACTACCTAAGGGTCCATAGAGAGGAAATTTCTCCATTACTGAACGGCTCATAATGAAGTAATTTCTATCTTACTGAACTACCTATGAGCCCATAGAGATGAAATTTCTCCCTTACTGAACGGGCCATAATGAAGAAATTTCTACCTTACTGAACTACCTAAGGGTCCATAGAGAGGAAATTTCTCTGAACGGCCCATAATGAAGAAATTTCTACCTTACTGAACTACCTAAGAGCCCATAGAGAGGAAATTTCTCCCTTACTGAACGGGCCATAATGAAGAAATTTCTACCTTACTGAACTACCTAAGAGTCCATAGAGAGGAAATTTCTCCCTTACTGAACGGCCCATTATGAAGAAATTTCTACCTTACTGAACTACCTAAGAGCCCATTGAGAAGCAATTTTTCAATTACTGAACGGCCAATAATGAAGAAATTTCTACCTTACTGAACTACCTAAGAGCCCATAGAGAGGAAATTTCTCCCTTACTGAACGGCCCATTATGAAGAAATTTCTACCTTACTGAACTACCTAAGAGCTAATTGAGAAGCAATTTTTCCCTTACTGAACGCCCCATAATGAAGAAATTTCTACCTTACTGAACTACCTAAGAGCCCATAGAGATTAAATTTCTCCCTTACTGAACGGCCCATTATGAAGAAATTTCTACCTTACTGAACTACCTAAGGGTCCATAGAGAGGAAATTGCTCGCTTACTGAACGGCCCATAATGAAGAAATTTCTACCTTACTGAACTACCTAAGAGAACATAGAGAGGAAATTTCTATCTTACTGAACGGGCCATAATGAAGAAATGTCTATATTACTGAACTACCTAAGAGTCCATAGAGAGGAAATTTCTCCCTTACTGAACGGCCCATTATGAAGAAATTTCTACCTTACTGAACTACCTAAGAGCCCATAGAGAGCAAATTTCTCCCTTACTGAACGGGCCATAATGAAGAAATTTCTACCTTACTGAACTACCCAAGGGTCCATAGAGAGGAAATTGCTCGCTTACTGAACGGCCCATAATGAAGAAATTTCTACCTTACTGAACTACCTAAGAGTCCATAGAGAGGAAATTTCTCCCTTACTGAACGGCCCATTATGAAGAAATTTCTACCTTACTGAACTACCTAAGAGCCCATTGAGAAGCAATTTTTCCCTTACTGAACGCCCCATAATGGAGAAATTTCTACCTTACTGAACTACCTAAGAGCCCATAGAGAGGAAATTTCTCCCTTACTGAACGGCCCATTATGAAGAAATTTCTACCTTACTGAACTACCTAAGGGTCCATAGAGAGGAAATTTCTCCCTTACCGAACGGCTCATAATGAAGAAATTTCTACCTTACTGAACTACGTAAGAGTCCATAGAGAGGAAATTTCTCCCTTACTGAACGGCCCATTATGAAGAAATTTCTACCTTACTGAACTACCTAAGAGCCCATTGAGAAGCAATTTTTCAATTACTGAACGGCCAATAATGAAGAAATTTCTACCTTACTGAACTACCTAAGAGCCCATAGAGAGGAAATTTTTCCCATACTAAACGGCTCATAATGAAGAAATTTCTACCCTACTGAACTACCTAAGGGTCCATAGAGAGGAAATTTCTCCCTTACTGAACGGCCCATATGGAAGAAA
The DNA here is from genome assembly GCA_905220385.1 of Xylota sylvarum. Lineage (NCBI taxonomy): Eukaryota > Metazoa > Arthropoda > Insecta > Diptera > Syrphidae > Xylota > Xylota sylvarum. The sequence goes on from CAJMZQ010000014.1 coordinate 37,279, forward strand.
TTTCTACCTTACTGAACTACCTAAGAGCGTATAGAGAGGAAATTTTTCCCTTACTGAACGGTCAATAATAAAGAAATTTCTAGCTTACTGAACTACCTAAGAGCGAATAGAGAGGAAATTACTCCCTTACTATATGAATATAATAATGAAGAAATTTCTACCTTACTGAACTACCTAAGGGTCCATAGAGAGGAAATTTCTCCCTTACTGAACGGCCCATATTGAAGAAATTTCTACCTTACTGAACTACCTAAGAGCCCATAGAGAGGAAATTTCTCCCTTACTGAACGGCCCATATTGAAGAAATTTCTTCATTATGGGCCGTTCAGTAAGGGAAAAATTTCCTCTCTATGGGCTCTTAGGTAGTTCAGTAAGGTAGAAATTTCTTCATTATGGGTCGTTCAGTAAGGGAGAAATTTCCTCTCTATGGACCCTTAGGGAGTTCAGTAAGGTAGAAATTTCTTCATTATTATATTCATACAGTAAGGGAGTAATTTCCTCTCTATGGGCTCTTAGGTAGTTCAGTAAGGTAGAAATTTCTTCATTATTATATTCATACAGTAAGGGAGTAATTTCCTCTCCATGGGCTCTTAGGTAGTTCAGTAAGCTAGAAATTTTTTTATTATTGGAAGTTCAGTAAGGGAAAAATTTCCTCTCTATGGGCTCTTAGGTAGTTCAGTAAGGTAGAAATTTCTTCATTATGGCCCGTTCAATAAGGGAGAAATTTGATCTCTATGGGCTCTTAGGTAGTTCAGTAAGGTAGAAATTTCTTCATTAGTAAAAAGTAAGTAAAAAATTTCCTCTCTATGGGCTCTTAGGTAGTTCAGTAAGGTAGAAATTTCTTCATTATTGGCCGTTCAGTAACTGAAAAATTTCCTCTCTATGGGCTCTTAGGTAGTTCAGTAAGGTAGAAATTTTTTTATTATTGACCGTTCAGTAAGGGAAAAATTTCCTCTCTATGGGCTTTTAGGTAGTTCAGTAAATTAGAAATTTCTTCATTATGGGCCGTTCAGTAAGGCAAACATTTTTTCTCTATGGGCTCTTAGGTAGTTCAGTAAGGTAGAAATTTCTTCAGTATGGGCCGTTCAGTAAGGGAGAAATTTCCTCTCTATGGACCCTTAGGTAGTTCAGTAAATTAGAAATTTCTTCATTATTATATTCATACAGTAAGGGAGTAATTTCCTCTCTATGGGCTCTTAGGTAGTTCAGTAAGCTAGAAATTTCTTTATTATTGACCGTTCAGTAATTGAAAAATTTCCTCTCTATGGGCTCTTAGGTAGTTCAGTAAGGTAGAAATTTCTTCATTATGGGCCGGTAAGTAAGGTAGAAATTTCTTCATTATGGCCCGTTCAGTAAGGGAGAAATTTCCTCTCTATGGGCTCATAGGTAGTTCAGTAAGATAGAAATTACTTCATTATGAGCCGTTCAGTAATGGAGAAATTTCCTCTCTATGGACCCTTAGGTAGTTCAGTTAGGTAGAATTTTTTTTCATTATGAGCCGTTCAGTAAGGGAGAAATTTCCTCTCTATGGGCTCTTACTTAGCTCAGTAATGTAGAAATTTCTTCATTATTCAACGTTCAGTAAGGGGGAAATTTCCTCTCTATGGGCTCTTAGGTAGTTCAGTAAGGTAGAAATTTCTTCATTATGGGCCGTTCAGTAAGGGAGAAATTTCCTCTCTATGGACCCTTAGGTAGTTCAGTACGGTAGAAATTTCATCATTATGATCCCTTCAGTAAATGAGAAATTTCTTCTCTACAGACTGTCAGGTAGTTCAGTAAGGAGAAATTTCCTCTCTCTGGGCCCTTAGGTAGTTCAGTAAGGTAGAAATTTCTTCATTATGGGCCGTTCAGTAAGAGAGAAATTTCCTTTCTAAGGGCCCTTAGGTAGTTCAGTAATGTAGAAATTTCTTCATTATTGGCCGTTCAGTAAAGGAGAAATTTCCTCTCTATGGGCCCTTAGGTAGTTCAGTACGGTAGAAATTTCTTCATTATGATCCCTTCAGTAAATGAGAAATTTCTTCTCTACAGACTGTCAGGTAGTTCAGTAAGGGAGAAATTTCCTCTCTCTGGGCCCTTAGGTAGTTCAGTAAGGTAGAACTTTCTTCATTATGGGCCGTTCAGTAAGAGAGAAATTTCCTTTCTAAGGGCCCTTAGGTAGTTCAGTAATGTAAAAATTTGTTCATTATGGGAAGTTCAGTAAGGCAGAAATTTCCTCTCTATGGGCTCTTAGGTAGGTCAGTAAAGTAGAAATTTCTTCATTATGATCCGTTCAGTAATTGAAGAATTTCCTCACTATGGGCTCTTAGGTAGTTCAGTAAGGTAGAAATTTTTTCATTATGGGTCGTTCAGTAAGGGAAAAATTTCCTCTCTATGGGCTCTTAGGTAGTTCAGTAAGGTAGAAATTTCTTCATTATGTGCAGTTGAGTTAGGGAAAAATTTCCTCTCTATGGGCTCTAAGGTAATCCAGTAAGGTAGAAATTTCTTCATTATGGGCCGTTCAGTAAGGGAGAAATTACCTCCCTATGGGCTCTTAGGTAGTTCAGTAAGGTAGAAATTTCTTCATTATGGGCCGTTCAGTAAGGGAAAATTTTTTTCTCTATGGACCCTTAGGTAGTTCAGTAAGGTAGAAATTTCTTCATTAGGGCCCGTTCAGTAAGGGAGAAATTTGATCTCTATGATCTCTTAGGTAGTTCAGTAAGGTAGAAATTTGGGCTCATAGGTAGCTCAGTAGGGTAGAAATTTCTTCATTATGAGCCGTTCACTAAGGGAGAAATTTCCTCTCTATGGACCCTTAGGTAGTTCGGTAAAGTAGAAATTTCTTCATTATGGTCCGTTCAGTAAGGGAAAAATTTCCTCTCTATGGGCTCTTAGGTAGTTCAGTAAATTAGAAATTTCTTCATTATGGGCCGTTCAGTAAGGGAAAAATTTCCTCTCTATGGGCTCTTAGGTAGTTCAGTAAGGTAGAAATTTCTTCAATATGGGCCGTTCAGTAAGGGAGAAATTTCCTCTCTATGGACCCTTAGGTAGTTCAGTAAGGTAGAAATTTCTTCATTATTATATTCATATAGTAAGGGAGTAATTTCCTCTCTATGGGCTCTTAGGTAGTTCAGTAAGCTAGAAATTTCTTTATTATTGGCCGTTCAGTAAGAGAAAAATGTCCTCTCTATACGCTCTTAGGTAGTTCAGTAAGGTAGAAATTACTTCCATATGGGCCGTTCAGTAAGGGAGAAATTTCCTCTCTATGGACCCTTAGGTAGTTCAGTAGGGTAGAAATTTCTTCATTATAAGCCGTTTAGTAAGGGAAAAATTTCCTCTCTATGGGCTCTTAGGTAGTTCAGTAAGGTAGAAATTTCTTCATTATTGGCCGTTCAGTAATTGAAAAATTGCTTCTCAATGGGCTCTTAGGTAGTTCAGTAAGCTAGAAATTTCTTCATAATGGGCCGTTCAGTAAGGGAGAAATTTCCTCTCTATGGACTCTTAGGTAGTTCAGTAAGGTAGAAATTTCTTCATTATGGCCCGTTCAGTAAGGGAGAAATTTCCTCTCTATGGAACCTTAGGTAGTTCAGTAGGGTAGAAATTTCTTCATTATGAGCCGTTTAGTAAGGGAAAAATTTCCTCCGTATGGGCTCTTAGGTAGTTCAGTAAGGTAGAAATTTCTTCATTATTGGCCGTTCAGTAATTGAAAAATTGCTTCTCAATGGGCTCTTAGGTAGTTCAGTAAGCTAGAAATTTCTTCATTATGGCCCGTTCAGTAAGGGAGAAATTTCCTCTCTATGGGCTCTTAGGTAGTTCAGTAAGGTAGAAATTTCTTCATTATGAGCCGTTCGGTAAGGGAGAAATTTCCTCTCTATGGACCCTTAGGTAGTTCAGTAAGGTAGAAATTTCTTCATAATGGGCCGTTCAGTAAGTTAGAAATTTCCTCTCTATGGGCTCTTAGGTAGTTCAGTAAGGTAGAAATTTCTCCATTATGGGGCGTTCAGTAAGGGAAAAATTGCCTCTCAATGGGCTCTTAGGTAGTTCAGTAAGGTAGAAATTTCTTCATTATGGGCCGTTCAGTAAGGAAGAAATTTTGTCTCTAAGCGCTCTTAGGTAGTTCAGTAAGGTAGAAATTTCTTCCTTATGGGTCGTTCAGTAAGGGAGAAATTTCCTCTTTATGTACTCTTAGGTAGTTCAGTAAGGTAGAAATTTCTTCATTATGGCCCGTTCAGTAGGGGAGAAATTTCCTCTATATGGGCTCTTAGGTAGTTCAGTAAAGTAGAAATTTCTCCATTATGGGGCGTTCAGTAAGGGAAAAATTGCCTCTCAATGGGCTCTTAGGTAGTTCAGTAAGGTAGAAATTTCTCCATTATGGGGCGTTCAGTAAGGGAAAAATTGCCTCTCAATGGGCTCTTAGGTAGTTCAGTAAGGTAGAAATTTCTTCATTATGGGCCGTTCAGTAAGGGTGAAATTTCCTCTCTATGGACCCTTAGGTAGTTCAGTAAGGTAGAAATTTCTTCATTATGGGTCGTTCAGTAAGGGAGAAATTTCCTCTCTATATGCCCTTAATTAGTTCAGTAAGGTAGAAATTTCTTCATAATGGGCCGTTCAGTAAGGGAGAAATTTCCTCTCTATGGGCTCTTAGGTAGTTCAGTAAGGTAGAAATTTCTTCATTATTGGCCGTTCAGTAAGGGAAAAATTGCCTCTCAATGGGCTCTTAGGTAGTTCAGTAAGGTAGAAATTTCTTCATTATGAGCCGTTCAGTAAGAGAGAAATTTCCTCTCTATGGGCTCTTAGGTAGTTCAGTAAGGTAGAAATTTCTTCATTATTGGACGTTCGGTAAGGGAGAAATTTCCTTTCTATGGGATCTTAGGTAGTTCAACAAGGTAGAAATTTCTTCATTATGGGCCGTTCAGTAAGGGAGAAATTTTGTCTCTAAGCGCTCTTAGGTAGTTCAGTAAGGTAGAAATTTCTTTATTATGGGTCGTTCAGTAAGGGAGAAATTTCCTCTTTATGTACTCTTAGGTAGTTCAGTAAGGTAGAAATTACTTCATTATGGCCCGTTCAGTAGGGGAGAAATTTACTCTATATGGGCTCTTAGGTAGTTCAGTAATGTAGAAATTTCTACATTATGGGCCGTTGAGTAAGAGAGAAATTTCCTTTCTAAGGGCCCTTAGGTAGTTCAGTAATGTAGAAATTTCTACATTATGGGAGTTCAGTAAGGTAGAAATTTCTTCATTATGAGCCGTTCAGTAAGGGAGAAGTTTCCTCTCTAAGGGCCCTTAGGTAGTTCAGTAAGGTAGAAATTTCTTCATTATGGGCAGTTGAGTTAGGGAGAAATTTCCTCACTATGGGCTCTTAGGTAGTTCAGTAAGGTAGAAATTTCTTCATTATGGGCCGTTCAGTAAGTAAAAAATTTCCTCTCTATGGGCTTTTAGGTAGTTCAGTAAGGTAGAAATTTCTTCATTATAGGCCGTTCAGGAAGGGAGAAATTACCTCTCTATGGGCTCTTAGGTAGTTCAGTAAGGTAGAAATTTCTTCATTATGGTCCGTTCAGTAAGGGAGAAATTTGATCTCCATGGGCTCTTAGGTAGTTCAGTAAGGTAGAAATTTCTTCATTATGGGCCGTTCAATAAATAAGAAATTTTCTCTCTATGGGCCCTTAGGCAGTTCATTAAGGTAGAAATTTCTTCATTACGGGCCGTTCAGTAAGGGAGAAATTGCCTCTCAATGGGCTCTTAGGTAGTTCAGTAAGGTAGAAATTTCTTCATTATGGGCCGTTCAGTAAGGTAGAAATTTTTTCATTATGGGCCGTTCAGTAGGGAAGAAATTTCCTCTCTATGGGCTCTTAGGTAGTTCAGTAAGTTTGAAATTTCTTCATTATGAGCCGTTCATTAAGGGAGAAATTTCCTCTCTATGGACCCTTAGGTAGTTCAGTAAGGTAGAAATTTCTTCATTATTTGTCGTTCAGTAAGGGAGAAATTTCCTCTCTTTTGACTCTTAGGTAGTTCAGTAAAGTAGAAACTTCTTCATTATGGGCCGGTTCAGTAAATGAGAAATTTCCTCTCTATGGGCTCGTAGGTAGTTCAGTAAGGTAGAAATTTCTTCATTATGAGCCCGTTCAGTAAGGGAGAAATTACCTCTCTATGGGCTCTTACTTAGTTTCAGTAAGGTAGAATTTCTTCATTACGGGTCGTTCAGTAAGGGAGAAATTTCTTCTCTTTTGAGTCTTAGGTAGTTCAGTAAGGTAGAAATTTCTTCATTATCAGGAATCAGGAAGGGAGAAATTTCCTACCTCTGGGCCCTGAGGTAGTTCAGTAAGATAGAAATTTCTTCATTATTGGCCGTTCAGTTAGGGAGAAATTTTTGTCTCTAAGCGCTCTTAGGTAGTTCAGTAAGGTAGAAATTTCTTCATTTTGAGCCGTTCAGTAAGGGAGAAATATCCTCTCTATGGACCCTTAGGTAGTTCAGTAAGGTAGAAATTTCTTCATTATGGGTCGTTCAGTAAGGGAGAAATTTCCTCTCTATATGCCCTTAATTAGTTCAGTAAGGTAGAAATTTCTTCATAATGGGCCGTTCAGTAAGGGAGAAATTTCCTCTCTATGGGCTCTTAGGTAGTTCAGTAAGGTAGAAATTTCTTCATTATTGGCCGTTCAGTAAGGGAAAAATTGCCTCTCAATGGGCTCTTAGGTAGTTCAGTAAGGTAGAAATTTCTTCATTATGAGCCGTTCAGTAAGAGAGAAATTTCCTCTCTATGGGCTCTTAGGTAGTTCAGTAAGGTAGAAATTTCTTCATTATTGGGCGTTCGGTAAGGGAGAAATTTCCTTTCTATGGGATCTTAGGTAGTTCAGCAAGGTAGAAATTTCTTCATTATGGGCCGTTCAGTAAGGGAGAAATTTTGTCTCTAAGCGCTCTTAGGTAGTTCAGTAAGGTAGAAATTTCTTCATTATGGCCCGTTCAGTAGGGGAGAAATTTACTCTATATGGGCTCTTAGGTAGTTCAGTAATGTAGAAATTTCTACATTATGGGCCGTTGAGTAAGAGCGAAATTTCCTTTCTAAGGGCCCTTAGGTAGTTCAGTAATGTAGAAATTTCTACATTATGGGAGTTCAGTAAGGTAGAAATTTCTTCATTATGAGCCGTTCAGTAAGGGAGAAGTTTCCTCTCTAAGGGCCCTTAGGTAGTTCAGTAAGGTAGAAATTTCTTCATTATGGGCAGTTGAGTTAGGGAGAAATTTCCTCACTATGGGCTCTTAGGTAGTTCAGTAAGGTAGAAATTTCTTCATTATGGGCCGTTGAGTAAGAGAGAAATTTCCTTTCTAAGGGCCCTTAGGTAGTTCAGTAATGTAGAAATTTCTACATTATGGGAGTTCAGTAAGGTAGAAATTTCTTCATTATGAGCCGTTCAGTAAGGGAGAAGTTTCCTCTCTAAGGGCCCTTAGGTAGTTCAGTAAGGTAGAAATTTCTTCATTATGGGCAGTTGAGTTAGGGAGAAATTTCCTCACTATGGGCTCTTAGGTAGTTCAGTAAGGTAGAAATTTCTTCATTATGAGCCGTTCAGTAAGGGAGAAGTTTCCTCTCTAAGGGCCCTTAGGTAGTTCAGTAAGGTAGAAATTTCTTCATAATGGGCCGTTCAGTAAGGGAGAAATTTCTTCTCTATGGACTCTTAGGTAGTTCAGTAAGGTAGAAATTTCTTCATTATGAGCCGTTCGGTAAGGGAGAAATTTCCTCTCTATGGACCCTTAGGTAGTTCAGTAAGGTAGACATTTCTTCATAATCTGCCGTTCAGTAAGGGAGAAATTTCCTCTCTATGGGCTCTTAGGTAGTTCAGTAAGGTAGAAATTTCTCCATTATGGGGCGTTCAGTAAGGCAAAAATTGCCTCTCAATGGGCTCTTAGGTAGTTCAGTAAGGTAGAAATTTCTTCCTTATGGGTCGTTCAGTAAGGGAGAAATTTCCTCTCTATATGCCCTTAATTAGTTCAGTAAGGTAGAAATTTCTTCATAATGGGCCGTTCAGTAAGGGAAAAATTGCCTCTCAATGGGCTCTTAGGTAGTTCAGTAAGGTAGAAATTTCTCCATTATGGGGCGTTCAGTAAGGGCAAAATTGCCTCTCAATGGGCTCTTAGGTAGTTCAGTAAGGTAGAAATTTCTTCATTATGGGCCGTTCAGTAAGGTAGAAATTTCTTCATTATGGGCCGTTCAGTAGGGAAGAAATTTCCTCTCTATGGGCTCTTAGGTAGTTCAATAAGTTATAAATTTCTTCATTATGAGCCGTTCATTAAGGGAGAAATTTCCTCTCTATGGACCCTTAGGTAGTTCAGTAAGGTAGAAATTTCTTCATTATTTGTCGTTCAGTAAGGGAGAAATTTCCTCTCTTTTGACTCTTAGGTAGTTCAGTAAAATAGAAACTTCTTCATTATGATCCGTTCAGTAAATGAGAAATTTCCTCTCTATGGGCTCGTAGGTAATTCAGTAAGGTAGAAATTTCTTCATTATGAGCCGTTCAGTAAGGGAGAAATTACCTCTCTATGGGCTCTTACTTAGTTCAGTAAGGTAGAAATTTCTTCATTACGGGTCGTTCAGTAAGGGAGAAATTTCTTCTCTTTTGACTCTTAGGTAGTTCAGTAAGGTAGAAATTTCTTCATTATTGGCCGTTCAGTAAGGGAAAAATTGCCTCTCAATGGGCTCTTAAGTAGTTCAGTAAGGTAGAAATTTCTTCATTATGAGCCGTTCAGTAAGAGAGAAATTTCCTCTCTATGGGCTCTTAGGTAGTTCAGTAAGGTAGAAATTTCTTCATTATTGGGCGTTCGGTAAGGGAGAAATTTCCTTTCTATGGGATCTTAGGTAGTTCAGCAAGGTAGAAATTTCTTCATTATGGGCCGTTCAGTAAGGGAGAAATTTCGTCTCTAAGCGCTCTTAGGTAGTTCAGTAAGGTAGAAATTTCTTTATTATGGGTCGTTCAGTAAGGGAGAAATTTCCTCTTTATGTACTCTTAGGTAGTTCAGTAAGGTAGAAATTTCTTCATTATGGCCCGTTCAGTAGGGGAGAAATTTACTCTATATGGGCTCTTAGGTAGTTCAGTAATGTAGAAATTACTACATTATGGGCCGTTGAGTAAGAGAGAAATTTCCTTTCTAAGGGCCCTTAGGTAGTTCAGTAATGTAGAAATTTCTACATTATGGGAGTTCAGTAAGGTAGAAATTTCTTCATTATGATCCGTTCAGTAAATGAGAAATTTCCTCTCTATGGGCTCGTAGGTAATTCAGTAAGGTAGAAATTTCTTCATTATGAGCCGTTCAGTAAGGGAGAAATTACCTCTCTATGGGCTCTTAGGTAGTTCAGTAAGTTTGAAATTTCTTCATTATGAGCCGTTCATTAAGGGAGAAATTTCCTCTCTATGGACCCTTAGGTAGTTCAGTAAGGTAGAAACTTCTTCATTATTTGTCGTTCAGTAAGGGAGAAATTTCCTCTCTTTTGACTCTTAGGTAGTTCAGTAAAGTAGAAACTTCTTCATTATGGGCCGTTCAGTAAATGAGAAATTTCCTCTCTATGGGCTCTTAGGTAGTTCAGTAAGGTAGAAATTTCTTCATTATTGGCCGTTCAGTAAGGGAAAAATTGCCTCTCAATGGGCTCTTAGGTAGTTCAGTAAGGTAGAAATTTCTTCATTATGAGCCGTTCAGTAAGAGAGAAATTTCCTCTCTATGGGCTCTTAGGTAGTTCAGTAAGGTAGAAATTTCTTCATTATTGGGCGTTCGGTAAGGGAGAAATTTCCTTTCTATGGGATCTTAGGTAGTTCAGCAAGGTAGAAATTTCTTCATTATGGGCCGTTCAGTAAGGGAGAAATTTTGTCTCTAAGCGCTCTTAGGTAGTTCAGTAAGGTAGAAATTTCTTCATTATGGCCCGTTCAGTAGGGGAGAAATTTACTCTATATGGGCTCTTAGGTAGTTCAGTAATGTAGAAATTTCTACATTATGGGCCGTTGAGTAAGAGAGAAATTTCCTTTCTAAGGGCCCTTAGGTAGTTCAGTAATGTAGAAATTTCTACATTATGGGAGTTCAGTAAGGTAGAAATTTCTTCATTATGAGCCGTTCAGTAAGGGAGAAGTTTCCTCTCTAAGGGCCCTTAGGTAGTTCAGTAAGGTAGAAATTTCTTCATTATGGGCAGTTGAGTTAGGGAGAAATTTCCTCACTATGGGCTCTTAGGTAGTTCAGTAAGGTAGAAATTTCTTCATTACGGGCCGTTGAGTAAGAGAGAAATTTCCTTTCTAAGGGCCCTTAGGTAGTTCAGTAATGTAGAAATTTCTACATTATGGGAGTTCAGTAAGGTAGAAATTTCTTCATTATGAGCCGTTCAGTAAGGGAGAAGTTTCCTCTCTAAGGGCCCTTAGGTAGTTCAGTAAGGTAGAAATTTCTTCATTATGGGCAGTTGAGTTAGGGAGAAATTTCCTCACTATGGGCTCTTAGGTAGTTCAGTAAGGTAGAAATTTCTTCATTATGAGCCGTTCAGTAAGGGAGAAGTTTCCTCTCTAAGGGCCCTTAGGTAGTTCAGTAAGGTAGAAATTTGTTCATAATGGGCCGTTCAGTAAGGGAGAAATTTCTTCTCTATGGACTCTTAGGTAGTTCAGTAAGGTAGAAATTTCTTCATTATGAGCCGTTCGGTAAGGGAGAAATTTCCTCTCTATGGACCCTTAGGTAGTTCAGTAAGGTAGACATTTCTTCATAATCTGCCGTTCAGTAAGGGAGAAATTTCCTCTCTATGGGCTCTTAGGTAGTTCAGTAAGGTAGAAATTTCTCCATTATGGGGCGTTCAGTAAGGCAAAAATTGCCTCTCAATGGGCTCTTAGGTAGTTCAGTAAGGTAGAAATTTCTTCCTTATGGGTCGTTCAGTAAGGGAGAAATTTCCTCTCTATATGCCCTTAATTAGTTCAGTAAGGTAGAAATTTCTTCATAATGGGCCGTTCAGTAAGGGAAAAATTGCCTCTCAATGGGCTCTTAGGTAGTTCAGTAAGGTACAAATTTCTCCATTATGGGGCGTTCAGTAAGGGCAAAATTGCCTCTCAATGGGCTCTTAGGTAGTTCAGTAAGGTAGAAATTTCTTCATTATGGGCCGTTCAGTAAGGTAGAAATTTCTTCATTATGGGCCGTTCAGTAGGGAAGAAATTTCCTCTCTATGGGCTCTTAGGTAGTTCAATAAGTTATAAATTTCTTCATTATGAGCCGTTCATTAAGGGAGAAATTTCCTCTCTATGGACCCTTAGGTAGTTCAGTAAGGTAGAAATTTCTTCATTATTTGTCGTTCAGTAAGGGAGAAATTTCCTCTCTTTTGACTCTTAGGTAGTTCAGTAAAGTAGAAACTTCTTCATTATGATCCGTTCAGTAAATGAGAAATTTCCTCTCTATGGGCTCGTAGGTAGTTCAGTAAGGTAGAAATTTCTTCATTATGAGCCGTTCAGTAAGGGAGAAATTACCTCTCTATGGGCTCTTACTTAGTTCAGTAAGGTAGAAATTTCTTCATTACGGGTCGTTCAGTAAGGGAGAAATTTCTTCTCTTTTGACTCTTAGGTAGTTCAGTAAGGTAGAAATTTCTTCATTATTGGCCGTTCAGTAAGGGAAAAATTGCCTCTCAATGGGCTCTTAAGTAGTTCAGTAAGGTAGAAATTTCTTCATTATGAGCCGTTCAGTAAGAGAGAAATTTCCTCTCTATGGGCTCTTAGGTAGTTCAGTAAGGTAGAAATTTCTTCATTATTGGGCGTTCGGTAAGGGAGAAATTTCCTTTCTATGGGATCTTAGGTAGTTCAGCAAGGTAGAAATTTCTTCATTATGGGCCGTTCAGTAAGGGAGAAATTTTGTCTCTAAGCGCTCTTAGGTAGTTCAGTAAGGTAGAAATTTCTTTATTATGGGTCGTTCAGTAAGGGAGAAATTTCCTCTTTATGTACTCTTAGGTAGTTCAGTAAGGTAGAAATTTCTTCATTATGGCCCGTTCAGTAGGGGAGAAATTTACTCTATATGGGCTCTTAGGTAGTTCAGTAATGTAGAAATTACTACATTATGGGCCGTTGAGTAAGAGAGAAATTTCCTTTCTAAGGGCCCTTAGGTAGTTCAGTAATGTAGAAATTTCTACATTATGGGAGTTCAGTAAGGTAGAAATTTCTTCATTATGAGCCGTTCAGTAAGGGAGAAGTTTCCTCTCTAAGGGCCCTTAGGTAGTTCAGTAAGGTAGAAATTTCTTCATTATGGGCAGTTGAGTTAGGGAGAAATTTCCTCACTATGGGCTCTTAGGTAGTTCAGTAAGGTAGAAATTTCTTCATTATGGGCCGTTCAGTAAGTAAAAAATTTCGTCTCTATGGGTAGTTCAGTAAGGTAGAAATTTCTTCATTATAGGCCGTTCAGGAAGGGAGAAATTACCTCTCTATGGGCTCTTAGGTAGTTCAGTAAGGTAGAAATTTCTTCATTATGGTCCGTTCAGTAAGGGAAAAATTTCTTCTCTATGGACCCTTAGGTAGTTCAGTAAGGTAGAAATTTCTTCATTATGGCCTGTTCAGTAAAAGAGAAATTTGATCTCCATGGGCTCTTAGGTAGTTCAGTAAGGTAGAAATTTCTTCATTATGGGCCGTTCAATAAATAAGAAATTTTCTCTCTATGGGCCCTTAGGCAGTTCATTAAGGTAGAAATTTCTTCATTACGGGCCGTTCAGTAAGGGAGAAATTTCCTCTCTAGGGGCCCTTAGGTAGGTCAGTAAGGTAGAAATTTCTTCATTATGGGCCGTTCAGTAATAGAGAAAATTTCTTTTCTATGGACAATAAGGTCGTTCGGTAAAGTAGAAATTTCTTCATTATGGGCAGTTGAGTTAGCGAGAAATTTCCTCTCTATGGGCTCTTAGGTAGTTCAGTAAGGTAGAAATTTCTTCATTATGGGCCGTTCAGCAAGTAAAAAATTTCCTCTCTATGGGCTCTTAGGCAGTTCAGTAAGGTAGAAATTTCTTCATTATGGGCCGTTCAGTAGGGGAAAAATTTCTTCTCTATGGACCCTTACTGAACTACCTAAGAGCCCATTGAGAGGCAATTTTTCCCTTACTGAACGGCTCATAATGAAGAAATTTCTACATTACTGAACTACATAAGAGCCCATAGAGAGGAAATTTCTCCCTTACTGCATATCCCATAATGAAGAAATTTCTACCTTACTGAGCTATCTAAGGGCCAATAGAGAGAAAATTTCTCCCTAACTGAACTTCTCATAATGAAGAAATTTTTACCTTACTGAACTACCTAAGGGCCCTTAGAAAGGAAATTTCTCTCTTACTGAACTTCCCATAATGAAGAAATTTCTACATTACTGAACTACCTAAGGGCCCTTAGAGAGGAAACTTCTCCCTTACTCAACTTCCCATAATGAAGAAATTTCTACATTACTGAGCTACCTAAGGGCCCTTAGAGAGGAAACTTCTCCCTTACTCAACTTCCCATAATGAAGAAATTTCTACATTACTGAACTACCTAAGGGCCTTTAGAGAGGCAACTTCTCCCTTACTGAACTTCCCATAATGAAGAAATTTCTACATTACTGAGCTACCTAAGGGCCCTTAGAAAGGAAATTTCTCTCTTACTGAACGGCCCATAATGAAGAAATTTCTACCTTACTGAACTACCTAAGGGTCCATAGAGAAGAAATGTTTCCCTTACTGAACGGCCCATAATGAAGAAATTTCTACCTTACTGAACTACCTAAGGGTCCATAGAGAAGAAATTTTTCCCTTACTGAACGGCCCATAATGAAGAAATTTCTACCTTACTGAACTGCCTAAGAGCCCATAGAGAGGAAATTTTTTACTTGCTGAACGGCCCATAATGAAGAAATTTCTACCTTACTGAATTACCTAAGAGCCCATAGAGAGGAAATTTCTCGCTAACTCAACTGCCCATAATGAAGAAATTTCTACCTTACTGAACTACCTAAGATCAGTTAGAGAGGAAATTTTTCCCTTACTGAACGGACCATAATGAAGAAATTTCTACTTTACCGAACGACCTTATTGTCCATTGAGAGGAAATTTTCTCTATTACTGAACGGCCCATAATGAAGAAATTTCTACCTTACTGACCTACCTAAGGGCCCCTAAAGAGGAAATTTCTCCCTTACTGAACGGCCCGTAATGAAGAAATTTCTACCTTAATGAACTGCCTAAGGGCCCATAGAGAGAAAATTTCTTATTTATTGAACGGCCCATAATGCAGAAATTTCTACCTTACTGAACTACCTAAGAGCCCATAGAGACGAAATTTCTCCCTTACTGAACGGCCCATAACGAAGAAAGTTCTACATTACTGAACTACCTAAGGGCCCTTAGAGAGGAAACTTCTCCCTTACTGAACTTCCCATAATGAAGAAATTTCTACATTACTGAGCTACCTAAGGGCCCTTAGAAAGGAAATTTCTCTCTTACTGAGCGGCCCATAATGAAGAAATTTCTACCTTACTGAACTACCTAGGGGTCCATAGAGAAGAAATTTTTCCCTTACTGAACGGATCATAATGAAGAAATTTCTACCTTACTGAACTGAATAAGAGCCCATAGAGAGGAAATTTTTTACTTGCTGAACGGCCCATAATGAAGAAATTTCTACCTTACTGAACTACCTAAGAGCCCATAGAGAGGAAATTTCTCGCTAACTCAACTGCCCATAATGAAGAAATTTCTACCTTACTGAACTACCTAAGGGCAGTTAGAGAGGAAATTTTTCCCTTACTGAACGGACCATAATGAAGAAATTTCTACTTTACCGAACGACCTTATTGTCCATAGAGAGGAAATTTTCTCTATTACGGAACGGCCCATAATGAAGAAATTTCTACCTTACTGACCTACCTAAGGGCCCCTAGAGAGGAAATTTCTCCCTTACTGAACGGCCCGTAATGAAGAAATTTCTACCTTAATGAACTGCCTAAGGGCCCATGGAGAGAAAATTTCTTATTTACTGAACGGCCCATAACGAAGAAATTTCTACCTTACTGAACTACCTAAGAGCCCATAGAGATCAAATTTCTCCCTTACTGAACGGGCCATAATGAAGAAATTTCTACCTTACTGAACTACCTAAGGGTCCATAGAGAGAAAATTTCTTATTTATTGAACGGCCCATAATGAAGAAATTTCTACCTTACTGAACTACCTAAGAGCCCATAGAGAGGAAATTTCTCCCTAACTCAACTGCCCATAACGAAGAAATTTCTACCTTACTGAACTACCTAAGGGCAATTAGAGAGGAAACTTCTCCCTTACTGTACGGCTCATAATGAAGAAATTTCTACCTTACTGAACTCCCATAATGTAGAAATTTCTACCTTACTGAACTCCCATAATGTAGAAATTTCTACATTACTGAACTACCTAAGAGCCCATAGAGAGGAAATTTCTCCCTTACTGAACGGCTCATAATGAAGAAATTTCTACCTTACTGAACTACCTAAGAGCCCATTGAGAGGCAATTTTTCCCTTACTGAACGGCCAATAATGAAGAAATTTCTACCTTACTGAACTACCTAAGAGCCCATAGAGAGGAAATTTCTCCCTTACTGAACGGCCCATTATGAAGAAATTTCTACCTTACTGAACTAATTAAGGGCATATAGAGAGGAAATTTCTCCCTTACTGAACGACCCATAATGAAGAAATTTCTACCTTACTGAACTACCTAAGGGTCCATAGAGAGGATATTTCTCCCTTACTGAACGGCTCATAATGAAGAAATTTCTACCTTACTGAACTACCTAACAGCGCTTAGAGACAAAAATTTCTCCCTAACTGAACGGCCAATAATGAAGAAATTTCTACCTTACTGAACTACCTAAGGGTCCATAGAGAGGAAATTTCTCCCATACTGAACGGGCCATAATGAAGAAATTTCTACCTTACTGAACTACCTCAGGGATCAGAGGTAGGAAATTTCTCCCTTACTGAATGGCTCATAATGAAGAAATTTCTACCTTACTGAACTACCTAAGAGCCCATAGAGAGGAAATTTCTCCCTTACTGAACGAATCGTAATGAAGAAATTTCTACCTTACTGAACTAAGTAAGAGCCCATAGAGAGGTAATTTCTCCCTTACTGAACGGCTCATAATGAAGAAATTTCTACCTTACTGAACTACCTACGAGCCCATAGAGAATAAATTTCTCATTTACTGAACGGCCCATAATGAAGAAGTTTCTACCTTACTGAACTACCTAAGAGTCAAAAGAGAGGAAATTTCTCTCTTACTGAACGACAAATAATGAAGAAATTTCTACCTTACTGAACTACCTAAGGGTCCATAGAGAGGAAATTTCTCCCTTAATGAACGGCTCATAATGAAGAAATTTCAACCTTACTGAACTACCTAAGAGCCCATAGAGAGGAAATTTCTTCCCTACTGAACGGCTCATAATGAAGTAATTTCTATCTTACTGAACTACCTATGAGACCATAGAGATGAAATTTCTCCCTTACTGAACGGGCCATAATGAAGAAATTTCTACCTTACTGAACTACCTAAGAGCCCATAGAGAATAAATTTCCCCCTTACTGAACGCCCCATAATGGAGAAATTTCTACCTTACTGAACTACCTAAGAGTACATAAAGAATAAATTTCTCCCTTACTGAACGACCCATAAGGAAGAAATTTCTAATTACTGAACTTCCTAAGACCGCTTAGAAACAAAATTTCTCCCTTACTGAACGGCCCATAATGAAGAAATTTCTACCTTACTGAACTACCTAAGAGCCCATTGAGAGGCAATTTTTCCCTTACTGAACGCCCCATAATGGAGAAATTTCTACCTTACTGAACTACCTAAGAGCCCATAGAGAGGAAATTTCTCCCTTACTGAACGGCCCATTATGAAGAAATTTCTACCTTACTGAACTACCTAAGGGTCCATAGAGAGGAAATTTCTCCCTTACCGAACGGCTCATAATGAAGAAATTTCTACCTTACTGAACTACCTAAGAGCCCATAGAGAGGAAATTTCTCCCTTACTGAACGGACCATAATGAAGAAATTTCTACTTTACCGAACTACCTAAGGGTCCATAGAGGGGAAATTTCTCCCCTAGTGAACGGCTCATAATGAAGAAATTTCTACCCTACTGAGCTACCTATGAGCCCAAATTTCTACCTTACTGAACTACCTAAGAGATCATAGAGACCAAATTTCTCCCTTACTGAACGGGCCCTAATGAAGAAATTTCTACCTTACTGTACTACCTAAGGGTCCATAGAGAAAAAAATGTTCCCTTACTGAACTACCTAAGAGCCCATAGGGGGTAATTTCTCCCTTACTGAACTTCCTATAATGAAGAAATTTCTACCTTACTGAACTAACTAAGGGTCCATAGAGAGGAATTTTTTTACTTACTGAACGGCCCATAATGAAGAAATTTCTACCTTACTGGATCACCTTAGAGCCCATAGCGAGGAAATTTTTCCCTAACTCAACTGCACATAATGAAGAAATTTCTACCTTACTGAACTACCTAAGAGCCCATAGAGAGAAAATTTTTCAATTACTGAACGGCCCATAATGAAAAAATTTCTACCTTACTGAACTTCCCATAATGAACAAATTTTTACATTACTGAACTACCTAAGGGCCCTTAGAAAGGAAATTTCTCTCTTACTGAACGGCCCATAATGAAGAAATTTCTACCTTACTGAACTACCTAAGGGCCCTTAGAAAGGAAATTTCTCTCTTACTGAACATCCCATAATGAAGAAATTTCTACCTTACTGAACTACCTAAGGGTCCATAGAGAAGAAATTTTTCCCTTACTGAACGGCCCATAATGAAGAAATTTCTACCTTACTGAACTGCCTAAGAGCCCATAGAGAGGAAATTTTTTACTTGCTGAACGGCCCATAATGAAGAAATTTCTACCTTACTGAATTACCTAAGAGCCCATAGAGAGGAAATTTCTCGCTAACTCAACTGCCCATAATGAAGAAATTTCTACCTTACTGAACTACCTAAGATCAGTTAGAGAGGAAATTTTTCCCTTACTGAACGGACCATAATGAAGAAATTTCTACTTTACCGAACGACCTTATTGTCCATTGAGAGGAAATTTTCTCTATTACTGAACGGCCCATAATGAAGAAATTTCTACCTTACTGACCTACCTAAGGGCCCCTAAAGAGGAAATTTCTCCCTTACTGAACGGCCCGTAATGAAGAAATTTCTACCTTAATGAACTGCCTAAGGGCCCATAGAGAGAAAATTTCTTATTTATTGAACGGCCCATAATGAAGAAATTTCTACCTTACTGAACTACCTAAGAGCCCATAGAGACGAAATTTCTCCCTTACTGAACGGCCCATAACGAAGAAAGTTCTACATTACTGAACTACCTAAGGGCCCTTAGAGAGGAAACTTCTCCCTTACTGAACTTCCCATAATGAAGAAATTTCTACATTACTGAGCTACCTAAGGGCCCTTAGAAAGGAAATTTCTCTCTTACTGAGCGGCCCATAATGAAGAAATTTCTACCTTACTGAACTACCTAGGGGTCCATAGAGAAGAAATTTTTCCCTTACTGAACGGATCATAATGAAGAAATTTCTACCTTACTGAACTGAATAAGAGCCCATAGAGAGGAAATTTTTTACTTGCTGAACGGCCCATAATGAAGAAATTTCTACCTTACTGAACTACCTAAGAGCCCATAGAGAGGAAATTTCTCGCTAACTCAACTGCCCATAATGAAGAAATTTCTACCTTACTGAACTACCTAAGGGCAGTTAGAGAGGAAATTTTTCCCTTACTGAACGGACCATAATGAAGAAATTTCTACTTTACCGAACGACCTTATTGTCCATAGAGAGGAAATTTTCTCTATTACGGAACGGCCCATAATGAAGAAATTTCTACCTTACTGACCTACCTAAGGGCACCTAGAGAGGAAATTTCTCCCTTACTGAACGGCCCGTAATGAAGAAATTTCTACCTTAATGAACTGCCTAAGGGCCCATGGAGAGAAAATTTCTTATTTACTGAACGGCCCATAACGAAGAAATTTCTACCTTACTGAACTACCTAAGAGCCCATAGAGATCAAATTTCTCCCTTACTGAACGTGCCATAATGAAGAAATTTCTACCTTACTGAACTACCTAAGGGTCCATAGAGAGAAAATTTCTTATTTATTGAACGGCCCATAATGAAGAAATTTCTACCTTACTGAACTACCTAAGAGCCCATAGAGAGGAAATTTCTCCCTAACTCAACTGCCCATAACGAAGAAATTTCTACCTTACTGAACTACCTAAGGGCAATTAGAGAGGAAACTTCTCCCTTACTGTACGGCTCATAATGAAGAAATTTCTACCTTACTGAACTCCCATAATGTAGAAATTTCTACCTTACTGAACTCCCATAATGTAGAAATTTCTACATTACTGAACTACCTAAGAGCCCATAGAGAGGAAATTTCTCCCTTACTGAACGGCTCATAATGAAGAAATTTCTACCTTACTGAACTACCTAAGAGCCCATTGAGAGGCAATTTTTCCCTTACTGAACGGCCAATAATGATGAAATTTCTACCTTACTGAACTACCTAAGAGCCCATAGAGAGGAAATTTCTCCCTTACTGAACGGCCCATTATGAAGAAATTTCTACCTTACTGAACTAATTAAGGGCATATAGAGAGGAAATTTCTCCCTTACTGAACGACCCATAATGAAGAAATTTCTACCTTACTGAACTACCTAAGGGTCCATAGAGAGGATATTTCTCCCTTACTGAACGGCTCATAGTGAAGAAATTTCTACCTTACTGAACTACATAACAGCGCTTAGAGACAAAAATTTCTCCCTAACTGAACGGCCAATAATGAAGAAATTTCTACCTT
The DNA here is from genome assembly GCA_905220385.1 of Xylota sylvarum. Lineage (NCBI taxonomy): Eukaryota > Metazoa > Arthropoda > Insecta > Diptera > Syrphidae > Xylota > Xylota sylvarum. The sequence goes on from CAJMZQ010000014.1 coordinate 57,139, forward strand.
ACTGAACTACCTAAGGGTCCATAGAGAGGAAATTTCTCCCATACTGAACGGGCCATAATGAAGAAATTTCTACCTTACTGAACTACCTCAGGGATCAGAGGTAGGAAATTTCTCCCTTACTGAATGGCTCATAATGAAGAAATTTCTACCTTACTGAACTACCTAAGAGCCCATAGAGAGGAAATTTCTCCCTTACTGAACGAATCGTAATGAAGAAATTTCTACCTTACTGAACTAAGTAAGAGCCCATAGAGAGGTAATTTCTCCCTTACTGAACGGCTCATAATGAAGAAATTTCTACCTTACTGAACTACCTACGAGCCCATAGAGAATAAATTTCTCATTTACTGAACGGCCCATAATGAAGAAGTTTCTACCTTACTGAACTACCTAAGAGTCAAAAGAGAGGAAATTTCTCTCTTACTGAACGACAAATAATGAAGAAATTTCTACCTTACTGAACTACCTAAGGGTCCATAGAGAGGAAATTTCTCCCTTAATGAACGGCTCATAATGAAGAAATTTCAACCTTACTGAACTACCTAAGAGCCCATAGAGAGGAAATTTCTTCCCTACTGAACGGGCCATAATGAAGAAATTTCTATCTTACTGAACTACCTAAGAGTACATAAAGAGGAAATTTCTCCCTTACTGAACGACCCATAAGGAAGAAATTTCTAATTACTGAACTTCCTAAGACCGCTTAGAAACAAAATTTCTCCCTTACTGAACGGCCCATAATGAAGAAATTTCTACCTTACTGAACTACCTAAGAGCCCATTGAGAGGCAATTTTTCCCTTACTGAACGCCCCATAATGGAGAAATTTCTACCTTACTGAACTACCTAAGAGCCCATAGAGAGGAAATTTCTCCCTTACTGAACGGCCCATTATGAAGAAATTTCTACCTTACTGAACTACCTAAGGGTCCATAGAGAGGAAATTTCTCCCTTACCGAACGGCTCATAATGAAGAAATTTCTACCTTACTGAACTACCTAAGAGCCCATAGAGAGGAAATTTCTCCCTTACTGAACGGACCATAATGAAGAAATTTCTACTTTACCGAACTACCTAAGGGTCCATAGAGGGGAAATTTCTCCCCTAGTGAACGGCTCATAATGAAGAAATTTCTACCTTACTGAACTACCTAAGATCAGTTAGAGAGGAAATTTTTCCCTTACTGAACGGACCATAATGAAGAAATTTCTACTTTACCGAACGACCTTATTGTCCATTGAGAGGAAATTTTCTCTATTACTGAACGGCCCATAATGAAGAAATTTCTACCTTACTGACCTACCTAAGGGCCCCTAAAGAGGAAATTTCTCCCTTACTGAACGGCCCGTAATGAAGAAATTTCTACCTTAATGAACTGCCTAAGGGCCCATAGAGAGAAAATTTCTTATTTATTGAACGGCCCATAATGCAGAAATTTCTACCTTACTGAACTACCTAAGAGCCCATAGAGACGAAATTTCTCCCTTACTGAACGGCCCATAACGAAGAAAGTTCTACATTACTGAACTACCTAAGGGCCCTTAGAGAGGAAACTTCTCCCTTACTGAACTTCCCATAATGAAGAAATTTCTACATTACTGAGCTACCTAAGGGCCCTTAGAAAGGAAATTTCTCTCTTACTGAGCGGCCCATAATGAAGAAATTTCTACCTTACTGAACTACCTAGGGGTCCATAGAGAAGAAATTTTTCCCTTACTGAACGGATCATAATGAAGAAATTTCTACCTTACTGAACTGCCTAAGAGCCCATAGAGAGGAAATTTTTTACTTGCTGAACGGCCCATAATGAAGAAATTTCTACCTTACTGAACTACCTAAGAGCCCATAGAGAGGAAATTTCTCGCTAACTCAACTGCCCATAATGAAGAAATTTCTACCTTACTGAACTACCTAAGGGCAGTTAGAGAGGAAATTTTTCCCTTACTGAACGGACCATAATGAAGAAATTTCTACTTTACCGAACGACCTTATTGTCCATAGAGAGGAAATTTTCTCTATTACGGAACGGCCCATAATGAAGAAATTTCTACCTTACTGACCTACCTAAGGGCACCTAGAGAGGAAATTTCTCCCTTACTGAACGGCCCGTAATGAAGAAATTTCTACCTTAATGAACTGCCTAAGGGCCCATGGAGAGAAAATTTCTTATTTACTGAACGGCCCATAACGAAGAAATTTCTACCTTACTGAACTACCTAAGAGCCCATAGAGATCAAATTTCTCCCTTACTGAACGGGCCATAATGAAGAAATTTCTACCTTACTGAACTACCTAAGGGTCCATAGAGAGAAAATTTCTTATTTATTGAACGGCCCATAATGAAGAAATTTCTACCTTACTGAACTACCTAAGAGCCCATAGAGAGGAAATTTCTCCCTAACTCAACTGCCCATAATGAAGAAATTTCTACCTTACTGAACTACCTAAGGGCAATTAGAGAGGAAACTTCTCCCTTACTGTACGGCTCATAATGAAGAAATTTCTACCTTACTGAACTCCCATAATGTAGAAATTTCTACCTTACTGAACTCCCATAATGTAGAAATTTCTACATTACTGAACTACCTAAGAGCCCATAGAGAGGAAATTTCTCCCTTACTGAACGGCTCATAATGAAGAAATTTCTACCTTACTGAACTACCTAAGAGCCCATTGAGAGGCAATTTTTCCCTTACTGAACGGCCAATAATGAAGAAATTTCTACCTTACTGAACTACCTAAGAGCCCATAGAGAGGAAATTTCTCCCTTACTGAACGGCCCATTATGAAGAAATTTCTACCTTACTGAACTAATTAAGGGCATATAGAGAGGAAATTTCTCCCTTACTGAACGACCCATAATGAAGAAATTTCTACCTTACTGAACTACCTAAGGGTCCATAGAGAGGATATTTCTCCCTTACTGAACGGCTCATAATGAAGAAATTTCTACCTTACTGAACTACCTAACAGCGCTTAGAGACAAAAATTTCTCCCTAACTGAACGGCCAATAATGAAGAAATTTCTACCTTACTGAACTACCTAAGGGTCCATAGAGAGGAAATTTCTCCCATACTGAACGGGCCATAATGAAGAAATTTCTACCTTACTGAACTACCTCAGGGCCCAGAGGTAGGAAATTTCTCCCTTACTGAATGGCTCATAATGAAGAAATTTCTACCTTACTGAACTACCTAAGAGCCCATAGAGAGGAAATTTCTCCCTTACTGAACGAATCGTAATGAAGAAATTTCTACCTTACTGAACTAAGTAAGAGCCCATAGAGAGGTAATTTCTCCCTTACTGAACGGCTCATAATGAAGAAATTTCTACCTTACTGAACTACCTACGAGCCCATAGAGAATAAATTTCTCATTTACTGAACGGCCCATAATGAAGAAGTTTCTACCTTACTGAACTACCTAAGAGTCAAAAGAGAGGAAATTTCTCTCTTACTGAACGACAAATAATGAAGAAATTTCTACCTTACTGAACTACCTAAGGGTCCATAGAGAGGAAATTTCTCCCTTAATGAACGGCTCATAATGAAGAAATTTCAACCTTACTGAACTACCTAAGAGCCCATAGAGAGGAAATTTCTTCCCTACTGAACGGGCCATAATGAAGAAATTTCTACCTTACTGAACTACCTAAGAGTACATAAAGAGGAAATTTCTCCCTTACTGAACGACCCATAAGGAAGAAATTTCTAATTACTGAACTTCCTAAGACCGCTTAGAAACAAAATTTCTCCCTTACTGAACGGCCCATAATGAAGAAATTTCTACCTTACTGAACTACCTAAGAGCCCATTGAGAGGCAATTTTTCCCTTACTGAACGCCCCATAATGGAGAAATTTCTACCTTACTGAACTACCTAAGAGCCCATAGAGAGGAAATTTCTCCCTTACTGAACGGCCCATTATGAAGAAATTTCTACCTTACTGAACTACCTAAGGGTCCATAGAGAGGAAATTTCTCCCTTACCGAACGGCTCATAATGAAGAAATTTCTACCTTACTGAACTACCTAAGAGCCCATAGAGAGGAAATTTCTCCCTTACTGAACGGACCATAATGAAGAAATTTCTACTTTACCGAACTACCTAAGGGTCCATAGAGGGGAAATTTCTCCCCTAGTGAACGGCTCATAATGAAGAAATTTCTACCCTACTGAGCTACCTATGAGCCCAAATTTCTACCTTACTGAACTACCTAAGAGATCATAGAGACCAAATTTCTCCCTTACTGAACGGGCCCTAATGAAGAAATTTCTACCTTACTGTACTACCTAAGGGTCCATAGAGAAAAAAATGTTCCCTTACTGAACTACCTAAGAGCCCATAGGGGGTAATTTCTCCCTTACTGAACTTCCTATAATGAAGAAATTTCTACCTTACTGAACTAACTAAGGGCCCATAGAGAGGAATTTTTTTACTTACTGAACGGCCCATAATGAAGAAATTTCTACCTTACTGGATCACCTTAGAGCCCATAGCGAGGAAATTTTTCCCTAACTCAACTGCACATAATGAAGAAATTTCTACCTTACTGACCTACCTAAGAGCCCATAGAGAGAAAATTTTTCAATTACTGAACGGCCCATAATGAAAAAATTTCTACCTTACTGAACTACCTAAGAGCCCATAGTGAGGAAATTCTTCCCTTACTGAACGGATCATAATGAAGAAATTTCTACTTTACTGACCTACCTAAGAGCCCATAGAGAGGAAATTTCTCCCTTACTGAACTTCCCATAATGAACAAATTTTTACATTACTGAACTACCTAAGGGCCCTTAGAAAGGAAATTTCTCTCTTACTGAACGGAGCATAATGAAGAAATTTATACCTTACTGAACTACCTAAGGGCCCAGAGAGAGGAAATTTCTCCTTACTGAACTACCTGACAGTCTGTAGAGAAGAAATTTCTCATTTACTGAAGGGATCATAATGAAGAAATTTCTACCTTACTGAACTACCTAAGGGTCCATAGAGAATAAATTTCTCCTTTACTGAACGGCCAATAATGAAGAAATTTCTACCTTGCTGAACTACCTAAGATCCCATAGAAAGGAAATTTCTCCCTTATGAAGAAATTTCTACCGTACTGAACTACCTAAGGGCCCAGAGGGAGGAAATTTCTCCCTTACTGAACGGCCCATAATGAAGAAATTTCTACCTTACTGAACTACCTAAGAGCCCATAGAGAGGAAATTTCCCCCTTACTGAACGTTCCATAATGAAGAAATTTCTACATTACTGAGCTAAGTAAGAGCCCATAGAGAGGAAATTTCTCCCTTACTGAACGGCTCATAATGAAAAAAATTCTACCTAACTGAACTAAATAAGGGTCCATAGAGAGGAAATTTCTCCATTACTGAACGGCTCATAATGAAGTAATTTCTATCTTACTGAACTACCTATGAGACCATAGAGATGAAATTTCTCCCTTACTGAACGGGCCATAATGAAGAAATTTCTACCTTACTGAACTACCTAAGAGCCCATAGAGAATAAATTTCCCCCTTACTGAACGTTCCATAATGAAGAAATTTCTACATTACTGAGCTAAGTAAGAGCCCATAGAGAGGAAATTTCTCCCTTACTGAACGGCCCATAATGAAGAAATTTCTACCCTACTGAACTACCTAAGAGTCCATAGAGAGGAAATTTCTCCCTTACTGAACGGCCCATTATGAAGAAATTTCTACCTTACTGAACTACCTAAGAGTCCATAGAGAGGAAATTTCTCCCTTACTGAACGGCCCATTATGAAGAAATTTCTACCTTACTGAACTACCTAAGAGCCCATTGAGAAGCAATTTTTCAATTACTGAACGGCCAATAATGAAGAAATTTCTACCTTACAGAACTACCTAAGAGCCCATAGAGAGGAAATTTCTCCCTTACTGAACGGCCCATTATGAAGAAATTTCTACCTTACTGAACTACCTAAGAGCCCATTGAGAAGCAATTTTTCCCTTACTGAACGCCCCATAATGGAGAAATTTCTACCTTACTGAACTACCTAAGAGCCCATAGAGACGAAATTTCTCCCTTACTGAACGGCCCATTATGAAGAAATTTCTACCTTACTGAACTACCTAAGGGTCCATAGAGAGGAAATTGCTCGCTTACTGAACGGCCCATAATGAAGAAATTTCTACCTTACTGAACTACCTAAGAGCCCATAGAGAGGAAATTTCTCCCTTACTGAACGGGCCATAATGAAGAAATGTCTACCTTACTGAACTACCTAAGAGTCCATAGAGAGGAAATTTCTATCTTACTGAACGGCCCATTATGAAGAAATGTCTACCTTACTGAACTACCTAAGGGTCCATAGAGAGGAAATTGCTCGCTTACTGAACGGCCCATAATGAAGAAATTTCTACCTTACTGAACTACCTAAGAGCCCATAGAGAGGAAATTTCTCCCTTACTGAACGGGCCATAATGAAGAAATGTCTACCTTACTGAACTACCTAAGAGTCCATAGAGAGGAAATTTCTCCCTTACTGAACGGCCCATTATGAAGAAATTTCTACCTTACTGACCTACCTAAGAGCCCATAGAGAGGAAATTTCTCCCTTACTGAACGGGCCATAATGAAGAAATTTCTATCTTACTGAACTACCTAAGGGTCCATAGAGAGGAAATTTCTCCATTACTGAACGGCTCATAATGAAGTAATTTCTATCTTACTGAACTACCTATGAGCCCATAGAGATGAAATTTCTCCCTTACTGAACGGGCCATAATGAAGAAATTTCTACCTTACTGAACTACCTAAGGGTCCATAGAGAGGAAATTGCTCGCTTACTGAACGGCCCATAATGAAGAAGTTTCTACCTTACTGAACTACCTAAGAGTCAAAAGAGAGGAAATTTCTCTCTTACTGAACGACAAATAATGAAGAAATTTCTACCTTACTGAACTACCTAAGGGTCCATAGAGAGGAAATTTCTCCCTTAATGAACGGCTCATAATGAAGAAATTTCAACCTTACTGAACTACCTAAGAGCCCATAGAGAGGAAATTTCTTCCCTACTGAACGGGCCATAATGAAGAAATTTCTACCTTACTAAACTACCTAAGAGTACATAAAGAGGAAATTTCTCAATTACTGAACGACCCATAAGGAAGAAATTTCTAATTACTGAACTTCCTAAGACCGCTTAGAAACAAAATTTCTCCCTTACTGAACGGCCCATAATGAAGAAATTTCTACCTTACTGAACTACCTAAGAGCCCATTGAGAGGCAATTTTTCCCTTACTGAACGCCCCATAATGGAGAAATTTCTACCTTACTGAACTACCTAAGAGCCCATAGAGAGGAAATTTCTAACTTACTGAACGGCCCATTATGAAGAAATTTCTACCTTACTGAACTACCTAAGAGCCCATAGAGAGGAAATTTCTCCCTTACTGAACGGACCATAATGAAGAAATTTCGACTTTACCGAACTACCTAAGGGCCCATAGAGGGGAAATTTCTCCCCTAGTGAACGGCTCATAATGAAGAAATTTCTACCCTACTGAGCTACCTATGAGCCCAAATTTCTACCTTACTGAACTACCTAAGAGATCATAGAGATCAAATTTCTCCCTTACTGAACGGGCCCTAATGAAGAAATTTCTACCTTACTGTACTACCTAAGGGTCCATAGAGAAAAAAATGTTCCCTTACTGAACTACCTAAGAGCCCATAGGGGGTAATTTCTCCCTTACTGAACTTCCTATAATGAAGAAATTTCTACCTTACTGAACTACCTAAGAGCCCATAGAGAGGAATTTTTTTACTTACTGAACGGCCCATAATGAAGAAATTTCTACCTTACTGGATCACCTTAGAGCCCATAGCGAGGAAATTTTTCCCTAACTCAACTGCACATAATGAAGAAATTTCTACCTTACTGAACTACCTAAGAGCCCATAGAGAGAAAATTTTTCAATTACTGAACGGCCCATAATGAAAAAATTTCTACCTTACTGAACTACCTAAGAGCCCATAGTGAGGAAATTCTTCCCTTACTGAACGGATCATAATGAAGAAATTTCTACTTTACTGACCTACCTAAGAGCCCATAGAGAGGAAATTTCTCCCTTACTGAACTTCCCATAATGAACAAATTTTTACATTACTGAACTACCTAAGGGCCCTTAGAAAGGAAATTTCTCTCTTACTGAACGGAGCATAATGAAGAAATTTATACCTTACTGAACTACCTAAGGGCCCAGAGAGAGGAAATTTCTCCTTACTGAACTACCTGACAGTCTGTAGAGAAGAAATTTCTCATTTACTGAAGGGATCATAATGAAGAAATTTCTACCTTACTGAACTACCTAAGGGTCCATAGAGAATAAATTTCTCCTTTACTGAACGGCCAATAATGAAGAAATTTCTACCTTGCTGAACTACCTAAGATCCCATAGAAAGGAAATTTCTCCCTTATGAAGAAATTTCTACCGTACTGAACTACCTAAGGGCCCAGAGGGAGGAAATTTCTCATTTACTGAACGGCCCATAATGAAGAAATTTCTACCTTACTGAACTACCTAAGAGCCCATAGAGAGGAAATTTCCCCCTTACTGAACGTTCCATAATGAAGAAATTTCTACATTACTGAGCTAAGTAAGAGCCCATAGAGAGGAAATTTCTCCCTTACTGAACTTCTCATAATGAAAAAAATTCTACCTAACTGAACTAAATAAGGGTCCATAGAGAGGAAATTTCTCCATTACTGAACGGCTCATAATGAAGTAATTTCTATCTTACTGAACTACCTATGAGCCCATAGAGATGAAATTTCTCCCTTACTGAACGGGCCATAATGAAGAAATTTCTACCTTACTGAACTACCTAAGAGCCCATAGAGAGGAAATTTCCCCCTTACTGAACGTTCCATAATGAAGAAATTTCTACATTACTGAGCTAAGTAAGAGCCCATAGAGAGGAAATTTCTCCCTTACTGAACGGCCCATAATGAAGAAATTTCTACCTTACTGAACTACCTAAGAGAACATAGAGAGGAAATTTCTCCCTTACTGAACGGGCCATAATGAAGAAATTTCTACCCTACTGAACTACCTAAGAGTCCATAGAGAGGAAATTTCTCCCTTACTGAACGGCCCATTATGAAGAAATTTCTACCTTACTGAACTACCTAAGAGCCCATTGAGAAGCAATTTTTCAATTACTGAACGGCCAATAATGAAGAAATTTCTACCTTACAGAACTACCTAAGAGCCCATAGAGAGGAAATTTCTCCCTTACTGAACGGCCCATTATGAAGAAATTTCTACCTTACTGAACTACCTAAGAGCCCATTGAGAAGCAATTTTTCCCTTACTGAACGCCCCATAATGGAGAAATTTCTACCTTACTGAACTACCTAAGAGCCCATAGAGACGAAATTTCTCCCTTACTGAACGGCCCATTATGAAGAAATTTCTACCTTACTGAACTACCTAAGGGTCCATAGAGAGGAAATTGCTCGCTTACTGAACGGCCCATAATGAAGAAATTTCTACCTTACTGAACTACCTAAGAGCCCATAGAGAGGAAATTTCTCCCTTACTGAACGGGCCATAATGAAGAAATGTCTACCTTACTGAACTACCTAAGAGTCCATAGAGAGGAAATTTCTATCTTACTGAACGGCCCATTATGAAGAAATGTCTACCTTACTGAACTACCTAAGGGTCCATAGAGAGGAAATTGCTCGCTTACTGAACGGCCCATAATGAAGAAATTTCTACCTTACTGAACTACCTAAGAGCCCATAGAGAGGAAATTTCTCCCTTACTGAACGGGCCATAATGAAGAAATGTCTACCTTACTGAACTACCTAAGAGTCCATAGAGATTAAATTTCTCCCTTACTGAACGGCCCATTATGAAGAAATTTCTACCTTACTGAACTACCTAAGAGCCCATAGAGAGGAAATTTCTCCCTTACTGAACGGGCCATAATGAAGAAATTTCTATCTTACTGAACTACCTAAGGGTCCATAGAGAGGAAATTGCTCACTTACTGAACGGCCCATAATGAAGAAATTTCTACCTTACTGAACTACCTAAGAGCCCATAGGGAGGTAATTTCTCCCTTACTGAACGGCCTATAATGAAGAAATTTCTACATTACTGAACTACCTAAGGGCCCATAGAGAGGAATTTTTTTACTTACTGAACGGCCCATAATGAAGAAATGTCTACCTTACTGGATCACCTTAGAGCCCATAGCGAGGAAATTTTTCCCTAACTCAACTGCACATAATGAAGAAATTTCTACCTTACTGAACTACCTAAGAGCCCATAGAGAGAAAATTTTTCAATTACTGAACGGCCCATAATGAAAAAATTTCTACCTTACTGAACTACCTAAGAGCCCATAGTGAGGAAATTCTTCCCTTACTGAACGGATCATAATGAAGAAATTTCTAATTTACTGACCTACCTAAGAGCCCATAGAGTGGAAATTTCTCCCTTACTGAACTTCCCATAATGAACAAATTTTTACATTACTGAACTACCTAAGGGCGATTAGAAAGGAAATTTCTCTCTTACTGAACGGCCTATAATGAAGAAATTTCTACCTTGCTGAACTACCTAAGGGCCCAGAGAAAGGAAATTTCTCCTTACTGAACTACCTGACAGTCTGTAGAGAAGAAATTTCTCATTTACTGAGCGGCCAATAATGAAGAAATTTCTACCTTGCTGAACTACCTAAGATCCCATAGAAAGGAAATTTCTCCCTTATGAAGAAATTTCTACCGTACTGAACTACCTAAGGGCCCAGAGGGAGGAAATTTCTCCCTTACTGAACGGCCCATAATGAAGAAATTTCTACCTTACTGAACTACCTAAGAGCCCATAGAGAGGAAATTTCCCCCTTACTGAACGTTCCATAATGAAGAAATTTCTACATTACTGAGCTAAGTAAGAGCCCATAGAGAGGAAATTTCTCCCTTACTGAACGGCTCATAATGAAAAAAATTCTACCTAACTGAACTACCTAAGGGCCCATAGAGAGGAAATTTCTCCATTACTGAACGGCTCATAATGAAGTAATTTCTATCTTACTGAACTACCTATGAGCCCATAGAGATGAAATTTCTCCCTTACTGAACGGGCCATAATGAAGAAATTTCTACCTTACTGAACTATATAAGGGTCCATAGAGAGGAAATTGCTCGCTTACTGAACGGCCCATAATGAAGAAATTTCTACCTTACTGAACTACCTAAGAGCCCATAGAGAGGAAATTTCTCCCTTACTGAACGGGCCATAATGAAGAAATTTCTACCTTACTGAACTACCTAAGAGTCCATAGAGAGGAAATTTTTCCCTTACTGAACGGATCATTATGAAGAAATTTCTACCTTACTGAACTACCTAAGAGCCCATTGAGAAGCAATTTTTCAATTACTGAACGGCCAATAATGAAGAAATTTCTACCTTACTGAACTACCTAAGAGTCCATAGAGAGGAAATTTCTCCCTTACTGAACGGCCCATTATGAAGAAATTTCTACCTTACTGAACTACCTAAGAGCCCATTGAGAAGCAATTTTTCAGTTACTGAACGCCCCATAATGGAGAAATTTCTACCTTACTGAACTACCTAAGAGCCCATAGAGAGGAAATTTCTCCCTTACTGAACGGCCCATTATGAAGAAATTTCTACCTTACTGAACTACCTAAGGGTCCATAGAGAGGAAATTGCTCGCTTACTGAACGGCCCATAATGAAGAAATTTCTACCTTACTGAACTACCTAAGAGCCCATAGAGAGGAAATTTCTCCCTTACTGAACGGGCCATAATGAAGAAATGTCTACCTTACTGAACTACCTAAGAGTCCATAGAGAGGAAATTTCTCCCTTACTGAACAGCCCATTATGAAGAAATTTCTACCTTACTGAACTACCTAAGAGCCCATAGAGAGGAAATTTCTCCCTTACTGAACGGGCCATAATGAAGAAATTTCTACCTTACTGAACTACCTAAGGGTCCATAGAGAGGAAATTGCTCGCTTACTGAACGGCCCATAATGAAGAAATTTCTACCTTACTGAACTACCTAAGAGCCCATAGAGAGGAAATTTCTCCCTTACTGAACGGGCTATAATGAAGAAATTTCTACCTTACTGAACTAAATAAGAGTCCATAGAGAGGAAATTTCTCCCTTACTGAACGGCCCATTATGAAGAAATTTCTACCTTACTGAACTACCTAAGAGCCCATTGAGAAGCAATTTTTCCCTTACTGAACGCCCCATAATGGAGAAATTTCTACCTTACTGAACTACCTAAGAGCCCATAGAGAGGAAATTTCTCCCTTACTGAACGGCCCATTATGAAGAAATTTCTACCTTACTGAACTACCTAAGGGTCTATAGAGAGGAAATTTCTCCCTTACCGAACGGCTCATAATGAAGAAATTTCTACCTTACTGAACTACCTAAGAGTCCATAGAGAGGAAATTTCGCCCTTACTGAACGGCCCATTATGAAGAAATTTCTAACTTACTGAACTACCTAAGAGCCCATTGAGAAGCAATTTTTCAATTACTGAACGGAAAATAATGAAGAAATTTCTACCTTACTGAACTATCTAAGAGCCCATAGAGAGGAAATTTTTCCCTTACTAAACGGCTCATAATGAAGAAATTTCTACCCTACTGAACTACCTAAGGGTCCATAGAGAGGAAATTTCTCCCTTACTGAACGGCCCATATGGAAGAAATTTCTACCTTACTGAACTACCTAAGAGCGTATAGAGAGGAAATTTTTCCCTTACTGAACGGTCAATAATAAAGAAATTTCTAGCTTACTGAACTACCTAAGAGCCCATAGAGAGGAAATTACTCAATTACTATATGAATATAATAATGAAGAAATTTCTACCTTACTGAACTACCTAAGGGTCCATAGAGAGGAAATTTCTCCCTTACTGAACGGCCCATATTGAAGAAATTTCTACCTTACTGAACTACCTAAGAGCCCATAGAGAGGAAATTTTTCCCTTACTGAAAGGCCCATAATGAAGAAATTTCTAATTTACTGAACTACCTAACAGCCCATAGAGAGGAAATTTTTCCCTTACTGAACGGACTATAATGAAGAAATTTCTACTTTACCGAACTACCTAAGGGTCCATAGAGAGGAAATTTCTCCCTTAGTGAACGGCTCATAATGAAGAAATTTCTACCCTACTGAGCTACCTATGAGCCCAAATTTCTACCTTACTGAACTACCTAAGAGATCATAGAGATCAAATTTCTCCCTTACTGAACGGGCCCTAATGAAGAAATTTCTACCTTACTGTACTACCTAAGGGTCCATAGAGAAAAAAATTTTCCCTTACTGAACGGCAAATAATGAAGAAATTTCTACCTTACTGAACTACCTAAGAGCCCATAGGGAGGTAATTTCTCCCTTACTGAACGGCCTATAATGAAGAAATTTCTACCTTACTGAACTACTTAAGGGCCCATAGAGAGGAATTTTTTTACTTACTGAACGGCCCATAATGAAGAAATTTCTACCTTACTGGATTACCTTAGAGCCCATAGCGAGGAAATTTTTCCCTATCTCAACTGCACATAATGAAGAAATTTCTACCTTACTGAACTACCTAAGAGCCCATAGAGAGAACATTTTTCCCTTACTGAACGGCCCATAATGAAAAAATTTCTACCTTACTGAACTACCTAAGAGCCCATAGTGAGGAAATTCTTCCCTTACTGAACGGATCATAATGAAGAAATTTCTACTTTACTGACCTACCTAAGAGCCCATAGAGAGGAAATTTCTCCCTTACTGAACTTCCCCTAATGAACAAATTTTTACATTACTGAACTACCTAAGGGCCCTTAGAAAGGAAATTTCTCTCTTACTGAACGGCCCATAATGAAGAAATTTCTACCTTACTGAACTACCTAAGGGCCCAGAGAGAGGAAATTTCTCCTTACTGAACTACCTGACAGTCTGTAGAGAAGAAATTTCTCATTTACTGAAGGGATCATAATGAAGAAATTTCTACCTTACTGAACTACCTAAGGGTCCATAGAGAGGAAATTTCTCCTTTACTGAACGGCCAATAATGAAGAAATTTCTACCTTGCTGAACTACCTAATTGTCCATAGAGAGGAAATTTCCCCCTTACTGAACGTTCCATAATGAAGAAATTTCTACATTACTGAGCTAAGTAAGAGCCCATAGAAAGGAAATTTCTCCCTTATGAAGAAATTTCTACCGTACTGAACTACCTAAGGGCCCAGAGGGAGGAAATTTCTCCCTTACTGAACGGACCATAATGAAGAAATTTCTACCTTACTGAACTACCTAAGAGCCCATAGAGAGGAAATTTCCCCCTTACTGAACGTTCCATAATGAAGAAATTTCTACATTACTGAGCTAAGTAAGAGCCCATAGAGAGGAAATTTCTCCCTTACTGAACGGCTCATAATGAAAAAAATTCTACCTAACTGAACTACCTAAGGGTCCATAGAGAGGAAATTTCTCCATTACTGAACGGCTCATAATGAAGTAATTTCTATCTTACTGAACTACCTATGAGCCCATAGAGATGAAATTTCTCCCTTACTGAACGGGCCATAATGAAGAAATTTCTACATTACTGAGCTAAGTAAGAGCCCATAGAAAGGAAATTTCTCCCTTATGAAGAAATTTCTACCGTACTGAACTACCTAAGGGCCCAGAGGGAGGAAATTTCTCCCTTACTGAACGGACCATAATGAAGAAATTTCTACCTTACTGAACTACCTAAGAGCCCATAGAGAGGAAATTTCCCCCTTACTGAACGTTCCATAATGAAGAAATTTCTACATTACTGAGCTAAGTAAGAGCCCATAGAGAGGAAATTTCTCCCTAACTCAACTGCCCATAATGAAGAAATTTCTACCTTACTGAACTACCTAAGAGCCCATAGAGAGGAAATTTTTCCCTTACTGAACGGTCAATAATAAAGAAATTTCTAGCTTACTGAACTACCTAAGAGCCCATAGAGACTAAATTACTCCCTTACTGTATGAATATAATAATGAAGAAATTTGTACCTTACTGAACTACCTAAGGGTCCATAGAGAGGAAATTTCTCCCTAACTGAACGGCCCATATTGAAGAAATTTCTACCTTACTGAACTACCTAAGAGCCCATAGAGAGGAAATTTTTCCCTTACTGAACGGTTAATAATAAAGAAATTTCGAGCTTACTGAACTACCTATGAGCAAATAGAGAGGAAATTACTCCCTTACTGAACGGGCCATAATGAAGGAATTTCTACCTTACTGAACTACCTAAGAGTCCATAGAGAGGAATTTTCTACCTTACTGAACGGACTATAATGAAGAAATTTCTACTTTACCGAACTACCTAAGGGTCCATAGAGAGGAAATTTCTCCCTTAGTGAACGGCTCATAATGAAGAAATTTCTACCCTACTGAGCTAAGTAAGAGCCCATAGAGAGGAAATTTCTCCCTAACTCAACTGCCCATAATGAAGAAATTTCTACCTTACTGAACTACCTAAGAGCCCATAGAGAGGAAATTTTTCATTTACTGAACGGTCAATAATAAAGAAATTTCTAGCTTACTGAACTACCTAAGAGCCCATAGAGACTAAATTACTCCCTTTGTGTATGAATATAATAATGAAGAAATTTCTACCTTACTGAACTACCTAAGGGTCCATAGAGAGGAAATTTCTCCCTTACTGAACGGCCCATATTGAAGAAATTTCTACCTTACTGAACTACCTAAGAGCCCATAGAGAGGAAATTTTTCCCTTACTGAACGGTTAATAATAAAGAAATTTCGAGCTTACTGAACTACCTATGAGCAAATAGAGAGGAAATTACTCCCTTACTGAAAGGCCCATAATGAAGAAATTTCTAATTTACTGAACTACCTAAGAGCCCATAGAGAGGAAATTTTTCCCTTACTGAACGGACTATAATGAAGAAATTTCTACTTTACCGAACTACCTAAGGGTCCATAGAGAGGAAATTTCTCCCTTAGTGAACGGCTCATAATGAAGAAATTTCTACCCTACTGAGCTACCTATGAGCCCAAATTTCTACCTTACTGCACTACCTAAGAGATCATAGAGATCAAATTTCTCCCTTACTGAACGGGCCCTAATGAAGAAATTTCTACCTTACTGTACTACCTAAGGGTCCATAGAGAAAAAAATTTTCCCTTACTGAACGGCAAATAATGAAGAAATTTCTACCTTACTGAACTACCTAAGAGCCCATAGGGAGGTAATTTCTCCCTTACTGAACGGCCTATAATGAAGAAATTTCTATCTTACTGAACTACTTAAGGGCCCATAGAGAGGAAGTTTTTTACTTACTGAACGGCCCATAATGAAGAAATTTCTACCTTACTGGATTACCTTAGAGCCCATAGCGAGGAAATTTTTCCCTTACTGAACGTTCCATAATGAAGAAATTTCTACATTACTGAGCTAAGTAAGAGCCCATAGAGAGGAAATTTCTCCCTTACTGAACGGCTCATAATGAAAAAAATTCTACCTAACTGAACTACCTAAGGGTCCATAGAGAGGAAATTTCTCCATTACTGAACGGCTCATAATGAAGTAATTTCTATCTTACTGAACTACCTATGAGCCCATAGAGATGAAATTTCTCCCTTACTGAACGGGCCATAATGAAGAAATTTCTACATTACTGAGCTAAGTAAGAGCCCATAGAAAGGAAATTTCTCCCTTATGAAGAAATTTCTACCGTACTGAACTACCTAAGGGCCCAGAGGGAGGAAATTTCTCCCTTACTGAACGGACCATAATGAAGAAATTTCTACCTTACTGAAATTAAGTTGAAATTAATCTGGGACTAGATGATGATTGAGTGGGTGATTCTATGGACGGAGACGATGGTTACTTTGGCCAAGATAATTCAGTGAAAAGATATGTATGTCTTTCCAATGGCGACTAACAACACTTTAATTTTGCCAAAGGGAAATTGTCCATTTCATGCAATTGTTGAAATTGTCTTTTATTTGTTATCTTTATTCTGAAAAATACTATAACTGACATATTCGTTCATTTCGTGATTCAAAAATTAAATACACATATTTTTCTTCAATACTTAATCACACAGTCAAAGTGCTCAATGTTGCGCTTATCGCAATGTTGCGCTCATTCAGTTTATGACTCTCCCCTTAGGGAGGGTTGCTACTTACTAGCAACAATAACCTGTCCTGCTATATACCAGCTAACCAGCTAACCAGCTGCGACTGCGATATGCAACCTTGTGAATTGGTTTGGTTTATCATGTTCAAAAAGAAAGTTGGAAGAGACGTTTTGCAGGTAATGTGCAAAAAGGGGTAGTTTACTTTACTTTAGTAACACAACATTTGTGTGTTATGTATGAAATGAAATTGTGACTCGTGTATGCGTGAATATTATCGTTAGTAAGAGCAGTTTATTTATAAGTTGGTAGCAGGTTGCGAATGCGAATTTTCATTAGCAGTGAATGATTAGCAGGTTACGATTTTTTGCTCATTTCTACAGTCAACATATTTTTGCGAATTTTCATCCACTTTTTGTTGTTTCCACTCTTTCTATAATTTGGCGATTTGACTGGTTTTCTTTTAATTTGTCTACCATGTAATTTTATTTTTTTTATAAATTCGTCGGAATTCACACCTGACTGACTTGACTACTTTCCGGTATTAGCCCGATTTAATCTAAAAAGAATTCTGTCCTTTCGGTATATGTACTTTCAAATTTTTTCTTCTTTTTGTTAATAAATTATTCTTTTTAGCCACCTCAATTACTGGTAAACTATGCAACTTTGGGCTACAATATGCATCTGTTGTCAAGGAATAATCACAAAATATTATTTACATAATAACCAATCATACACATATTGTAGTGAAATAATTGTATATTATAAGAGTGCATACTACTAGCAAGTAAAATGACATTATCTGTTTGATAACCATTACTAAAAATTGGTACATTTCCCTCCAACAAGTTTGGCAACGATTGAATTATGATATTCAGCCAGGTTTTTTGTGTAACCATCAAAAGACATCTTGTGTTCATAATGAGTTTACTAGTAGGTATCATAATTAAATTGATATCTTTTTTGTTACACTTATCACTTAAAATGGATGGACAGCTATCATGGTCGCCAAAAACATGATGGATGACATAGTACATACATACATACATATGTATGTATCTTCTTTAATCGCCTTTATAGCCTTTATCCAGCTTCTAATAAATGTCCATATCTTCTGACCTCAATAGCGCTTAAGATATGCTTCCTAATCCGTTCTAATTTGGCATTTAAAGTGCCTTTTGGCTTTGACAGTAATTCTGAAACCCAAAAGAAGCAAATCGGATTTCATTTATGTTGAAGGTACGCTATAGTTTATGTTACATATGTAATTTGGGCTTTTATACAGTCCACATATAACACAGTATTTGTTTCGAAGGCCCAATGAATTCACTTTCCCCGTACGCAAATCTTGACGATGCTGAATTGTCTGTTTACCAGTTTCGGTGTTAGGTACTTACTCGTGTATGCCAATATACACATTAAGTAACTACCTAAGAGCCCATAGAGAGGAAATTTCCCCCTTACTGAACGTTCCATAATGAAGAAATTTCTACATTACTGAGCTAAGTAAGAGCCCATAGAGAGGAAATTTCTCCCTAACTCAACTGCCCATAATGAAGAAATTTCTACCTTACTGAACTACCTAAGAGCCCATAGAGAGGAAATTTTTCCCTTACTGAACGGTCAATAATAAAGAAATTTCTAGCTTACTGAACTACCTAAGAGCCCATAGAGACTAAATTACTCCCTTACTGTATGAATATAATAATGAAGAAATTTCTACCTTACTGAACTACCTAAGGGTCCATAGAGAGGAAATTTCTCCCTTACTGAACGGCCCATATTGAAGAAATTTCTACCTTACTGAACTACCTAAGAGCCCATAGAGAGGAAATTTTTCCCTTACTGAACGGTTAATAATAAAGAAATTTCGAGCTTACTGAACTACCTATGAGCAAATAGAGAGGAAATTACTCCCTTACTGAACGGGCCATAATGAAGGAATTTCTACCTTACTGAACTACCTAAGAGTCCATAGAGAGGAAATTTCTACCTTACTGAACGACCCATTATGAAGAAATTTCTACCTTACTGAACTACCTAAGAGCCCATAGAGAGTAAATTTTTCCCTTACTGAACGGTCAATAATAAAGATATTTCTAGCTTACTGAACTACCTAAGAGCCCATAGAGAGGAAATTACTCCCTTACTGTATGAATATAATAATGAAGAAATTTCTACCTTACTGAACTACCTAAGGGTCCATAGAGAGGAAATTTCTCCCTTACTGAACGGCCCATATTGAAAAAATTTCTACCTTACTGAACTACCTAAGAGCCCATAGAGAGGAAATTTTTCCCTTACTGAACGGTTAATAATAAAGAAATTTCTAGCTTACTGAACTACCTAAGAGCCCATAGAGAGGAAATTACTCCCTTACTGAACGGGGGATAATGAAATAATTTCTACCTTACTGAACTACCTAAGAGTCCATAGAGAGGAAATTTCTCCTTTACTGAACGAACTATTATGAAGAAATTACTACCTTACTGAACTACCTAAGAGCCCATAGAGAAGAAATTTTTCCCTTACTGTACGGTCAATAATAAAGAAATTTCTAGCTTACTGAACTACCTAAGAGCCCATAGAGAGGAAATTACTCCCTTACTGTATGAATATAATAATGAAGAAATTTCTACCTTACTGAACTACCTAAGGGTCCATAGAGAGGAAATTTCTCCCTTACTGAACGGCCCATATTGAAGAAATTTCTACCTTACTGAACTACCTAAGAGCACATAGAGAGGAAATTACTCCCTTACTGTATGAATATAATAATGAAGAAATTTCTACCTTACTGAACTACCTAAGGTACCATAGAGAGGAAATTACTCCCTTACTGTATGAATATAATAATGAAGAAATTTCTACCTTACTGAACTACCTAAGGGTCCATAGAGAGGAAATTTCTCCCTTACTGAACGGCCCATATTGAAGAAATTTCTACCTTACTGAACTACCTAAGAGCCCATAGAGAGGAAATTTTTCCCTTACTGAACGGTCAATAATAAAGAAATTTCTAGCTTACTGAACTACCTAAGAGCCCATAGAGAGGAAATTACTCCCTTACTGAACGGGCCATAATGAAGGAATTTCTACCTTACTGAACTACCTAAGAGTCCATAGAAAGGAAATTTCTCCTTTACTGAACGACCCATTATGAAGAAATTTCTACCTTACTGAACTACCTAAGAGCCCATAGAGAGGAAATATTTCCCTTACTGAACGGTCAATAATAAAGAAATTTCTAGCTTACTGAACTACCTAAGAGCATATAGAGAGGAAATTTCTCCCTTACTGAACGACCCATAATGAAGAAATTTCTACCTTACTGAACTACCTAAGAGCCCATAGAGAGGAAATTTCTCCCTAACTCAACTGCCCATAATGAAGAAATTTCTACCTTACTGAACTACCTAAGGGCCCTTAGAGAGGAAATTTCTAACTTACTGAACTTCCCATAATGAAGAAATTTCTACATTACTGAACTACCTAAGGGCTATTAGAAATTAAATTTCTCTCTTACTGAACGGCTCATAATGAAGAAATTTCTACCTTACTGAACTACCTAAGAGCCCATAGAGAGGAAATTTCTCCCTAACTCAACTGCCCATAATGAAGAAATTTCTACCTTACTGACCTACCTAAGGGCCCTTAGAGAGGAAATTTCTAACTTACTGAACTTCCCATAATGAAGAAATTTCTACATTACTGAACTACCTAAGGGCTATTAGAAATTAAATTTCTCCTTTACTGAACGACTTATTATGAAGAAATTTCTACCTTACTGAACTACCTAAGAGCCCATAGAGAGGAAATTACTCCCTTACTGTATGAGTATAATAATGAAGAAATTTGTACCTTACTCAACTACCTAAGGGTCCATAGAGAGGAAATTTCTCCCTTACTGAACGGCCCATATTGAAGAAATTTCTACCTTACTGAACTACCTAAGAGCCCATAGAGAGGAAATTTTTCCCTTACTGAACTGTCAATAATAAAGAAATTTCTAGCTTACTGAACTACCTAAGAGCCCATAGAGAGGAAATTACTCCCTTACTGTATGAATATAATAATGAAGAAATTTCTACCTTACTGAACTACCTAAGGGTCCATAGAGTGGAAATTTCTCCCTTACTGAACGGCCCATATTGAAGAAGTTTCTTCCTTCCTGAACTACCTAAGAGCCCATAGAGAGGAAATTTTTCCCTTACTGAACGGCCCATAATGAAGAAATTTCTAATTTACTGAACTACGTAAGAGCCCATAGAGAGGAAATTTTTCCCTTACTGAACGGTAAATAATAAAAAAATTTCTAGCTTACTGAACTACCTAAGAGCATATAGAGAGGAAATTTTTCCCTTACTGAACGGTCAATAATAAAGAAATTTCTAGCTTACTGAACTACCTACGAGCCCATGGAGAGGAAATTACTCCCTTACTGTATGAATATAATAATGAAGAAATTTCTATCTTACTGAACTACCTAAGAGCCCATAGAGAGGAAATTACTAGCTTACTGTATGAATATAATAATGAAGAAATTTCTACCTTACTGAACTACCTAAGGGTCCATAGAGAGGAAATTTCTCCCTTACTGAACGGCCCATATTGAAAAAATGTCTACCTTACTGAACTACCTAAGAGGATATAGAGAGGACATTTTTCCATTACTGAACGGTCAATAATAAAGAAATTTCTAGCTTACTGAACTACCTAAGAGCATATAGAGAGGAAATTTCTCCCTTACTGAACGACCCATAATGAAGAAATTTCTACCTTACTGAACTACCTAAGAGCCCATAGAGAGGAAATTTCTCCCTAACTCAACTGCCCATAATGAAGAAATTTCTACCTTACTGACCTACCTAAGGGCCCTTAGAGAGGAAATTTCTAACTTACTTTTTACTAATGAAGAAATTTCTACATTACTGAACTAACTAAGGGCTATTAGAAATTAAATTTCTCTCTTACTGAACGGCTCATAATGAAGAAATTTCTACCTTACTGAACTACCTAAGAGCCCATAGAGAGGAAATTTCTCCCTTACTGAACGACCCATAATGAAGAAATTTCTACCTTACTGAACTACCTAAGAGCCCATATAGAGGAAATTTCTCCCTAACTCAACTGTCCATAATGAAGAAATTTCTACCTTACTGAACTACCTAAGAGCCCATAGAGAGGAAATTTTTCATTTACTGAACGGTCAATAATAAAGAAATTTCTAGCTTACTGAACTACCTAAGAGAACATAGAGACTAAATTACTCCCTTACTGTATGAATATAATAATGAAGAAATTTCTACTTTACTGAACTACCTAAGGGTCCATAGAGACGAAATTTCTAACTTACTAAACGGCCCATATTGAAGAAATTTCTACCTTACTGAACTACCTAAGAGCCCATAGAGAGGAAATTTTTCCCTTACTGAACGGTTAATAATAAAGAAATTTCTAGCTTACTGAACTACCTAAGAGCCCATAGAGAGGAAATTACTCCCTTACTGAACGGGCCATAATGAAGGAATTTCTACCTTACTGAACTACCTAAGGGTCCATAGAGTGGAAATTTCTCCCTTACTGAACGGCCCATATTGAAGAAGTTTCTTCCTTCCTGAA
>CAJMZQ010000015.1:0-40000 GCA_905220385.1 Xylota sylvarum
CCGTTCAGTAAGGGAGAAATTTCCTCTCTATGGGCTCTTAGGTAGTTCAGTAAGGTAGAAATTTCTTCATAATGGGCCGTTCAGTAATGGAGAAATTTCCTCTCTATGGACTCTTAGGTAGTTCAGTAAGGTAGAAATTTTTTCAATATGGGCCGTTCAGTAAGGGAGAAATTTCCTCTCTATGGACCCCTAGGTAGTTCAGTAAGGTAGAAATTTCTTCATTATTATATTTATATAGTAAGGGAGTAATTTATTCTCTATGGGCTCTTAGGTAGTTCAGTAAGCTAGAAATTTCTTTATTATTGGCCGTTCAGTAAGAGAAAAATTTCCTCTCTATACGCTCTTAGGTAGTTCAGAAAGGTAGAAATTTCTTCCATATGGGCCGTTCAGTAAGGGAGAAATTTCCTCTCTATGGACCCTTAGGTAGTTCAGTAGGGTAGAAATTTCTTCATTATGAGCCGTTCGGTAAGGGAGAAATTTCCTCTTTATGGACCCTTAGGTAGTTCAGTAGGGTAGAAATTTCTTCATTATGAGCCGTTCGGTAAGGGAGAAATTTCCTCTCTATGGGCCCTTAGGTAGTTCAGTAAGGTAGAAATTTCTTCATAATGGGCCGTTCAGTAAGGGAGAAATTTCCTCTCTATGGGCTCTTAGGTAGTTCAGTAAGGTAGAAATTTCTCCATTATGGGGCGTTCAGTAAGGGAAAAATTCCCTCTCTATGGGCTCTTAGGTAGTTCAGTAAGGTAGAAATTTCTTCATTATTGGCCGTTCAGTAATTGAAAAATTGCTTCTCAATGGGCTCTTAGGTAGTTCAGTAAGGTAGAAATTTCTTCATAATGGGCCGTTCAGTAAGGGAGAAATTTCCTCTCTATGGACTCTCAGGTAGTTCAGTAAGGTAGAAATTTCTTCATTATGGCCCGTTCAGTAAGGGAGAAATTTCCTCTCTATGGGCTCTTAGGTAGTTCAGTAAGGTAGAAATTTCTTCATTATGAGCCGTTCGGTAAGGGAGAAATTTCCTCTCTATGGACCCTTAGGTAGTTCAGTAAGGTAGAAATTTCTTCATAATGGGCCGTTCAGTAAGGGAGAAATTTCCTCTCTATGGGCTCTTAGGTAGTTCAGTAAGGTAGAAATTTCTCCATTATGGGGCGTTCAGTAATTGAAAAATTGCCTCTCAATGGGCTCTTAGGTAGTTCAGTAAGGTAGAAATTTCTTCATTATGGGCCGTTCAGTAAGGGAGAAATTTTGTCTCTAAGCGCTCTTAGGTAGTTCAGTAATGCAGAAATTTCTCCATTATGGGGCGTTCAGTAAGGGAAAAATTGCCTCTCAATGGGCTCTTAGGTAGTTCAGTAAGGTAGAAATTTCTCCATTATGGGGCGTTCAGTAAGGGAAAAATTGCCTCTCAATGGGCTCTTAGGTAGTTCAGTAAGGTAGAAATTTCTTCATTATGGGCCGTTCAGTAAGGTAGAAATTTCTTCATTATGGCCCGTTCAGTAAGGGAGAAATTTCCTCTCTATGGGCTCTTAGGTAGTTCAGTAAGGTAGACATTTCTTCATTATGAGCCGTTCGGTAAGGGAGAAATTTCCTCTCTATGGACCCTTAGGTAGTTCAGTAAGGTAGAAATTTCTTCATAATGGGCCGTTCAGTAAGGTAGAAATTTCTCCATTATGGGGCGTTCAGTAAGGGAAAAATTGCCTCTCAATGGGCTCTTAGGTAGTTCAGTAAGGTAGAAATTTCTTCATTATGGGCCGTTCAGTAAGGTAGAAATTTCTTCATTATGGCCCGTTCAGTAAGGGAGAAATTTCCTCTCTATGGGCTCTTAGGTAGTTCAGTAAGGTAGAAATTTCTTCATTATGGCCCGTTCAGTAAGGGAGAAATTTCCTCTCTATGGGCTCTTAGGTAGTTCAGTAAGGTAGAAATTTCTCCATTATGGGGCGTTCAGTAAGGGAAAAATTGCCTCTCAATGGGCTCTTAGGTAGTTCAGTAAGGTAGAAATTTCTTCCTTATGGGTCGTTCAGTAAGGGAGAAATTTCCTCTTTATGTACTCTTAGGTAGTTCAGTAAGGTAGAAATTTCTTCATTATGGCCCGTTCAGTAGGGGAGAAATTTCCTCTATATGGGCTCTTAGGTAGTTCAGTAATGTAGAAATTTCTCCATTATGGGGCGTTCAGTAAGGGAAAAATTTCCTCTCTATGGGCTCTTAGGTAGTTCAGGTAGAAATTTCTTCATTATGGGCCGTTCAGTAAGAGAGAAATTTCCTTTCTAAGGGCCCTTAGGTAGTTCAGTAATGTAAAAATTTGTTCATTATGGGAAGTTCAGTAAGGGAGAAATTTCCTCTCTATGGGCTCTTAGGTAGTTCAGTAAGGTAGAAATTTCTCCATTATGGGGCGTTCAGTAAGGGAAAAATTTCCTCTCTATGGGCTCTTAGGTAGTTCAGTAAGGTAGAAATTTCTTCATTATTGGCCGTTCAGTAATTGAAAAATTGCTTCTCAATGGGCTCTTAGGTAGTTCAGTAAGGTAGAAATTTCTTCATAATGGGCCGTTCAGTAAGGGAGAAATTTCCTCTCTATGGACTCTTAGGTAGTTCAGTAAGGTAGAAATTTCTTCAATATGGGCCGTTCAGTAAGGGAGAAATTTCCTCTCTATGGGCTCTTAGGTAGTTTAGTAAGGTAGAAATTTCTTCATTATGAGCCGTTCGGTAAGGGAGAAATTTCCTCTCTATGGACCCTTAGGTAGTTCAGTAAGGTAGAAATTTCTCCATTATGGGGCGTTCAGTAATTGAAAAATTGCCTCTCAATGGGCTCTTAGGTAGTTCAGTAAGGTAGAAATTTCTTCATTATGGGCCGTTCAGTAAGGTAGAAATTTTGTCTCTAAGCGCTCTTAGCTAGTTCAGTAATGTAGAAATTTCTCCATTATGGGGCGTTCAGTAAGGGAAAAATTGCCTCTCAATGGGCTCTTAGGTAGTTCAGTAAGGTAGAAATTTCTCCATTATGGGGCGTTCAGTAAGGGAAAAATTGCCTCTCAATGGGCTCTTAGCTAGTTCAGTAAGGTAGAAATTTCTTCATTATGGGCCGTTCAGTAAGGTAGAAATTTCTTCATTATGGCCCGTTCAGTAAGGGAGAAATTTCCTCTCTATGTTCTCTTAGGTAGTTCAGTAAGGTAGAAATTTCTTCATTATGAGCCGTTCGGTAAGGGAGAAATTTCCTCTCTATGGACCCTTAGGTAGTTCAGTAAGGTAGAAATTTCTTCATAATGGGCCGTTCAGTAAGGGAGAAATTTCCTCTCTATGGGCTCTTAGGTAGTTCAGTAAGGTAGAAATTTCTCCATTATGGGGCGTTCAGTAAGGGAAAAATTGCCTCTCAATGGGCTCTTAGGTAGTTCAGTAAGGTAGAAATTTCTTCCTTATGGGTCGTTCAGTAAGGGAGAAATTTCCTCTTTATGTACGCTTAGGTAGTTCAGTAAGGTAGAAATTTCTTCATTATGGCCAGTTCAGTAGGGGAGAAATTTCCTCTATATGGGCTCTTAGGTAGTTCAGTAATGTAGAAATTTCTCCATTATGGGGCGTTCAGTAAGGGAAAAATTTCCTCTCTATGGGCTCTTAGGTAGTTCAGTAAATTAGAAATTTCTTCATTATGGGCCGTTCAGTAAGGGAAAAATTTCCTCTCTATGGGCTCTTAGGTAGTTCAGGTAGAAATTTCTTCATTATGGGCCGTTCAGTAAGAGAGAAATTTCCTTTCTAAGGGCCCTTAGGTAGTTCAGTAATGTAAAAATTTGTTCATTATGGGAAGTTCAGTAAGGGAGAAATTTCCTCTATATGGGCTCTTAGGTAGGTCAGTAAAGTACAAATTTCTTCATTATGATCCGTTCAGTAACGGAAGAATTTCCTCACTATGGGCTCTTAGGTAGTTTAGTAAGGTAGAAATTTTTCCATTATGTAGCGTTCAGTAAGGGAAAAATTTCCTCTCTATGGGCTCTTAGGTAGTTCAGTAAGGTAGAAATTTCTTCATTATTGGCCGTTCAGTAATTGAAAAATTGCTCCTCAATGGGCTCTTAGGTAGTTCAGTAAGGTAGAAATTTCTCCATTATGGGGCGTTCAGTAAGGGAAAAATTTCCTCTCTATGGGCTCTTAGGTAGTTCAGTAAGGTAGAAATTTCTTCATTATTGGCCGTTCAGTAAGAGAAAAATTTCCTCTCTATACGCTCTTAGGTAGTTCAGAAAGGTAGAAATTTCTTCCATATGGGCCTTTCAGTAATAGAGAAATTTCCTCTCTATGGACCCTTAGGTAGTTCAGTAGGGTAGAAATTTCTTCATTATGAGCCGTTCGGTAAGGGAAAAATTTCCTCTCTATGGACCCTTAGGTAGTTCAGTAGGGTAGAAATTTCTTCATTATGAGCCGTTCGGTAAGGGAGAAATTTCCTCTCTATGGACCCTTAGGTAGTTCAGTAAGGTAGAAATTTCTTCATAATGGGCCGTTCAGTAGGGGAGAAATTTCCTCTCTATGGGCTCTTAGGTAGTTCAGTAAGGTAGAAATTTCTCCATTATGGGGCGTTCAGTAAGGGAAAAATTTCCTCTCTATGGGCTCTTAGGTAGTTCAGTAAGGTAGAAATTTCTTCATTATTGGCCGTTCAGTAATTGAAAAATTGCTTCTCAATGGGCTCTTAGGTAGTTCAGTAAGGTAGAAATTTCTTCATTATGGGCCGTTCAGTAAGGTAGAAATTTCTTCATTATGGCCCGTTCAGTAAGGGAGAAATTTCCTCTCTATGGGCTCTTAGGTAGTTCAGTAAGGTAGACATTTCTTCATTATGAGCCGTTCGGTAAGGGAGAAATTTCCTCTCTATGGACCCTTAGGTAGTTCAGTAAGGTAGAAATTTCTTCATAATGGGCCGTTCAGTAAGGGAGAAATTTCCTCTCTATGGGCTCTTAGGTAGTTCAGTAAGGTAGAAATTTCTCCATTATGGGGCGTTCAGTAAGGGAAAAATTGCCTCTCAATGGGCTCTTAGGTAGTTCAGTAAGGTAGAAATTTCTTCCTTATGGGTCGTTCAGTAAGGGAGAAATTTCCTCTTTATGTACTCTTAGGTAGTTCAGTAAGGTAGAAATTTCTTCATTATGGCCCGTTCAGTAGGGGAGAAATTTCCTCTATATGGGCTCTTAGGTAGTTCAGTAATGTAGAAATTTCTCCATTATGGGGCGTTCAGTAAGGGAAAAATTTCCTCTCTATGGGCTCTTAGGTAGTTCAGTAAATTAGAAATTTCTTCATTATGGGCCGTTCAGTAAGGGAAAAATTTCCTCTCTATGGGCGCTTAGGTAGTTCAGGTAGAAATTTCTTCATTATGGGCCGTTCAGTAAGAGAGAAATTTCCTTTCTAAGGGCCCTTAGGTAGTTCAGTAATGTAAAAATTTGTTCATTATGGGAAGTTCAGTAAGGGAGAAATTTCCTCTCTATGGGCTCTTAGGTAGTTCAGTAAGGTAGAAATTTCTCCATTATGGGGCGTTCAGTAAGGGAAAAATTTCCTCTCTATGGACCCTTAGGTAGTTCAGTAGGGTAGAAATTTCTTCATTATGAGCCGTTCGGTAAGGGAGAAATTTCCTCTCTATGGACCCTTAGGTAGTTCAGTAAGGTAGAAATTTCTTCATAATGGGCCGTTCAGTAAGGGAGAAATTTTGTCTCTAAGCGCTCTTATATAGTTCAGTAAGAGAGAAATTTCCTTTCTAAGGGCCCTTAGGTAGTTCAGTAATGTAAAAATTTGTTCATTATGGGAAGTTCAGTAAGGGAGAAATTTCCTCTATATGGGCTCTTAGGTAGGTCAGTAAAGTACAAATTTCTTCATTATGATCCGTTCAGTAACGGAAGAATTTCCTCACTATGGGTTCTTAGGTAGTTTAGTAAGGTAGAAATTTTTCCATTATGTAGCGTTCAGTAAGGGAAAAATTTCCTCTCTATGGGCTCTTAGGTAGTTCAGTAAGGTAGAAATTTCTTCATTATTGGCCGTTCAGTAATTGAAAAATTGCTCCTCAATGGGCTCTTAGGTAGTTCAGTAAGGTAGAAATTTCTCCATTATGGGGCGTTCAGTAAGGGAAAAATTTCCTCTCTATGGGCTCTTAGGTAGTTCAGTAAGGTAGAAATTTCTTCATTATTGGCCGTTCAGTAAGAGAAAAATTTCCTCTCTATACGCTCTTAGGTAGTTCAGAAAGGTAGAAATTTCTTCCATATGGGCCGTTCAGTAATAGAGAAATTTCCTCTCTATGGACCCTTAGGTAGTTCAGTAGGGTAGAAATTTCTTCATTATGAGCCGTTCGGTAAGGGAAAAATTTCCTCTCTATGGACCCTTAGGTAGTTCAGTAGGGTAGAAATTTCTTCATTATGAGCCGTTCGGTAAGGGAGAAATTTCCTCTCTATGGACCCTTAGGTAGTTCAGTAAGGTAGAAATTTCTTCATAATGGGCCGTTCAGTAAGGGAGAAATTTCCTCTCTATGGGCTCTTAGGTAGTTCAGTAAGGTAGAAATTTCTCCATTATGGGGCGTTCAGTAAGGGAAAAATTTCCTCTCTATGGGCTCTTAGGTAGTTCAGTAAGGTAGAAATTTCTTCATTATTGGCCGTTCAGTAATTGAAAAATTGCTTCTCAATGGGCTCTTAGGTAGTTCAGTAAGGTAGAAATTTCTTCATTATGGGCCGTTCAGTAAGGTAGAAATTTCTTCATTATGGCCCGTTCAGTAAGGGAGAAATTTCCTCTCTATGGGCTCTTAGGTAGTTCAGTAAGGTAGACATTTCTTCATTATGAGCCGTTCGGTAAGGGAGAAATTTCCTCTCTATGGACCCTTAGGTAGTTCAGTAAGGTAGAAATTTCTTCATAATGGGCCGTTCAGTAAGGGAGAAATTTCCTCTCTATGGGCTCTTAGGTAGTTCAGTAAGGTAGAAATTTCTCCATTATGGGGCGTTCAGTAAGGGAAAAATTGCCTCTCAATGGGCTCTTAGGTAGTTCAGTAAGGTAGAAATTTCTTCCTTATGGGTCGTTCAGTAAGGGAGAAATTTCCTCTTTATGTACTCTTAGGTAGTTCAGTAAGGTAGAAATTTCTTCATTATGGCCCGTTCAGTAGGGGAGAAATTTCCTCTATATGGGCTCTTAGGTAGTTCAGTAATGTAGAAATTTCTCCATTATGGGGCGTTCAGTAAGGGAAAAATTTCCTCTCTATGGGCTCTTAGGTAGTTCAGTAAATTAGAAATTTCTTCATTATGGGCCGTTCAGTAAGGGAAAAATTTCCTCTCTATGGGCGCTTAGGTAGTTCAGGTAGAAATTTCTTCATTATGGGCCGTTCAGTAAGAGAGAAATTTCCTTTCTAAGGGCCCTTAGGTAGTTCAGTAATGTAAAAATTTGTTCATTATGGGAAGTTCAGTAAGGGAGAAATTTCCTCTCTATGGGCTCTTAGGTAGTTCAGTAAGGTAGAAATTTCTCCATTATGGGGCGTTCAGTAAGGGAAAAATTTCCTCTCTATGGACCCTTAGGTAGTTCAGTAGGGTAGAAATTTCTTCATTATGAGCCGTTCGGTAAGGGAGAAATTTATTCTCTATGGACCCTTAGGTAGTTCAGTAAGGTAGAAATTTCTTCACAATGGGCCGTTCAGTAAGGGAGAAATTTTGTCTCTAAGCGCTCTTATATAGTTCAGTAATGCAGAAATTTCTCCATTATGGGGCGTTCAGTAAGGGAGAAATTGCCTCTCAATGGGCTCTTAGGTAGTTCAGTAAGGTAGAAATTTCTCCATTATGGGGCGTTCAGTAAGGGAAAAATTGCCTCTCAATGGGCTCTTAGGTAGTTCAGTAAGGTAGAAATTTCTTCATTATTTCCCGTTCAGTAAGGGAGAAATTTCCTCTCTATGGGCTCTTAGGTAGTTCAGTAAGGTAGACATTTCTTCATTATGAGCCGTTCGGTAAGGGAGAAATTTCCTCTCTATGGACCCTTAGGTAGTTCAGTAAGGTAGAAATTTCTTCATAATGGGCCGTTCAGTAAGGGAGAAATTTCCTCTCTATGGGCTCTTAGGTAGTTCAGTAAGGTAGAAATTTCTCCATTATGGGGCGTTCAGTAAGGGAAAAATTGCCTCTCAATGGGCTCTTAGGTAGTTCAGTAAGGTAGAAATTTCTTCCTTATGGGTCGTTCAGTAAGGGAGAAATTTCCTCTTTATGTACTCTTAGGTAGTTCAGTAAGGTAGAAATTTCTTCATTATGGCCCGTTCAGTAGGGGAGAAATTTCCTCTATATGGGCTCTTAGGTAGTTCAGTAATGTAGAAATTTCTTCATTATGGGCCGTTCAGTAAGGGAAAAATTTCCTCTCTATGGGCTCTTAGGTAGTTCAGGTAGAAATTTCTTCATTATGGGCCGTTCAGTAAGAGAGAAATTTCCTTTCTAAGGGCCCTTAGGTAGTTCAGTAATGTAAAAATTTGTTCATTATGGGAAGTTCAGTAAGGGAGAAATTTCCTCTCTATGGGCTCTTAGGTAGTTCAGTAAGGTAGAAATTTCTCCATTATGGGGCGTTCAGTAAGGGAAAAATTTCCTTTCTATGGGCTCTTAGGTAGTTCAGTAAGGTAGAAATTTCTTCATTATTGGCCGTTCAGTAATTGAAAAATTGCTTCTCAATGGGCTCTTAGGTAGTTCAGTAAGGTAGAAATTTCTTCATAATGGGCCGTTCAGTAAGGGAGAAATTTCCTCTCTATGGACTCTTAGGTAGTTCAGTAAGGTAGAAATTTCTTCATTATGGCCCGTTCAGTAAGGGAGAAATTTCCTCTCTATGGGCTCTTAGGTAGTTTAGTAAGGTAGAAATTTCTTCATTATGAGCCGTTCGGTAAGGGAGAAATTTCCTCTCTATGGACCCTTAGGTAGTTCAGTAAGGTAGAAATTTCTTCATAATGGGCCGTTCAGTAAGGGAGAAATTTCCTCTCTATGGGCTCTTAGGTAGTTCAGTAAGGTAGAAATTTCTCCATTATGGGGCGTTCAGTAAGGGAGAAATTTCCTCTCTATGGGCTCTTAGGTAGTTCAGTAAGGTAGAAATTTCTTCATTATGGGCCGTTCAGTAAGGTAGAAATTTCTTCATTATGGCCCGTTCAGTAAGGGAGAAATTTCCTCTCTATGTTCTCTTAGGTAGTTCAGTAAGGTAGAAATTTCTTCACTATGAGCCGTTCGGTAAGGGAGAAATTTCCTCTCTATGGACCATTAGGTAGTTCAGTAAGGTAGAAATTTCTTCATAATGGGCCGTTCAGTAAGGGAGAAATTTCCTCTCTATGGGCTCTTAGGTAGTTCAGTAAGGTAGAAATTTCTCCATTATGGGGCGTTCAGTAAGGGAAAAATTGCCTCTCAATGGGCTCTTAGGTAGTTCAGTAAGGTAGAAATTTCTTCCTTATGGGTCGTTCAGTAAGGGAGAAATTTCCTCTTTATGTACTCTTAGGTAGTTCAGTAAGGTAGAAATTTCTTCATTATGGCCCGTTCAGTAGGGGAGAAATTTCCTCTATATGGGCTCTTAGGTAGTTCAGTAATGTAGAAATTTCTCCATTATGGGGCGTTCAGTAAGGGAAAAATTTCCTCTCTATGGGCTCTTAGGTAGTTCAGTAAATTAGAAATTTCTTCATTATGGGCCGTTCAGTAAGGAAAAATTTCCTCTCTATGGGCTCTTAGGTAGTTCAGGTAGAAATTTCTTCATTATGGGCCGTTCAGTAAGAGAGAAATTTCCTTTCTAAGGGCCCTTAGGTAGTTCAGTAATGTAAAAATTTGTTCATTATGGGAAGTTCAGTAAGGGAGAAATTTCCTCTATATGGGCTCTTAGGTAGGTCAGTAAAGTACAAATTTCTTCATTATGATCCGTTCAGTAACGGAAGAATTTCCTCACTATGGGCTCTTAGGTAGTTTAGTAAGGTAGAAATTTTTCCATTATGTAGCGTTCAGTAAGGGAAAAATTTCCTCTCTATGGGCTCTTAAATAGTTCAGTAAGGTAGAAATTTCTTCATTATTGGCCGTTCAGTAATTGAAAAATTGCTCCTCAATGGGCTCTTAATTAGTTCAGTAAGGTAGAAATTTCTCCATTATGGGGCGTTCAGTAAGGGAAAAATTTCCTCTCTATGGGCTCTTAGGTAGTTCAGTAAGGTAGAAATTTCTTCATTATTGGCCGTTCAGTAAGAGAAAAATTTCCTCTCTATACGCTCTTAGGTAGTTCAGAAAGGTAGAAATTTCTTCCATATGGGCCGTTCAGTAATAGAGAAATTTCCTCTCTATGGACCCTTAGGTAGTTCAGTAGGGTAGAAATTTCTTCATTATGAGCCGTTCGGTAAGGGAGAAATTTCCTCTCTATGGACCCTTAGGTAGTTCAGTAGGGTAGAAATTTCTTCATTATGAGCCGTTCGGTAAGGGAGAAATTTCCTCTCTATGGACCCTTAGGTAGTTCAGTAAGGTAGAAATTTCTTCATAATGGGCCGTTCAGTAGGGGAGAAATTTCCTCTCTATGGGCTCTTAGGTAGTTCAGTAAGGTAGAAATTTCTCCATTATGGGGCGTTCAGTAAGGGAAAATTTCCTCTCTATGGGCTCTTAGGTAGTTCAGTAAGGTAGAAATTTCTTCATTATTGGCCGTTCAGTAATTGAAAAAATTGCTTCTCAATGGGCTCTTAGGTAGTTCAGTAAGGTAGAAATTTCTTCATAATGGGCCGTTCAGTAAGGGAGAAATTTCCTCTCTATGGACTCTTAGGTAGTTCAGTAAGGTAGAAATTTCTTCATTATGGCCCGTTCAGTAAGGGAGAAATTTCCTCTCTATGGGCTCTTAGGTAGTTCAGTAAGGTAGAAATTTCTTCATTATGAGCCGTTCGGTAAGGGAGAAATTTCCTCTCTATGGACCCTTAGGTAGTTCAGTAAGGTAGAAATTTCTTCATAATGGGCCGTTCAGTAAGGGAGAAATTTCCTCTCTATGGGCTCTTAGGTAGTTCAGTAAGGTAAAAATTTCTCCATTATGGGGCGTTCAGTAAGGGAAAAATTGCCTCTCAATGGGCTCTTAGGTAGTTCAGTAAGGTAGAAATTTCTTCATTTTGGGCCGTTCAGTAAGGGAGAAATTTTGTCTCTAAGCGCTCTTAGGTAGTTCAGTAAGGTAGAAATTTCTTCCTTATGGGTCGTTCAGTAAGGGAGAAATTTCCTCTTTATGTACTCTTAGGTAGTTCAGTAATGTAGAAATTTCTCCATTATGGAGCGTTCAGTAAGGGAAAAATTGCCTCTCAATGGGCTCTTAGGTAGTTCAGTAAGGTAGAAATTTCTCCATTATGGGGCGTTCAGTAAGGGAAAAATTGCCTCTCAATGGGCTCTTAGGTAGTTCAGTAAGGTAGAAATTTCTTCATTATGGGCCGTTCAGTAAGGTAGAAATTTCTTCATTATGGCGCTTTCAGTAAGGGAGAAATTTAATCTCTATGGGCTTTTAGGTAGTTCAGTAAGGTAGAAATTTCTTCATTATGAGCCATTCGGTAAGGAGAAATTTCCTCTCTATGGACCCTTAGGTAGTTCAGTAAGGTAGAAATTTCTTCATTATGGGCCGTTCAGTAAGGTAGAAATTTCTTCATTATGGCCCGTTCAGTAAGGGAGAAATTTAATCTCTATGGGCTCTTAGGTAGTTCAGTAAGGTAGAAATTTCTTCATTATGAGCCGTTCGGTAAGGGAGAAATTTCCTCTCTATGGACCCTTAGGTAGTTCAGTAAGGTAGAAATTTCTTCATAATGGGTCGTTCAGTAAGGGAGAAATTTCCTCTCTATGGGCTCTTAGGTAGTTCAGTAAGGTAGAAATTTCTGAATTATGGGGCGTTCAGTAAGGGAAAAATTGCCTCTCAATGGGCTCTTAGGTAGTTCAGTAAGGTAGAAATTTCTTCATAATGGGCCGTTCAGTAAGGGAGAAATTTTGTCTCTAAGCGCTCTTAGGTAGTTCAGTAAGGTAGAAATTTCTTTATTATGGGTCGTTCAGTAAGGGAGAAATTTCCTCTTTATGTACTCTTAGGTAGTTCAGTAATGTAGAAATTTCTCCATTATGGAGCGTTCAGTAAGGGAAAAATTGCCTCTCAATGGGCTCTTAGGTAGTTCAGTAAGGTAGAAATTTCTCCATTATGGGGCGTTCAGTAAGGGAAAAATTGCCTCTCAATGGGCTCTTAGGTAGTTCAGTAAGGTAAAAATTTCTTCATTATGGGCCGTTCAGTAAGGTAGAAATTTCTTCATTATGGCCCGTTCAGTAAGGGAGAAATTTAATCTCTATGGGCTCTTAGGTAGTTCAGTAAGTTAGAAATTTCTTCATTATGAGCCATTCGGTAAGGGAGAAATTTCCTCTCTATGGACCCTTAGGTAGTTCAGTAAGGAGAAATTTCTTCATTATGGGCCGTTCAGTAAGGTAGAAATTTCTTCATTATGGCCCGTTCAGTAAGGGAGAAATTTAATCTCTATTAGCTCTTAGGTAGTTCAGTAAGGTAGAAATTTCTTCATTATGAGCCGTTCATTAAGGGAGAAATTTCCTCTCTATGGACCCTTAGGTAGTTCAGTAAGGTAGAAATTTCTTCCTTATGGGTCGTTCAGTAAGGGAGAAATTTCCTCTTTATGTACTCTTAGGTAGTTCAGTAAGGTAGAAATTTCTTCATTATGGCCCGTTCAGTAGGGGGAAATTTCCTCTATATGGAACTTTAGGTAGTTCAGTAAGGTAGAAATTTCTCCATTATGGGGCGTTCAGTAAGGGAAAAATTTCCTCTCTATGGGCTCTTAGGTAGTTCAGTAAATTAGAAATTTCTTCATTATGGGCCGTTCAGTAAGGGAAAAATTTCCTCTCTATGGGCTCTTAGGTAGTTCAGGTAGAAATTTCTTCATTATGGGCCGTTCAGTAAGAGAGAAATTTCCTTTCTAAGGGCCCTTAGGTAGTTCAGTAATGTAAAAATTTGTTCATTATGGGAAGTTCAGTAAGGGAGAAATTTCCTCTCTATGTTCTCTTAGGTAGGTCAGTAAAGTAGAAATTTCTTCATTATGATCCGTTCAGTAAGGGAAGAATTTCCTCACTATGGGCTCTTAGGTAGTTTAGTAAGGTAGAAATTTTTTCATTATGGGCCGTTCAGTAAGGGTAAAATTTCCTCTCTATGGGCTCTTAGGTAGTTCAGTAAGGTAGAAATTTCTTCATAATGTGCAGTTGAGTTAGGGAAAAATTTCCTCTCTATGGGCTCTAAGGTAATCCAGTAAGGTAGAAATTTCTTCATTATGGGCCGTTCAGTAAGTAAAAAAATTCCTCTCTATGGGCCCTTAGGTAGTTCAGTAAGGTAGAAATTTCTTCATTAAAGGCCGTTCAGTAAGGGAGAAATTACCTCCCTATGGGCTCTTAAATAGTTCAGTAAGGTAGAAATTTCTTCATTATTATATTCATATAGTAAGGGAGTAATTTCCTCTCTATGGGCTCTTAGGTAGTTCAGTAAGCTAGAAATTTCTTTATTATTGGCCGTTCAGTAAGAGAAAAATTTCCTCTCTATACGCTCTTAGGTAGTTCAGTAAGGTAGAAATTTCTTCCATATGGGCCGTTCAGTAAGGGAAAAATTGCCTCTCAATGGGCTCTTAGGTAGTTCAGTAAGGTAGAAATTTCTTCATTATGGGCCGTTCAGTAAGGGTGAAATTTCCTCTCTATGGGCTCTTAAGTAGTTCAGTAAGGTAGAAATTTCTTCATAATGGGCCGTTCAGTAAGGGAGAAATTTCCTCTCTATGGGCTCTTAGGTAGTTCAGTAAGGTAGAAATTTCTCCATTATGGGGCGTTCAGTAAGGGAAAAATTTCCTCTCTATGGGCTCTTAGGTAGTTCAGTAAGGTAGAAATTTCTTCATTATTGGCCGTTCAGTAATTGAAAATTGCTTCTCAATGGGCTCTTAGGTAGTTCAGTAAGGTAGAAATTTCTTCATAATGGGCCGTTCAGTAAGGGAGAAATTTCCTCTCTATGGACTCTTAGGTAGTTCAGTAAGGTAGAAATTTCTCCATTATGGGGCGTTCAGTAAGGGAAAAATTTGGTCTCTATGGGCTCTTAGGTAGTTCAGTAAGGTAGAAATTTCTTCATTATTATCCGTTCAGTAATTGAAAAATTGCTTCTCAATGGGCTCTTAGGTAGTTCAGTAAGGTAGAAATTTCTTCATAATGGGCCGTTCAGTAAGGGAGAAATTTCCTCTCTATGGACTCTTAGGTAGTTCAGTAAGGTAGAAATTTCTTCATTACGATCCGTTCAGTAAGGGAGAAATTTCCTCTCTATGGGCTCTTAGGTAGTTCAGTAAGGTAAAAATTTCTTCATTATGAGCCGTTCGGTAAGGGAGAAATTTCCTCTCTATGGACCCTTAGGTAGTTCAGTAAGGTAGAAATTTCTTCATAATGGGCCGTTCAGTAAGGGAGAAATTTCCTCTCTATGGGCTCTTAGGTAGTTCAGTAAGGTAGAAATTTCTTCAATATGGGCCGTTCAGTAAGGGAGAAATTTCCTCTCTATGGACCCTTAGGTAGTTCAGTAAGGTAGAAATTTCTTCATTATTATATTCATATAGTAAGGGAGTAATTTCCTCTCTATGGGCTCTTAGGTAGTTCAGTAACCTAGAAATTTCTTCATTATGAGCCGTTCAGTAAGAGAAAAATTTCCTCTCTATGGGCTCTTAGGTAGTTCAGTAAGGTAGAAATTTCTTCATTATTGGCCGTTCAGTAATTGAAAAATTGCTTCTCAATGGGCTCTTAGGTAGTTCAGTAAGGTAGAAATTTCTTCATAATGGGCCGTTCAGTAAGGGAGAAATTTCCTCTCTATGGACTCTTAGGTAGTTCAGTAAGGTAGAAATTTCTCCATTATGGGGCGTTCAGTAAGGGAAAAATTTCCTCTCTATGGGCTCTTAGGTAGTTCAGTAAGGTAGAAATTTCTTCATTATTGGCCGTTCAGTAATGAAAAATTGCTTCTCAATGGGCTCTTAGGTAGTTCAGTAAGGTAGAAATTTCTTCATAATGGGCCGTTCAGTAAGGGAGAAATTTCCTCTCTATGGACTCTTAGGTAGTTCAGTAAGGTAGAAATTTCTCCATTATGGGGCGTTCAGTAAGGGAAAAATTTCCTCTCTATGGGCTCTTAGGTAGTTCAGTAAGGTAGAAATTTCTTCATTATTATCCGTTCAGTAATTGAAAAATTGCTTCTCAATGGGCTCTTAGGTAGTTCAGTAAGGTAGAAATTTCTTCATTACGATCCGTTCAGTAATGGAGAAATTTCCTCTCTATGGATTCTTAGGTAGTTCAGTAAGGTAGAAATTTCTTCAATATGGGCCGTTCAGTAAGGGAGAAATTTCCTCTCTATGGACCCTTAGGTAGTTCAGTAAGGTAGAAATTTCTTCATTATTATATTCATATAGTAAGGGAGTAATTTCCTCTCTATGGGCTCTTAGGTAGTTCAGTAACCTAGAAATTTCTTCATTATGAGCCGTTCAGTAAGAGAAAAATTTCCTCTCTATACGCTCTTAGGTAGTTCAGAAAATTAGAAATTTCTTCCATATGGGCCGTTCAGTAAGGGAGAAATTTCCTCTCTATGGACCCTTAGGTAGTTCAGTAGGGTAGAAATTTCTTCATTATGAGCCGTTCGGTAAGGGAGAAATTTCCTCTCTATGGACCCTTAGGTAGTTCAGTAGGGTAGAAATTTCTTCATTATGAGCCGTTCGGTAAGGGAGAAATTTCCTCTCTATGGACCCTTAGGTAGTTCAGTAAGGTAGAAATTTCTTCATAATGGGCCGTTCAGTAAGGGAGAAATTTCCTCTCTATGGGCTCTTAGGTAGTTCAGTAAGGTAGAAATTTCTCCATTATGGGGCGTTCAGTAAGGGACAAATTTCCTCTCTATGGGCTCTTAGGTAGTTCAGTAAGGTAGAAATTTCTTCATTATGGCCCGTTCAGTAAGGGAGAAATTTCCTCTCTATGGGCTCTTAGGTAGTTCAGTAAGGTAGAAATTTCTTCATTATGGCCCGTTCAGTAAGGGAGAAATTTCCTCTCTATGGGCTCTTAGGTAGTTCAGTAAGGTAGAAATTTCTTCATTATGGCCCGTTCAGTAAGGGAGAAATTTCCTCTCTATGGGCTCTTAGGTAGTTCAGTAAGGTAGAAATTTCTTCATTATTGGCCGTTCAGTAATTGAAAAATTGCTTCTCAATGGGCTCTTAGGTAGTTCAGTAAGGTAGAAATTTCTTCATAATGGGCCGTTCAGTAAGGGAGAAATTTCCTCTCTATGGACTCTTAGGTAGTTCAGTAAGGTAGAAATTTCTTCATTATGGCCCGTTCAGTAAGGGAGAAATTTCCTCTCTATGGGCTCTTAGGTAGTTCAGTAAGGTAGAAATTTCTTCATTATGAGCCGTTCGGTAAGGGAGAAATTTCCTCTCTATGGACCCTTAGGTAGTTCAGTAAGGTAGAAATTTCTTCATAATGGGCCGTTCAGTAAGGGAGAAATTTCCTCTCTATGGGCTCTTAGGTAGTTCAGTAAGGTAGAAATTTCTCCATTATGGGGCGTTCAGTAAGGGAAAAATTGCCTCTCAATGGGCTCTTAGGTAGTTCAGTAAGGTAGAAATTTCTTCATTATGGGCCGTTCAGTAAGGGAGAAATTTTGTCTCTAAGCGCTCTTAGGTAGTTCAGTAAGGTAGAAATTTCTTCCTTATGGGTCGTTCAGTAAGGGAGAAATTTCCTCTTTATGTACTCTTAGGTAGTTCAGTAAGGTAGAAATTTCTTCATTATGGCCCGTTCAGTAGGGGAGAAATTTCCTCTATATGGGCTCTTAGGTAGTTCATTAATGTAGAAATTTCTCCATTATGGGGCGTTCAGTAAGGGAAAAATTTCCTCTCTATGGGCTCTTAGGTAGTTCAGTAAATTAGAAATTTCTTCATTATGGGCCGTTCAGTAAGGGAAAAATTTCCTCTCTATGGGCTCTTAGGTAGTTCAGTAAGGTTGAAATTTCTTCATTATGAGCCGTTCATTAAGTAAGAAATTTCCTCTCTATGGACCCTTAGGTATTTCAGTAAGGTAGAAATTTCTTCATTATTTGTCGTTCAGTAAGGGAGAAATTTCCTCTCTTTTGACTCTTAGGTAGTTCAGTAAGGTAGAAACTTCTTCATTATGGGCCGTT
Source organism: Xylota sylvarum (assembly GCA_905220385.1). Classification (NCBI taxonomy): domain Eukaryota; kingdom Metazoa; phylum Arthropoda; class Insecta; order Diptera; family Syrphidae; genus Xylota; species Xylota sylvarum. The sequence goes on from CAJMZQ010000015.1 coordinate 17,116, forward strand.
CAGTAAATGAGAAATTTCCTCTCTATGGTCTCGTAGGTAGTTCAGTAAGGTAGAAATTTCTTCATTACGATCCGTTCAGTAAGGGAGAAATTTCCTCTCTATGGGCTCTTAGGTAGTTCAGTAAGGTAGAAATTTCTTCATTATTGGCCGTTCAGTAATTGAAAAATTGCTTCTCAATGGGCTCTTAGGTAGTTCAGTAAGGTAGAAATTTCTTCATTACGATCCGTTCAGTAAGGGAGAAATTTCCTCTCTATGGGCTCTTAGGTAGTTCAGTAAGGTAAAAATTTCTTCATTATGAGCCGTTCGGTAAGGGAGAAATTTCCTCTCTATGGACCCTTAGGTAGTTCAGTAAGGTAGAAATTTCTTCATAATGGGCCGTTCAGTAAGGGAGAAATTTCCTCTCTATGGGCTCTTAGGTAGTTCAGTAAGGTAGAAATTTCTTCAATATGGGCCGTTCAGTAAGGGAGAAATTTCCTCTCTATGGACCCTTAGGTAGTTCAGTAAGGTAGAAATTTCTTCATTATTATATTCATATAGTAAGGGAGTAATTTCCTCTCTATGGGCTCTTAGGTAGTTCAGTAACCTAGAAATTTCTTCATTATGAGCCGTTCAGTAAGAGAAAAATTTCCTCTCTATGGGCTCTTAGGTAGTTCAGTAAGGTAGAAATTTCTTCATTATTGGCCGTTCAGTAATTGAAAAATTGCTTCTCAATGGGCTCTTAGGTAGTTCAGTAAGGTAGAAATTTCTTCATAATGGGCCGTTCAGTAAGGGAGAAATTTCCTCTCTATGGACTCTTAGGTAGTTCAGTAAGGTAGAAATTTCTCCATTATGGGGCGTTCAGTAAGGGCATTATGGGGCGTTCAGTAAGGGAAAAATTTCCTCTCTATGGGCTCTTAGGTAGTTCAGTAAGGTAGAAATTTCTTCATTATTGGCCGTTCAGTAATTGAAAAATTGCTTCTCAATGGGCTCTTAGGTAGTTCAGTAAGGTAGAAATTTCTTCATAATGGGCCGTTCAGTAAGGGAGAAATTTTATCTCTATGGACTCTTAGGTAGTTCAGTAAGGTAGAAATTTCTCCATTATGGGGCGTTCAGTAAGGAAAAATTTCCTCTCTATGGAGTCTCTTAGGTAGTTCAGTAAGGTAGAAATTTCTTCATTATTATCCGTTCAGTAATTGAAAAATTGCTTCTCAATGGGCTCTTAGGTAGTTCAGTAAGGTAGAAATTTCTTCATTACGATCCGTTCAGTAATGGAGAAATTTCCTCTCTATGGATTCTTAGGTAGTTCAGTAAGGTAGAAATTTCTTCAATATGGGCCGTTCAGTAAGGGAGAAATTTCCTCTCTATGGACCCTTAGGTAGTTCAGTAAGGTAGAAATTTCTTCATTATTATATTCATATAGTAAGGGAGAAATTTCCCTCTCTATGGGCTCTTAGGTAGTTCAGTAACCTAGAAATTTCTTCATTATGAGCCGTTCAGTAAGAGAAAAATTTCCTCTCTATACGCTCTTAGGTAGTTCAGAAAATTAGAAATTTCTTCCATATGGGCCGTTCAGTAAGGGAGAAATTTCCTCTCTATGGACCCTTAGGTAGTTCAGTAGGGTAGAAATTTCTTCATTATGAGCCGTTCGGTAAGGGAGAAATTTCCTCTCTATGGACCCTTAGGTAGTTCAGTAGGGTAGAAATTTCTTCATTATGAGCCGTTCGGTAAGGGAGAAATTTCCTCTCTATGGACCCTTAGGTAGTTCAGTAAGGTAGAAATTTCTTCATAATGGGCCGTTCAGTAAGGGCAGAAATTTCCTCTCTATGGGCTCTTAGGTAGTTCAGTAAGGTAGAATTTCTCCATTATGGGGCGTTCAGTAAGGGACAAATTTCCTCTCTATGGGCTCTTAGGTAGTTCAGTAAGGTAGAAATTTCTTCATTATGGCCCGTTCAGTAAGGGAGAAATTTCCTCTCTATGGGCTCTTAGGTAGTTCAGTAAGGTAGAAATTTCTTCATTATGGCCCGTTCAGTAAGGGAGAAATTTCCTCTCTATGGGCTCTTAGGTAGTTCAGTAAGGTAGAAATTTCTTCATTATGGCCCGTTCAGTAAGGGAGAAATTTTCCTCTCTATGGGCTCTTAGGTAGTTCAGTAAGGTAGAAATTTCTTCATTATTGGCCGTTCAGTAATTGAAAAATTGCTTCTCAATGGGCTCTTAGGTAGTTCAGTAAGGTAGAAATTTCTTCATAATGGGCCGTTCAGTAAGGGAGAAATTTCCTCTCTATGGACTCTTAGGTAGTTCAGTAAGGTAGAAATTTCTTCATTATGGCCCGTTCAGTAAGGGAGAAATTTCCTCTCTATGGGCTCTTAGGTAGTTCAGTAAGGTAGAAATTTCTTCATTATGAGCCGTTCGGTAAGGGAGAAATTTCCTCTCTATGGACCCTTAGGTAGTTCAGTAAGGTAGAAATTTCTTCATAATGGGCCGTTCAGTAAGGGAGAAATTTCCTCTCTATGGGCTCTTAGGTAGTTCAGTAAGGTAGAAATTTCTCCATTATGGGGCGTTCAGTAAGGGAAAAATTGCCTCTCAATGGGCTCTTAGGTAGTTCAGTAAGGTAGAAATTTCTTCATTATGGGCCGTTCAGTAAGGGAGAAATTTTGTCTCTAAGCGCTCTTAGGTAGTTCAGTAAGGTAGAAATTTCTTCCTTATGGGTCGTTCAGTAAGGGAGAAATTTCCTCTTTATGTACTCTTAGGTAGTTCAGTAAGGTAGAAATTTCTTCATTATGGCCCGTTCAGTAGGGGAGAAATTTCCTCTATATGGGCTCTTAGGTAGTTCATTAATGTAGAAATTTCTCCATTATGGGGCGTTCAGTAAGGGAAAAATTTCCTCTCTATGGGCTCTTAGGTAGTTCAGTAAATTAGAAATTTCTTCATTATGGGCCGTTCAGTAAGGGAAAAATTTCCTCTCTATGGGCTCTTAGGTAGTTCAGTAAGGTTGAAATTTCTTCATTATGAGCCGTTCATTAAGGGAGAAATTTCCTCTCTATGGACCCTTAGGTATTTCAGTAAGGTAGGAAATTTCTTCATTATTTGTCGTTCAGTAAGGGAGAAATTTCCTCTCTTTTGACTCTTAGGTAGTTCAGTAAGGTAGAAACTTCTTCATTATGGGCCGTTCAGTAAATGAGAAATTTCCTCTCTATGGTCTCGTAGGTAGTTCAGTAAGGTAGAAATTTCCTCATTATGAGCCGTTCAGTAAGGGAGAAATTACCTCTCTATGGGCTCTTACTTAGTTCAGTAAGGTAGAAATTTCTTCATTAGAAATTTCTTCTCTTTTAACTCTTAGGTAGTTCAGTAAGGTAGAAATTTCTTCATTATGAGCCATTTAGTAAGGGAGAAATTTCCTACCTCTGGGCCCTGAGGTAGTTCAGTAAGGTAGAAATTTCTTCATTATGGCCCGTTCAGTAAGGGAGAAATTTCCTCTCTATGGGCTCTTAGGTAGTTCAGTAAGGTAGAAATTTCTTCATTATTGGCCGTTCAGTTAGGGAGAAATTTTTGTCTCTAAGCGCTCTTAGGTAGTTCAGTAAGGTAGAAATTTCTTCATTATGAGCCGTTCAGTAAGGGAGAAATATCCTCTCTATGGTTCCTTAGGTAGTTCAGTAAGGTAGAAATTTCTTCATTATGGGTCGTTCAGTAAGGGAAGAAATTTTCTCTCTATATGCCCTTAATTAGTTCAGTAAGGTAGAAATTTCTTCATAATGGGCCGTTCAGTAAGGGAGAAATTTCCTCTCCATGGGTTCTTAGGTAGTTCAGTAAGGTAGAAATTTCTTCATTTTTGGCCGTTCAGTAAGGGAAAAATTGCCTCTCAATGGGCTCTTAGGTAGTTCAGTAAGGTAGAAATTTCTTCATTATGAGCCGTTCAGTAAGAGAGAAATTTCCTCTCTATGGGCTCTTAGGTAGTTCAGTAAGGTAGAAATTTCTTCATATTGGGCGTTCGGTAAGGGAGAAATTTCCTTTCTATGGGATATTAGGTAGTTCAGCAAGGTAGAAATTTCTTCATTATGGGCCGTTCAGTAAGGGAGAAATTTTGTCTCTAAGCGCTCTTAGGTAGTTCAGTAAGGTAGAAATTTCTTTATTATGGGTCGTTCAGTAAGGGAGAAATTTCCTCTTTATGTACTCTTAGGTAGTTCAGTAAGTTAGAAATTTCTTCATTATGGCCCGTTCAGTAGGGGAGAAATTTACTCTATGGGTAGTTCAGTAATGTAGAAATTTCTACATTATGGGCCGTTGAGTAAGAGAGAAATTTCCTTTCTAAATGCCCTTAGGTAGTTCAGTAATGTAGAATTTTCTACATTATATGAGTTCAGTAAGGTAGAAATTTCTTCATTATGAGATGTTCAGTAAGGGAGAAGTTTCCTCTCTAAGGGCCCTTAGGTAGTTCAGTAAGGTAGAAATTTCTTCATTATGGGCAGTTGAGTTAGGGAGAAATTTCCTCTCTATGGGCTCTTAGGTAGTTCAGTAAGGTAGAAATTTCTTCATTATGGGCCGTTCAGTAAGTAAAAATTTCCTCTCTATGGGCTTTTAGGTAGTTCAGTAAGGTAGAAATTTCTTCATTATAGGCCGTTCAGGAAGGGAGAAATTAGCTCTCTATGGGCTCTTAGGTAGTTCAGTAAGGTAGAAATTTCTTCATTATGGGCCGTTCAGTAAGGGAAAAATTTCTTCTCTATGGACCCTTAGGTAGTTCAGTAAGGTAGAAATTTCTTCATTATGGCCCGTTCAGTAAGGGAGAAATTTGATCTCCATGTTCTCTTAGGTAGTTCAGTAAGGTAGAAATTTCTTCATTATGGGCCGTTCAATAAATAAGAAATTTTCTCTCTATGGGCCCTTAGGCAGTTCATTAAGGTAGAAATTTCTTCATTACGGGCCGTTCAGTAAGGGAGAAAATTCCTCTCTAGGGGCCCTTAGGTAGGTCAGTAAGGTAGAAATTTCTTCATTATGGGCCGTTCAGTAATAGAGAAAATTTCTTCTCTATGGACAATAAGGTCGTTCGGTAAAGTAGAAATTTATTCATTATGGTCCGTTCAGTAAGGGAAAAATTCCTTCTCTAACTGCCCTTAGGTAGTTCAGTAAGGTAGAAATTTCTTCATTATGGGCAGTTGAGTTAGCGAGAAATTTTCACTCTATGGGCTCTTAGGTAGTTCAGTAAGGTAGAAATTTCTTCATTATGGGCCGTTCAGCAAGTAAAAAATTTCCTCTCTATGGGCTCTTAGGCAGTTCAGTAAGGGAAAAATTTATTTTCTATGGACCCTTACTGAACTACCTAAGAGCCCATTGAGAGGCAATTTTTCCCTTACTGAACGGCTCATAATGAAGAAATTTCTACATTACTGAACTACCTAAATGCCCTTAGAAAGGAAATTCCTACCTTACAGAATGGCCCATAATGAAGAAATTTCAACCTTACTGAACTACATAAGAGCCCATAGAGAGGAAATTTCTCCCTTACTGCATATCCCATAATGAAGAAATTTCTACCTTACTGAGCTATCTAAGGGCCAATAGAGAGAAAATTTCTCCCTAACTGAACTTCTCATAGTGAAGAAATTTTTACCTTACTGAACTACCTAAGTTCCCTTAGAGAGGAAACTTCTCCCTTACTGAACTTCCCATAATGAAGAAATTTCTACATTACTGAGCTACCTAAGGGCCCTTAGAAAGGAAATTTCTCTCTTACTGAACGGCCCATAATGAAGAAATTTCTACATTACTGAACTACCTAAGGGCCCTTAGAGAGGAAACTTCTCCCTTACTGAACTTCCCATAATGAAGAAATTTCTACATTACTGAGCTACCTAGGGCCCTTAGAAAGGAAATTTCTCTCTTACTGAACGGCCCATAATGAAGAAATTTCTACCTTACTGAACTAACTAAGGGCCCTTAGAAAGGAAATTTCTCTCTTACTGAACATCCCATAATGAAGAAATTTCTACCTTACTGAACTACCTAAGGGTCCATAGAGAAGAAATTTTTCCCTTACTGAACGGCCCATAATGAAGAAATTTCTACCTTACTGAACTACTTAAGGGCCCTTAGAAAGGAAATTTCTCTCTTACTGAACGGCCCATAATGAAGAAATTTCTACATTACTGAACTACCTAAGGGCCCTTAGAGAGGAAACTTCTCCTTTACTGAACTTCCCATAATGAAGAAAATTTCTACATTACTGAGCTACCTAAAGAAATTTCTACATTACTGAGCTACCTAAGGGCCCTTAGAAAGGAAATTTCGCTCTTACTGAACGGCCCATAATGAAGAAATTTCTACCTTACTGAACTAACTAAGGGCCCTTAGAAAGGAAATTTCTCTCTTACTGAACATCCCATAATGAAGAAAATTTCTACCTTACTGAACTACCTAAGGGTCCATAGAGAAGAAATTTTTCCCTTACTGAACGGCCCATAATGAAGAAATTTCTACCTTACTGAACTACTTAAGGGCCCTTAGAAAGGAAATTTCTCTCTTACTGAACGGCCCATAATGAAGAAATTTCTACCTTACCTGAACTACCTAAGGGTCCATATTGAAGAAATTTTTCCCTTACTGAACGGCCCATAATGAAGAAATTTCTACCTTACTGAACTGCCTAAGAGCCCATAGAGAGGAAATTTTTTTACTTGCTGAATGGCCCATAATGAAGAAATTTCTACCTTACTGAACTACCTAAGAGCCCATAGAGAGGAAATTTCTCGCTAACTCAACTGCCCAAAATGAAGAAATTTCTACCTTACTGAACTACCTAAGGGCAGTTAGAGAGGAAAATTTTTTACTTACTGAACGGACCATAATGAAGAAATTTCTACTTTACCGAACGACCTTATTGTCCATAGAGAGGAAATTTTCTCTATTACTGAAAGGCCCATAATGAAGAAATTTCTACCTTACTGACCTACCTAAGGGCCCCCTAGAGAGGAAATTTCTCTCTTACTGAACCTCCCGTAATGAAGAAATTTCTACCTTAATGAACTGCCTAAGGGCCCATAGAGAGAAAATTTCTTATTTATTGAACGGCCCATAATGAAGAAATTTCTACCTTACTGAACTACCTAAGAGCCCATAGAGACGAAATTTCTCCCTTACTGAACGGATCATAATGAAGAAATTTCTACATTACTGAACTACCTAAGGGCCCTTAGAGAGGAAACTTCTCCCTTACTGAACTTCCCATAATGAAGAAATTTCTACATTACTGAGCTACCTAAGGGCCCTTAGAAAAGAAATTTCTCTCTTACTGAGCGGCCCATAATGAAGAAATTTCTAAGTTACTGAACTACCTAGGATTCCATAGAGAAGAATTTTTTCCCTTACTGAACGGCCCATAATGAAGAAATTTCTACCTTACTGAACTGCCTAAGAGCCCATAGAGAGGAAATTTTTTTACTTGCTGAACGGCCTATAATGAAGAAATTTCTACCTTACTGAACTACCTAAGAGCCCATAGAGAGGAAATTTCTCGCTAACTCTCAACTGCCCACCTAATGAAGAAATTTCTACCTTACTTGAACTACCTAAGGGCAGTTAGAGAGGAAATTTTTCCCTTACTGAACGGACCATAATGAAGAAATTTCTACTTTACCGAACGACCTTATTGTCCATAGAGAGGAAATTTTCTCTATTACGGAACGGCCCATAATGAAGAAATTTCTACCTTACTGACCTACCTAAGGGCCCCTAGAGAGGAAATTTCTCCCTTACTGAACGGCCCGTAATGAAGAAATTTCTACCTTAATGAACTCCCATAATGTAGAAATTTCTACATTACTGAACTACCTAAGAGCCCATAGAGAGGAAATTTCTCCCTTACTGAACGGCTCATAATGAAGAAATTTCTACATTACTGAACTACCTAAGGGTCCATAGAGAAGCAATTTTTCCCTTACTGAACGGCCCATAATGAAGAAATTTCTACCTTACTGAACTCCCATAATGTAGAAATTTCTACCTTACTGAACTCCCATAATGTAGAAATTTCTACATTACTGAACTACCTAAGAGCCCATAGAGAGGAAATTTCTCCCTTACTGAACGGCTCATAATGAAGAAATTTCTACATTACTGAACTACCTAAGAGCAAATTGAGAGGCAATTTTTCCCTTATTGAACTTCCAATAATGAAGAAATTTCTACCTTACTGAACTACCTAAGAGCCCATAGAGAGGAAATTTCTCAATTACTGAACGGCCCATTATGAAGAAATTTCTACCTTACTGAACTAATTAAGGGCATATAGAGAGGAAATTTCTCCCTTACTGAACGACCCATAATGAAGAAATTTCTACCTTACTAAACTACCTAATGGTAGATAGAGAGGATATTTCTCCCTTACTGAACGGCTCATAATGAAGAAATTTCTACCTTACTGAACTACCTAACAGCGCTTAGAGACAAAAATTTCTCCCTAACTGAACGGTAAATAATGAAGAAATTTCTACCTTACTGAACTACCTAAGAGCCCATAGAGAGGAAATTTCTCCCTTACTGAACGGGCCATAATGAAGAAATTTGTACCTTACTGAACTAAGTAAGAGCCCATAGAGAGGTAATTTCTCCCTTACTGAACGGCTCATAATGAAGAAATTTCTACCTTACTGAACTACCTACGAGCCCATAGAGAGGAAATTTCTCATTTACTGAACGGCCCATAATGAAGAAGTTTCTACCTTACTGAACTACCTAAGAGTCAAAAGAGAGGAAATTTCTCCCTTACTGAACGACAAATAATGAAGAAATTTCTACTTTACTGAACTACCTAAGCGTCCATAGAGAGGAAATTTCTCCCTTAATGAACGGCTCATAATGAAGAAATTTCAACCTTACTGAACTACCTAAGAGCATATAGAGAGGAAATTTCTTCCCTACTGAACGGGCCATAATGAAGAAATTTCTACCTTACTGAACTACCTAAGAGTACATAAAGAGCAAATTTCTCCCTTACTGAACGACCCATAAGGAAGAAATTTCTACCTTACTGAACTTCCTAAGAGCGCTTAGAAACAAAATTTCTCCCTTACTGAACGGCCCATAATGAAGAAATTTCTACCTTACTGAACTACCTAAGAGCCCATTGAGAGGCAATTTTTACCTTACTGAACGCCCTATAATGGAGAAATGTCTACCTTACTGAACTACCTAAGAGCCCATAGAGATTAAATTTCTCCCTTACTGAACGGCCCATTATGAAGAAATGTCTACCTTGCTGAACTACCTAAGGGTCCATAGAGAGGAAATTTCTCCCCTACCGAACGGCTCATAATGAAGAAATTTCTACCTTACTGAACTACCTAAGAGCCCATAGAGAGGAAATTTCTCCCTTACTGAACGGGCCATAATGAAGAAATTTCTACCTTACTGAACTACCTAAGAGTCCATAGAGAGGAAATTTCTCCCTTACTGAACGGCCCATTATGAAGAAATTTCTACCTTACTGAACTACCTAAGAGCCCATTGAGAAGCAATTTTTCAATTACTGAACGGCCAATAATGAAGAAATTTCTACCTTACTGAACTACCTAAGAGCCCATAGAGAGGAAATTTTTCCCTTACTAAACGGCTCATAATGAAGAAATTTCTACCCTACTGAACTACCTAAGGGTCCATAGAGAGGAAATTTCTCCCTTACTGAACGGCCCATATGGAAGAAATTTCTACCTTACTGAACTACCTAAGAGCGTATAGAGAGGAAATTTTTCCCTTACTGAACGGTCAATAATAAAGAAATTTCTAGCTTACTGAACTACCTAAGAGCCCATAGAGATTAAATTACTCCCTTACTATATGAATATAATAATGAAGAAATTTCTACCTTACTGAACTACCTAAGGGTCCATAGAGAGGAAATTTCTCCCTTACTGAACGGCCCATATTGAAGAAATTTCTACCTTACTGAACTACCTAAGAGCCCATAGAGAGGAAATTTTTCCCTTACTGAACGGCCCATAATGAAGAAATTTCTAATTTACTGAACTACCTAAGAGCCCATAGAGAGGAAATTTTTCCCTTACTGAACGGACCATAATGAAGAAATTTCTACTTTACCGAACTACCTAAGGGTCCATAGAGAGGAAATTTCTCCCTTAGTGAACGGCTCATAATGAAGAAATTTCTACCCTACTGAGCTACCTATGAGCCCAAATTTCTACCTTACTGAACTACCTAAGAGATCATAGAGATCAAATTTCTCCCTTACTGAACGGGCCCTAATGAAGAAATTTCTACCTTACTGTACTACCTAAGGGTCCATAGAGAAAAAAATTTTCCCTTACTGAACGGCCCATAATGATTAAATTTCTACCTTACTGAACTACCTAAGAGCCCATAGGGAGGTAATTTCTCCCTTACTGAACGGCCTATAATGAAGAAATTTCTACCTTACTGAACTACCTAAGGGCCCATAGAGAGGAATTTTTTTACTTACTGAACGGCCCATAATGAAGAAATTTCTACCTTACTGGATTACCTTAGAGCCCATAGCGAGGAAATTTTTCCCTAACTCAACTGCACATAATGAAGAAATTTCTACCTTACTGAACTACCTAAGAGCCCATAGAGAGAAAATTTTTCAATTACTGAACGGCCCATAATGAAAAAATTTCTACCTTACTGAACTACCTAAGAGCCCATAGTGAGGAAATTCTTCCCTTACTGAACGGATCATAATGAAGAAATTTCTACTTTACTGAAATACCTAAGAGCCCATAGAGAGGAAATTTCTCCCTTACTGAACTTCCCATAATGAACAAATTTTTACATTACTGAACTACCTAAGGGCCCTTAGAAAGGAAATTTCTCTCTTACTGAACGGCCCATAATGAAGAAATTTCTACCTTACTGAACTACCTAAGGGCCCAGCGAGAGGAAATTTCTCCTTACTGAACTACCTGACAGTCTGTAGAGAAGAAATTTCTCATTTACTGAAGGGATCATAATGAAGAAATTTCTACCTTACTGAACTACCTAAGGGTCCATAGAGAGGAAATTTCTCCTTTACTGAACGGCCAATAATGAAGAAATTTCTACCTTGCTGAACTACCTAAGATCCCATAGAAAGGAAATTTCTAACTTATGAAGAAATTTCTACCGTACTGAACTACCTAAGGGCCAATAGAGAGGAAATTTCCCCTTACTGAACGTTCCATAATGAAGAAATTTCTACATTACTGAGCTAAGTAAGAGCCCATAGAGAGGAAATTTCTCCCTTACTGAACGGCTCATAATGAAAAAAATTCTACCTAACTGAACTACCTAAGGGTCCATAGAGAGGAAATTTCTCCATTACTGAATGGCTCATAATGAAGTAATTTCTATCTTACTGAACTACCTATGAGCCCATAGAGATGAAATTTCTCCCTTACTGAACGGGCCATAATGAAGAAATTTCTACCTTACTGAACTACCTAAGAGCCCATAGAGAGGAAATTTCTCCCTTACTGAACGGGCCATAATGAAGAAATTTCTACCTTACTGAACTACCTAAGAGCCAATAGAGAGGAAATTTCCCCTTACTGAACGTTCCATAATGAAGAAATTTCTACATTACTGAGCTAAGTAAGAGCCCATAGAGAGGAAATTTCTCCCTTACTGAACGGCTCATAATGAAAAAAATTCTACCTAACTGAACTACCTAAGGGTCCATAGAGAGGAAATTTCTCCATTACTGAATGGCTCATAATGAAGTAATTTCTATCTTACTGAACTACCTATGAGCCCATAGAGATGAAATTTCTCCCTTACTGAACGGGCCATAATGAAGAAATTTCTACCTTACTGAACTACCTAAGAGCCCATAGAGAGGAAATTTCTCCCTTACTGAACGGCCCATTATAAAGAAATTTCTACCTTACTGAACTACCTAAGGGTCCATAGAGAGGAAATTGCTCGCTTACTGAACGGCCCATAATGAAGAAATTTCTACCTTACTGAACTACCTAAGAGCCAATAGAGAGGAAATTTCCCCTTACTGAACGTTCCATAATGAAGAAATTTCTACATTACTGAGCTAAGTAAGAGCCCATAGAGAGGAAATTTCTCCCTTACTGAACGGCTCATAATGAAAAAAATTCTACCTAACTGAACTACCTAAGGGTCCATAGAGAGGAAATTTCTCCATTACTGAACGGCCCATTATAAAGAAATTTCTACCTTACTGAACTACCTATGAGCCCATAGAGATGAAATTTCTCCCTTACTGAACGGGCCATAATGAAGAAATTTCTACCTTACTGAACTACCTAAGAGCCCATAGAGAGGAAATTTCTCCCTTACTGAACGGCCCATTATAAAGAAATTTCTACCTTACTGAACTACCTAAGGGTCCATAGAGAGGAAATTGCTCGCTTACTGAACGGCCCATAATGAAGAAATTTCTACCTTACTGAACTACCTAAGAGCCCATAGAGAGGAAATTTCTCCCTTACTGAACGGCCCATTATAAAGAAATTTCTACCTTACTGAACTACCTAAGGGTCCATAGAGAGGAAATTTCTCCCTTACTGAACGGCTCATAATGAAAAAAATTCTACCTAACTGAACTACCTAAGGGTCCATAGAGAGGAAATTTCTCCATTACTGAATGGCTCATAATGAAGTAATTTCTATCTTACTGAACTACCTATGAGCCCATAGAGATGAAATTTCTCCCTTACTGAACGGGCCATAATGAAGAAATTTCTACCTTACTGAACTACCTAAGAGCCCATAGAGAGGAAATTTCTCCCTTACTGAACGGGCCATAATGAAGAAATTTCTACCTTACTGAACTACCTAAGAGCCCATAGAGAGGAAATTTCTCCCTTACTGAACGGGCCATAATGAAGAAATTTCTACCTTACTGAACTACCTACGAGCCCATAGAGAGGAAATTTCTCCCTTACTGAACGGCCCATTATAAAGAAATTTCTACCTTACTGAACTACCTAAGGGTCCATAGAGAGGAAATTGCTCGCTTACTGAACGGCCCATAATGAAGAAATTTCTACCTTACTGAACTACCTAAGAGCTCATAGAGAGGAAATTTCTCCCTTACTGAACGGGCCATAATGAAGAAATGTCTACCTTACTGAACTACCTAAGAGTCCATAGAGAGGAAATTTCTCCCTTACTGAACGGCCCATTATGAAGAAATTTCTACCTTACTGAACTACCTAAGAGCCCATAGAGAGGAAATTTCTCCCTTACTGAACGGGCCATAATGAAGAAATTTCTAAATTACTGAACTACCTAAGGGTCCATAGAGAGGAAATTGCTCGCTTACTGAACGGCCCATAATGAAGAAATTTCTACCTTACTGAACTACCTAAGAGCCCAAAGAGATGAAATTTCTCCCTTACTGAACGGGCCATAATGAAGAAATTTCTACCTTACTGAACTACCTAAGAGTCCATAGAGAGGAAATTTCTCCCTTACTGAACGGCCCATTATGAAGAAATTTCTACCTTACTGAACTACCTAAGAGCCCATTGAGAAGCAATTTTTCCCTTACTGAACGCCAAATAATGGAGAAATTTCTACCTTACTGAACTACCTAAGAGCCCATAGAGAGGAAATTTCTCCCTTACTGAACGGCCCATTATGAAGAAATTTCTACCTTACTGAACTACCTAAGAGCCCAAAGAGATGAAATTTCTCCCTTACTGAACGGGCCATAATGAAGAAATTTCTACCTTACTGAACTACCTAAGAGTCCATAGAGAGGAAATTTCTCCCTTACTGAACGGCCCATTATGAAGAAATTTCTACCTTACTGAACTACCTAAGAGCCCATTGAGAAGCAATTTTTCCCTTACTGAACGCCAAATAATGGAGAAATTTCTACCTTACTGAACTACCTAAGAGCCCAAAGAGATGAAATTTCTCCCTTACTGAACGGGCCATAATGAAGAAATTTCTATCTTACTGAACTACCTATGAGCCCATAGAGATGAAATTTCTCCCTTACTGAACGGGCCATAATGAAGAAATTTCTACCTTACTGAACTACCTAAGAGCCCATAGAGAGGAAATTTCTCCCTTACTGAACGGGCCATAATGAAGAAATTTCTACCTTACTGAACTACCTAAGAGCCCATAGAGAGGAAATTTCTCCCTTACTGAACGGGCCATAATGAAGAAATTTCTAAATTACTGAACTACCTAAGGGTCCATAGAGAGGAAATTGCTCGCTTACTGAACGGCCCATAATGAAGAAATTTCTACCTTACTGAACTACCTAAGAGCCCAAAGAGATGAAATTTCTCCCTTACTGAACGGGCCATAATGAAGAAATTTCTACCTTACTGAACTACCTAAGAGTCCATAGAGAGGAAATTTCTCCCTTACTGAACGGCCCATTATGAAGAAATTTCTACCTTACTGAACTACCTAAGAGCCCATTGAGAAGCAATTTTTCCCTTACTGAACGCCAAATAATGGAGAAATTTCTACCTTACTGAACTACCTAAGAGCCCATTGAGAAGCAATTTTTCAATTACTGGACGGCCAATAATGAAGAAATTTCTACCTTACTGAACTACCTAAGAGCCCATAGAGAGGAAATTTTTCCCTTACTAAACGGCCCATAATGAAGAAATTTCTACCTTACTGAACTACCTAAGAGCCCATAGAGAGGAAATTTCTCCCTTACTGAACGGCCCATTATGAAGAAATTTCTACCTTACTGAACTACCTAAGGGTCCATAGAGAGGAAATTTCTCCCTTACTGAACTACCTAAGAGCCCAAAGAGATGAAATTTCTCCCTTACTGAACGGGCCATAATGAAGAAATTTCTACCTTACTGAACTACCTAAGAGTCCATAGAGAGGAAATTTCTCCCTTACTGAACGGCCCATTATGAAGAAATTTCTACCTTACTGAACTACCTAAGAGCCCATTGAGAAGCAATTTTTCCCTTACTGAACGCCAAATAATGGAGAAATTTCTACCTTACTGAACTACCTAAGAGCCCATAGAGAGGAAATTTCTCCCTTACTGAACGACAAATAATGAAGAAATTTCTACCTTACTGAACTACCTAAGGGTCCATAGAGAGGAAATTTCTCCCTTACTGAACGGCCCATTATGAAGAAATTTCTACCTTACTGAACTACCTAAGAGCCCATTGAGAAGCAATTTTTCAATTACTGGACGGCCAATAATGAAGAAATTTCTACCTTACTGAACTACCTAAGAGCCCATAGAGAGGAAATTTTTCCCTTACTAAACGGCCCATAATGAAGAAATTTCTACCTTACTGAACTACCTAAGAGCCCATAGAGAGGAAATTTCTCCCTTACTGAACGGCCCATTATGAAGAAATTTCTACCTTACTGAACTACCTAAGGGTCCATAGAGAGGAAATTTCTCCCTTACTGAACGGCCCATTATGAAGAAATTTCTACCTTACTGAACTACCTAAGAGCCCATTGAGAAGCAATTTTTCAATTACTGGACGGCCAATAATGAAGAAATTTCTACCTTACTGAACTACCTAAGAGCCCATAGAGAGGAAATTTTTCCCTTACTAAACGGCCCATAATGAAGAAATTTCTACCCTACTGAACTACCTAAGGGTCCATAGAGAGGAAATTTCTCCCTTACTGAACGGCCCATATGGAAGAAATTTCTACCTTACTGAACTACCTAAGAGCGTATAGAGAGAAAATTTTTCCCTTACTGAACGGCCCATAATGAAAAAATGTCTACCTTACTGAACTACCTAAGAGCCCATAGTGAGGAAATTTCTCCCTTACTGAACTTCCCATAATGAACAAATTTTTACATTACTGAACTACCTAAGGGCCCTTAGAAAGGAAATTTCTCTCTTACTGAACGGCCCATAATGAAGAAATTTCTACCTTACTGAACTACCTAAGAGCCCATAGAGAGAAAATTTCTCCTTACTGAACTACCTGACAGTCTGTAGAGCAGAAATTTCTCATTTACTGAAGGGATCATAATGAAGAAATTTCTACCTTACTGAACTACCTAAGGGTCCATAGAGAGGAAATTTCTCCTTTACTGAACGGCCAATAATGAAGAAATTTCTACCTTGCTGAACTATATAAGATCCCATAGAAAGGAAATTTCTCCCTTATGAAGAAATTTCTACCGTACTGAACTACCTAAGGGCCCAGAGGGAGGAAATTTCTCCCTTACTGAACTACCTGACAGTCTGTAGAGAAGAAATTTCTCATTTACTGAAGGGATCATAATGAAGAAATTTCTACCTTACTGAACTACCTAAGAGCCCATAGAGAGGAAATTTCCCCCTTACTGAACGTTCCATAATGAAGAAATTTCTACATTACTGAGCTAAGTAAGAGCCCATAGAGAGGAAATTTCTCTATTACTGAACGGCTCATAATGAAAAAAATTCTACCTAACTGAACTACCTAAGGGTCCATAGAGAGGAAATTTCTCCATTACTGAAAGGCTCATAATGAAGTAATTTCTATCTTACTGAACTACCTATGAGCCCATAGGGATGAAATTTGTCCCTTACTGAACGGGCCATAATGAAGAAATTTCTACCTTACTGAACTACCTAAGGGTCCATAGAGAGGAAATTGCTCGCTTACTGAATGGCCCATAATGAAGAAATTTCTACTTTACTGAACTACCTAAGAGCCCATAGAGAGGAAATTTTTCCCTTGCTGAACGGTCAATAATAAAGAAATTTCTAGCTTACTGAACTACCTAAGAGCCCATAGAGAGGAAATTACTAACTTACTGCATGAATATAATAATGAAGAAATTTCTACCTAAGGGTCCATAGAGAGGAAATTTCTCCCTTACTGAACGGCCCATATTGAAGAAATTTCTACCTTACTGAACTACCTAAGAGCCCATAGAGAGGAAATTACTCCCTTACTGTATGAATATAATAATGAAGAAATTTCTACCATACTGAACTACCTAAGAGCCCATAGAGAGGAAATTACTCCCTTACTGTATGAATATAATAATGAAGAAATTTCTACCTAAGGGTCCATAGAGAGGAAATTTCTCCCTTACTGAACGGCCCATATTGAAGAAATTTCTACCTTACTGAACTACCTAAGAGCCCATAGAGAGGAAATTTTTGCCTTACTGAACGGCCCATAATGAAGAAATTTCTAATTTACTAAACTAAATAAGAGCCCATAGAGAGGAAATTTTTCCCTTACTGAACGGTCAATAATAAAAAAATGTCTACCTTACTGAACTACCTAAGAGCCCATAATGATCAAATTTCTATCTTACTGAACGGGCCATAATGAAGAAATTTCTACCTTACTGAACTACCTAAGAGCCCATAGAGAGGAAATTTTTCCCTTACTGAACGGTCAATAATAAAGAAATTTCTAGCTTACTGAACTACCTAAGAGCCCATAGAGAGGAAATTACTCCCTTACTGTATGAATATAATAATGAAGAAATTTCTACCATACTGAACTACCTAAGAGCCCATAGAGATTAAATTACTCCCTTACTGTATGAATATAATAATGAAGAAATTTCTACCTTACTGAACTACCTAAGAGGACATCGAGAGGAAATTTTTCCCTTACGGAACGGTCAATAATAAAGAAATTTCTAGCTTACTGAACTACCTAAGAGCATATAGAGAGGAAATTTCTCCCTTATTGAACGACCCATAATGAAGAAATTTCTACCTTACTGAACTACCTAAGAGCCCATAGAGAGGAAATTTCTCCCTTACTGTATGAATATAATAATGAAGAAATTTCTACCTTACTGAACTACCTAAGGGTCCATAGAGAGGAAATTACTCCCTTACTGTATGAATATAATAATGAAGAAATTTCTACCTTACTGAACTACCTAAGGGTCCATAGAGAGGAAATTTCTCCCTTACTGAACGGCCCATATTGAAGAAATTTCTACCTTACTGAACTACCTAAGAGTCCATAGAGAGGAAATTACTCCCTTTCTGTATGAATATAATAATGAAGAAATTTCTACCTTACTGAACTACCTAAGGGTCCATAGAGAGGAAATTTCTCAATTACTGAACGGCCCATATTGAAGAAATTTCTACCTTACTGAACTACCTAAGAGCCCATAGAGAGGAAATTTTTCCCTTACTGAACGGTCAATAATAAAGAAATTTCTAGCTCACTGAACTACCTAAGAGCCCATAGAGAGGAAATTACTCCCTTACTGAACGGGCCATAATGAAGGAATTTCTACCTTACTGAACTACCTAAGAGTCCATAGAAAGGAAATTTCTCCTTTACTGAACGACCCATTATGAAGAAATTTCTACCTTACTGAACTACCTAAGAGCCCATAGAGAGAAAATTTTTCCCTTACTGAACGGTCAATAATAAAGAAATTTCTAGCTTACTGAACTACCTAAGAGCCCATAGAGAGGAAATTACTCCCTTACTGTATGAATATAATAATGAACAAATTTCTACCTTACTGAACTACCTATGGGTCCATAGAGAGGAAATTTCTCCCTTACTGAACGGCCCATATTGAAGAAATTTCTACCTTACTGAACTACCTAAGAGCCCATAGAGAGGAAATTTTTCCCTTACTGAACGGCCCATAATGAAGAAATTTCTAATTTACTGAACTACCTAAGAGCCCATAGAGATAAAATTTTTCCCTTACTGAACGGTCAATAATAAAAAAATTTCTAGCTTACTGAACTACCTAAGAGCCCATGGAGAGGAAATTACTCCCTTACTGTATGAATATAATAATGAAGAAATTTCTATCTTACTGAACTACCTAAGAGCCCATAGAGAGGAAATTACTCCCTTACTGTATGAATATAATAATGAAGAAATTTCTACCTTACTGAACTACCTAAGAGTCCATAGAGAGGAAATTTCTCCCTTACTGAACGGCCCATATTGAAGAAATGTCTACCTTACTGAACTACCTAAGAGCCCATAGAGAGGAAATTTCTCCCTAACTCAACTGCCCATAATGAAGAAATTTCTACCTTACTGATATACCTAAGGGCCCTTAGAGAGGAAATTTCTAACTTACTGAAATTCCCATAATGAAGAAATTTCTACATTACTGAACTACCTAAAGGCTATTAGAAATTAAATTTCTCTCTTACTGAACGGCTCATAATGAAGAAATTTCTACCTTACTGAACTACCTAAGAGCCCATAGAGAGGAAATTTCTCCCTAACTCAACTGTCCATAATGAAGAAATTTCTAGCTTACTGAACTACCTAAGAGCCCATAGAGAGGAAATTTTTCCCTTACTGAACGGTCAATAATAAAGAAATTTCTAGCTTACTGAACTACCTAAGAGCCCATAGAGACTAAATTACTCCTTTACTGTATGAATATAATAATGAAGAAATTTCTACCTTACTGAACTACCTAAGGGTCCATAGAGAGGAAATTTCTCCCTTACTGAACGGCCCATATTGAAGAAATTTCTACCTTACTGAACTACCTAAGAGCCCATAGAGAGGAAATTTCTCCCTTACTGAACGACCCATAATGAAGAAATTTCTACCTTACTGAACTACCTAAGAGCCCATAGAGAGGAAATTTCTCCCTAACTCAACTGTCCATAATGAAGAAATTTCTACCTTACTGAACTACCTAAGAGCCCATAGAGAGGAAATTTTGCCCTTACTGAACGGTCAATAATAAAGAAATTTCTAGCTTACTGAACTACCTAAGAGCCCATAGAGACTAAATTACTCCCTTACTGTATGAATATAATAATGAAGAAATTTCTACCTTACTGAACTACCTAAGGGTCCATAGAGAGGAAATTTCACCCCTACTAATAATAAAGAAATTTCTAGCTTACTGAACTACCTAAGAGCCCATAGAGAGGAAATTACTCCCTTACTGAACGGGCCATAATGAAGGAATTTCTACCTTACTGAACTACCTAAGAGCCCATAGAGAGGAAATTTCTCCCTAACTCAACTGTCCATAATGAAGAAATTTCTACCTTACTGAACTACCTAAGAGCCCATAGAGAGGAAATTTTTTCCTTACTGAACGGTCAATAATAAAGAAATTTCTAGCTTACTGAACTACCTAAGAGCCCATAGAGACTAAATTACTCCCTTACTGTATGAATATAATAATGAAGAAATTTCTACTTTACTGAACTAGATAAGGGTCCATAGAGAGGAAATTTCACCCTTACTGAACGGTCAATAATAAAGAAATTTCTAGCTTACTGAACTACCTAAGAGCATATAGAGAGGAAATTTCTCCCTTACTGAACGACCCATAATGAAGAAATTTCTACCTTACTGAACTACCTAAGAGCCCATAGAGAGGAAATTTCTCCCTAACTCAACTGCCCATAATGAAGAAATTTCTACCTTACTGAACTACCTAAGAGCATATAGAGAGGAAATTTCTCCCTTACTGAACGACCCATAATGAAGAAATTTATACCTTACTGAACTACCTAAGAGCCCATAGAGAGGAAATTTCTCCCTAACTCAACTGAACATAATGAAGAAATTTCTACCTTACTGATATACCTAAGGGCCCTTAGAGAGGAAATTTCTAACTTACTGAACTTCCCATAATGAAGAAATTTCTACATTACTGAACTACCTAAAGGCTATTAGAAATTAAATTTCTCTCTTACTGAACGGCTCATAATGAAGAAATTTCTATCTTACTGAACTACCTAAGAGCCCATAGAGAGGAAATTTCTCCCTAACTCAACTGTCCATAATGAAGAAATTTCTACCTTACAGAACTACCTAAGAGCCCATAGAGAGGAAATTTTTCCCTTACTGAACGGTCAATAATAAAGAAATTTCTAGCTTACTGAACTACCTAAGAGCATATAGAGAGGAAATTTCTCCCTTACTGAACGACCCATAATGAAGAAATTTCTACCTTACTGAACTACCTAAGAGCCCATAGAGAGGAAATTTCTCCCTAACTCAACTGCCCATAATGAAGAAATTTCTACCTTACTGATATACCTAAGGGCCCTTAGAGAGGAAATTTCTAACTTACTGAACTTCCCGTAATGAAGAAATTTCTACATTACTGAACTACCTAAAGGCTATTAGAAATTAAATTTCTCTCTTACTGAACGGCTCATAATGAAGAAATTTCTACCTTACTGAACTACCTAAGAGCCCATAGAGAGGAAATTTCTCCCTAACTCAACTGTCCATAATGAAGAAATTTCTACCTTACTGAACTACCTAAGAGCCCATAGAGAGGAAATTTTTCCCTTACTGAACGGTCAATAATAAAGAAATTTCTAGCTTACTGAACTACCTAAGAGCCCATAGAGACTAAATTACTCCCTTACTGTATGAATATAATAATGAAGAAATTTCTACCTTACTGAACTACCTAAGGGTCCATAGAGAGGAAATTTCTCAATTACTGAACGGCCCATATTGAAGAAATTTCTACCTTACTGAACTACCTAAGAGCCCATAGAGAGGAAATTTCTCCCTTACTGAACGACCCATAATGACGAAATTTCTACCTTACTGAACTACCTAAGAGCCCATAGAGAGGAAATTTCTCCCTAACTCAACTGTCCATAATGAAGAAATTTCTACCTTACTGAACTACCTAAGAGCCCATAGAGAGGAAATTTTTCCCTTACTGAACGGTCAATAATAAAGAAATTTCTAGCTTACTGAACTACCTAAGAGCCCATAGAGACTAAATTACTCCCTTACTGTATGAATATAATAATGAAGAAATTTCTATCTTACTGAACTACCTAAGGGTCCATAGAGAGGAAATTTCACCCTTACTGCACGGCCCATATTGAAGAAATTTCTAAATTACTGAACTACCTAAGAGCCCATACAGACGAAATTTTTCCCTTACTGAACGGTTAATAATAAAGAAATTTCTAGCTTACTGAACTACCTAAGAGCCCATAGAGAGGAAATTACTCCCTTACTGAACGGGCCATAATGAAGGAATTTCTACCTTACTGAACTACCTAAGAGTCCATAGAGAGGAAATTTCTCCTTTACTGAACGACCCATTATGAAGAAATTACTACCTTACTGAACTACCTAAGAGCCCATAGAGAGGAAATTTTTCCCTTACTGAACGGTCAATAATAAAGAAATTTCTAGCTTACTGAACTACCTAAGAGCCCATAGAGGGGAAATTACTCCCTTACTGTATGAATATAATAATGAAGAAATTTCTACCTTACTGAACTACCTAAGGGTCCATAGAGATAAAATTTCTCCCTTACTGAGCGGCCCATATTGAAGAAATTTCTACATTACTGAACTACCTAAGAGCCCATAGAGAGGAAATTTTTCCCTTACTGAACGGTCAATAATAAAGAAATTTCTAGCTTACTGAACTACCTAAGAGCCCATAGAGAGGAAATTACTCCCTTACTGAACGGGGGATAATGAAGGAATTTCTACCTTACTGAACTACCTAAGAGTCCATAGAGAGGAAATTTCTCCTTTACCGAACGACCCATTATGAAGAAATTTCTACCTTACTGAACTACCTAAGAGCATATAGAGAGGAAATTTCTCCCTTAGTGAACGACCCATAATGAAGAAATTTCTACCTTACTGAACTGCCTAAGATTCCATAGAGAGGCAATTTCTCCCTAACTCAACTGCCCATAATGAAGAAATTTCTACCTTACTGACATCCTCATCCTCATCCTCATCCTCATCCTCATCCTCATCCTCATCCTCATCCTCATCCTCATCCTCATCCTCATCCTCATCCTCATCCTCATCCTCATCCTCATCCTCATCCTCATCCTCATCCTCATCCTCATCCTCATCCTCATCCTCATCCTCATCCTCATCCTCATCCTCATCCTCATCCTCATCCTCATCCTCATCCTCATCCTCATCCTCATCCTCATCCTCATCCTCATCCTCATCCTCATCCTCATCCTCATCCTCA
>CAJMZQ010000015.1:42500-78810 GCA_905220385.1 Xylota sylvarum
ATCCTCAGCCTCAGCCTCAGCCTCAGCCTCAGCCTCAGCCTCAGCCTCAGCCTCAGCCTCAGCCTCAGCCTCAGCCTCAGCCTCAGCCTCAGCCTCAGCCTCAGCCTCAGCCTCAGCCTCAGCCTCAGCCTCAGCCTCAGCCTCAGCCTCAGCCTCAGCCTCATCCTCATCCTCATCCGCAGCTTCATCCTCATCCTCATCCTCATCCTCATCCTCATGCTCATCCTCATCCTCATCCTCATCCTCATCCTTATCCTCATCCTCATCCTCATCCTCATCCTCATCCTCATCCTCATCCTCATCCTCATCCTCATCCTCATCCTCATCCTCATCCTCATCCTCATCCTCATCCTCATAATCATCCTCATCCTCATCCTCATCCTCATCCTCATCCTCATCCTCATCCTCATCCTCATCCTCATCCTCATCCTCATCCTCATCCTCATCCTCATCCTCATCCTCATCCTCATCCTCATCCTCATCCTCATCCTCATCCTCATCCTCATCCTCATCCTCATCCTCATCCTCATCCTCATCCTCATCCTCATCCTCATCATCATCCTCATCCTCATCCTCATCCTCATCCTCATCCTCATCCTGATCCTCATCCTCAGCCTCAGTTCAGTAAGGGAAAAATTTCCTCTCTATTGGCTCTTAGTTAGTTCAATGAGGTAGAATTTTCTTCATTATTGGCCTTTAGTAAGGGAGAAGTTTCCTCTCTATGGGATCTGAGGTAGTTCAGTAAGGCAGAAATTTCTTCATTATGGGTCGTTCAGTAACGGAGAAATTTATTCTCTATGTGCTCTTAGGTAGTTCAGTAAGGTAGAAATTTCTTCATTATGAGCCGTTCAGTAAGAGAGAAATTTAATTTCTAAGGGCCCTTAGGTAGTTCAGTAATGTAGAAATTTCTTCATTATGGGAAGTTCAGTAAGTTAGAAATTTTATCTCTATGGGCCCTTAGGTAGGTCAGTAAGGTAGAAATTTCTTCATTATGGGCAGTTGAGTTAGGCAGAAATTTCCTCTCTATGGGCTCTTAGGTAGTTCAGTAAGGTAGAAATTTCTTCATTATGGGTCGTTCAGTAAGGGAGAAATTTCCTCTCTATATGCTCTTAGGTAGTTCAGTAAGGTAGAAATTTCTTCATAATGGGTCGTTCAGTAAAGGAGAAATTTCCTCTCTATGGGCTCTTAGCTAGTTCAGTAAGGTAGAAATTAATTCATTATGGCCCGTTCAGTAAGGGAGTAATTTCCTCTCTATGGCCTCTTAGGTAGTTCAGTAAGCTAGAAATTTCTTTATTATTGACCGTTCAGTAAGGGAAAAATTTCCTCTCTATAGGATCTTAGATAGTTCAGCAAGGTAGACATTTCTTCATTATGGGCCGTTCAGTAAGGGAGAAATTTCCTCTCTATGGGCCCTTAGGTAGTTCAGTAAGGTAGAAATTTCTTCATTATGGGCCGTTCAGTAAGAGAGAAATTTCCTTTCTAAGGGCCCTTAGGTAGTTCAGTAAGGTAGAAATTTCTTCATTATACGCCGTTCAGTAGAGGAAAAATTTCCTCACTATGAGCTCTTATTTAGTTCAGTAAGCTAGAAATTTCTTCATTATGGGCCGTTCAGTAAGGGAAAAATTTCCTCTCTATGGGCTCTTAGGTAGTTCAATGAGGTAGAATTTTCTTCATTATTGGCCTTTAGTAAGGGAGAAGTTTCCTCTCTATGGGCCCTTAGGTAGTTCAGTAAGGTAGAAATTTCTTCATTATGAGCCGTTCAGTAAGAGAGAAATTTAATTTTTAAGGGCCCTTAGGTAGTTCAGTAATGTAGAAATTTATTCATTATGGGAAGTTCAGTAAGTTAGAAATTTCCTCTCTATGGGCCCTTAGGTAGGTCAGTAAATTAGAAATTTCTTCATTATGGGCAGTTGAGTTAGGCAGAAATTTCCTCTCTATGGGCTCTTAGGTAGTTCAGTAAGGTAGAAATTTCTTCATTATGGGTCGTTCAGTAAGGGAGAAATTTCCTCTCTATATGCTCTTAGGTAGTTCAGTAAGGTAGAAATTTCTTCATAATGGGTCGTTCAGTAAAGGAGAAATTTCCTCTCTATGGGCTCTTAGGTAGTTCAGTAAGGTAGAAATTCCTTCATTATGGCCCGTTCAGTAAGGGAGTAATTTCCTCTCTATGGGCTCTTAGGTAGTTCAGTAAGCTAGAAATTGCTTTATTATTGACCGTTCAGTAAGGGAAAAATTTCCTCTCTATGGGCTCTTAGGTAGTTCAGTAAGGTAGAAATTTCTTCAATGTGGGCCGTTCAGTAAGGGAGAAATTTCCTCTCTATGGACCCTTAGGTAGTTCAGTAAGGTAGACATTTCTTTATTATTATATTCATACAGTAAGGGAGTAATTTCCTCTCTATGGGCTCTTAGGTAGTTCAGTAAGCTAGAAATTTCTTTATTATTGGCCGTTCAGTAAGGGAAAAATGTTTTCTCTATGGGCTCTTAGGTAGTTCAGTAAGGTAGAAATTTCTTCATAATGGGCCGTTCAGTAAGGGAGAAGTTTCCTCTCTATGGGCCCTTATTTAGTTCAGTAAGGTAGAAATTTCTTCATTATGGGCAGTTGAGTTAGGGAGAAATTTCCTCTCTATGGGCTCTTAGGTAGTTCAGTAAGGTAGAAATTTCTTCATTATGGGTCGTTCAGTAAGTGAGAAATTTCCTCTCTATGGGCTCTTAGGTAGTTCAGTAAGGTAGAAATTTCTTCATTATGAGCCGTTCAGTAACAGAGAAATTTAATTTCTAAGGGCCCTTAGGTAGTTCAGTAATGTAGAAATTCCTTCATTATGGCCCGTTCAGTAAGTTAGAAATTTCCTCTCTATGGGCCCTTAGGTAGGTCAGTAAGGTAGAAATTTCTTCATTATATGCAGTTGAGTTAGGGAGAAATTTCCTCTCTATGGAATCTTAGGCAGTTCAGTAAGGTAGAAATTTCTTCATTATGGGTCGTTCACTAAGGGAGAAATTTCCTCTCTATATGCTCTTAGGTAGTTCAGTAAGGTAGAAATTTCTTCATAATGGGTCGTTCGGTAAAGGTTAAATTCCCTCTCTATGGACTCTTAGGTAGTTCAGTAAGGTAGAAATTCCTTCATTATACCCCGTTCAGTAAGGGAGTAATTTCCTCTCTATGGGCTCTTAGGTAGTTCAGTAAGGTAGAAATTTCTTCATTATGAGCCGTTCAGTAAGAGAGAAATTTAATTTCTAAGGGCCCTTAGGTAGTTCAGTAAGGTAGAAATTTCTTCATTATGAGCCGTTCAGTAAGAGAGAAATTTAATTTTTAAGGGCCCTTAGGTAGTTCAGTAATGTAGAAATTTATTCATTATGGGAAGTTCAGTAAGTTAGAAATTTCCTCTCTATGGGCCCTTAGGTAGGTCAGTAAATTAGAAATTTCTTCATTATGGGCAGTTGAGTTATGCAGAAATTTCCTCTCTATGGGCTCTTAGGTAGTTCAGTAAGGTAGAAATTTCTTCATTATGGGTCGTTCAGTAAGGGAGAAATTTCCTCTCTATATGCTCTTAGGTAGTTCAGTAAGGTAGAAATTTCTTCATAATGGGTCGTTCAGTAAAGGAGAAATTTCCTCTCTATGGGCTCTTAGGTAGTTCAGTAAGGTAGAAATTCCTTCATTATGGGCAGTTGAGTTAGAAATTGCTTTATTATTGACCGTTCAGTAAGGGAAAAATTTCCTCTCTATGGGCTCTTAGGTAGTTCAGTAAGGTAGAAATTTCTTCAATGTGGGCCGTTCAGTAAGGGAGAAATTTCCTCTCTATGGACCCTTAGGTAGTTCAGTAAGGTAGACATTTCTTTATTATTATATTCATACAGTAAGGGAGTAATTTCCTCTCTATGGGCTCTTAGGTAGTTCAGTAAGCTAGAAATTTCTTTATTATTGACCGTTCAGTAAGGGAAAAATTTCCTCTCTAAGGGCTCTTAGGTAGTTCAGTAAGGTAGAAATTTCTTCATAATGGCCCGTTCAGTAAGGGAGTAATTTCCTCTCTATGGGCTCTTAGGTAGTTCAGTAAGCTAGAAATTTCTTTATTATTAACCGTTCAGTAATTGAAAAATTTCCTCTCTATGTTCTCTTAGCTAGTTCCGTAAGGTAGAAATTTCTTCAATATGGGCCGTTCAGTAAGGGAGAAATTTCCTCTCTATGGACCCTTAGGTAGTTCAGTAAGGTAGAAATTTTTTTCATTATTATATTCATACAGTAAGGGAGTAATTTAGTCTCTATGGGCTCTTAGGTAGTTCAGTAAGCTAGAAATTTCTTTATTATTGACCGTTCAGTAAGGGAAAAATTTCCTCTCTATGGGCTCTTAGGTAGTTCAGTAAGGTAGAAATTTCTTCATTATGGGCCGTTCAGTAAGCTACAATTTTCCTCTATATGGGCCCTTGGGTAGTTCAGTAAGGTAGAAATTTCTTCATTATTGGCAGTTGAGTTAGGGAGAAATTTCCTCTCTATATGCTCTTAGGTAGTTCAGTAAGGTAGAAATTTCTTCATTATGAGTCGTTCAGTAAGGGAGAAATTTCCTCTCTATGGGCTCTTAGGTAGTTCAGTAAGGTAGAAATTTCTTCATTATGGCCCGTTCAGTAAGGGAGAAATTTCCTCTCTATGGGCTCTTAGGTAGTTCAGTAAGGCAGAAATTCCTTCATTATGGGTCGTTCAGTAAGAGAGAAATTTAATTTCTAATAGCCCTTAGGTAGTTCAGTAATGTAGAAATTTCTTCATTATTGGAAGTTCAGTAAGTTAGAAATTTCCTCTCTAAGGGCCCTTAGGTAGGTCAGTAAGGTAGAAATTTCTTCATTATGGGCAGTTGAGTTAGGGAGAAATTTCCTCTCTATGGCTCTTAGGTAGTTCAGTAAGATAGAAATTTCTTCATTACGGGTCGTTCAGTAAGAGAGAAATTTCCTCTCTACGGGCTCTTAGGTAGTTCAGTAAGGTAGAAATTTCTTCATTATGGCCCGTTCAGTAAGAGAGAAATTTAATTTCTAATAGCCCTTAGGTAGTTCAGTAATGTAGAAATTTCTTCATTATGGGAAGTTCAGTAAGTTAGAAATTTCCTCTCTAAGGGCCCTTAGGTAGGTCAGTAAGGTAGAAATTTCTTCATTATGGGCAGTTGAGTTAGGGAGAAATTTCCTCTCTATGGGCTCTTAGGTAGTTCAGTAAGGTAGAAATTTCTTCATTATGGGTCGTTCAGTAAGGGAGAAATTTCCTCTCTGTATGCTCTTAGGTAGTTCAGTAAGCTAGAAATTTCTTTATTATTGACCGTTCAGTAAGGGAAAAATTTCCTCTCTATGTCCTCTTAGGTAGTTCAGTAAGATAGACATTTCTTCAATATTCAGTAAGGGAGAAATTTCCTCTCTATGGACCCTTAGGGAGTTCAGTAAGGTAGAAATTTCTTCATTATTATATTCATACAGTAAGGGAGTAATTTCCTCTCTAGGGGCTCTTAGGTAGTTCAGTAAGGTAGAAATTTCTTCATTATTATATTCATACAGTAAGGGAGTAATTTCCTCTCCATGGGCTCTTAGGTAGTTCAGTTCAGCTCTTGGGAAGTTCAGTAAGTTAGAAATTTCCTCTCTAAGGGCCCTTAGGTAGGTCAGTAAGGTAGAAATTTCTTCATTATTGGCAGTTGAGTTAGGGAGAAATTTCCTCTCTATGGGCTCTTAGGTAGTTCAGTAAGGTAGAAATTTCTTCATTATGGGTCGTTCAGTAAGGGAGAAATTTCCTCTCTATATGTTCTTAGGTAGTTCAGTAAGCTAGAAATTTCTTTATTATTGACCGTTCAGTAAGGGAAAAATTTCCTCTCTATGTCCTCTTAGGTAGTTCAGTAAGGTAGACATTTCTTCAATATGGGCCGTTCAGTAAGGGAGAAATTTCCTCTCTATGGACCCTTAGGGAGTTCAGTAAGGTAGAAATTTCTTCATTATTATATTCATACAGTAAGGGAGTAATTTCCTCTCTATGGGCTCTTAGGTAGTTCAGTAAGGTAGAAATTTCTTCATTATTATATTCATACAGTAAGGGAGTAATTTCCTCTCCATGGGCTCTTAGGTAGTTCAGTAAGCTAGAAATTTCTTTATTATTGACCGTTCAGTAAGGGAAAAATTTCCTCTCTATGGGCTCTTAGGTAGTTCAGTAAGGTAGAAATTTCTTCAATGTGGGCCGTTCAGTAAGGGAGAAATTTCCTCTCTATGGACCCTTAGGTAGTTCAGTAAGGTAGACATTTCTTCATTATTATATTCATACAGTAAGGGAGTAATTTATTCTCTATGGGCTCTTAGGTAGTTCAGTAAGCTAGAAATTTCTTTATTATTGACCGTTCAGTAAGGGAAAAATGTTTTCTCTATGGGCTCTTAGGTAGTTCAGTAAGGTAGAAATTTCTTCATAATGGGCCGTTCAGTAAGGGAGAAGTTTCCTCTCTATGGGCCCTTATTTAGTTCAGTAAGGTAGAAATTTCTTCATTATGGGCAGTTGAGTTAGGGAGAAATTTCCTCTCTATGGGCTCTTAGGTAGTTCAGTAAGGTAGAAATTTCTTCATTATGGGTCGTTCAGTAAGTGAGAAATTTCCTCTCTATGGGCTCTTAGGTAGTTCAGTAAGGTAGAAATTTCTTCATTATGAGCCGTTCAGTAAGAGAGAAATTTAATTTCTAAGGGCCCTTAGGTAGTTCAGTAATGTAGAAATTCCTTCATTATGGCCCGTTCAGTAAGTTAGAAATTTCCTCTCTATGGGCCCTTAGGTAGGTCAGTAAGGTAGATATTTCTTCATTATGGGCAGTTGAGTTAGTAAGAAATTTCCTCTCTATGGAATCTTAGGCAGTTCAGTAAGGTAGAAATTTCTTCATTATGGGTCGTTCACTAAGGGAGAAATTTCCTCTCTATATGCTCTTAGGTAGTTCAGTAAGGTAGAAATTTCTTCATAATGGGTCGTTCGGTAAAGGTTAAATTCCCTCTCTATGGACTCTTAGGTAGTTCAGTAAGGTAGAAATTCCTTCATTATCCCCCGTTCAGTAAGGGAGTAATTTCCTCTCTATGGGCTCTTAGGTAGTTCAGTAAGGTAGAAATTTCTTCATTATGAGCCGTTCAGTAAGAGAGAAATTTAATTTCTAAGGGCCCTTAGGTAGTTCAGTAATGTAGAAATTCCTTCATTATGGCCCGTTCAGTAAGTTAGAAATTTCCTCTCTATGGGCCCTTAGGTAGGTCAGTAAGGTAGAAATTTCTTCATTATGGGCAGTTGAGTTAGGGAGAAATTTCCTCTCTATGGAATCTTAGGCAGTTCAGTAAGGTAGAAATTTCTTCATTATGGGTCGTTCACTAAGGGAGAAATTTCCTCTCTATATGCTCTTAGGTATTTCAGTAAGCTAGAAATTTCTTTATTATTGACCGTTCAGTAAGGGAAAAATTTCCTCTCTATGGGCTCTTAGGTAGTTCAGTAAGGTGGAAATTTCTTCAATATGGGCCGTTCAGTAAGGGAGAAATTTCCTCTCTATGGACCCTTAGGTAGTTCAGTAAGGTAGAAATTTCTTCATTATTATATTCATACAGTAAGGGAGTAATTTCCTCTCTATGGGCTCTTAGGTAGTTCAGTAAGCTAGAAATTTCTTTATTATTGACCGTTCAGTAAGGGAAAAATTTCCTCTCTATGGGCTCTTAGGTAGTTCAGTAAGGTAGAAATTTCTTCATAATGGCCCGTTCAGTAAGGGAGTAATTTCCTCTCTATGGGCTCTTAGGTAGTTCAGTAAGCTAGAAATTTCTTTATTATTAACCGTTCAGTAATTGAAAAATTTCCTCTCTATGGGCTCTTAGCTAGTTCCGTAATTTAGAAATTTCTTCAATATGGGCCGTTCAGTAAGGGAGAAATTTCCTCTCTATGGACCCTTAGGTAGTTCAGTAAGGTAGAAATTTTTTTCATTATTATATTCATACAGTAAGGGAGTAATTTAGTCTCTATGGGCTCTTAGGTAGTTCAGTAAGCTAGAAATTTTTTTATTATTGACCGTTCAGTAAGGGAAAAATTTCCTCTCTATGGGCTCTTAGGTAGTTCAGTAAGGTAGAAATTTCTTCATTATGGGCCGTTCAGTAAGCTAAAATTTTCCTCTATATGGGCCCTTAGGTAGTTCAGTAAGGTAGAAATTTCTTCATTATTGGCAGTTGAGTTAGGGAGAAATTTCCTCTCTATATGCTCTTAGGTAGTTCAGTAAGGTAGAAATTTCTTCATTATGAGTCGTTCAGTAAGGGAGAAATTACCTCTCTATGGGCTCTTAGGTAGTTCAGTAAGGTAGAAATTTCTTCATTATGGCCCGTTCAGTAAGGGAGAAATTTCCTCTCTATGGGCTCTTAGGTAGTTCAGTAAGGCAGAAATTCCTTCATTATGGGTCGTTCAGTAAGAGAGAAATTTAATTTCTAATAGCCCTTAGGTAGTTCAGTAATGTAGAAATTTGTTCATTATTGGAAGTTCAGTAAGTTAGAAATTTCCTCTCTAAGGGCCCTTAGGTAGGTCAGTAAGGTAGAAATTTCTTCATTATGGGCAGTTGAGTTAGGGAGAAATTTCCTCTCTATGGGCTCTTAGGTAGTTCAGTAAGATAGAAATTTCTTCATTATGGGTCGTTCAGTAAGAGAGAAATTTCCTCTCTACGGGCTCTTAGGTAGTTCAGTAAGGTAGAAATTTCTTCATTATGGCCCGTTCAGTAAGAGAGAAATTTAATTTCTAATAGCCCTTAGGTAGTTCAGTAATGTAGAAATTTCTTCATTATGGGAAGTTCAGTAAGTTAGAAATTTCCTCTCTAAGGGCCCTTAGGTAGGTCAGTAAGGTAGAAATTTCTTCATTATGGGCAGTTGAGTTAGGGAGAAATTTCCTCTCTATGGGCTCTTAGGTAGTTCAGTAAGGTAGACATTTCTTCATTATGGGTCGTTCAGTAAGGGAGAAATTTCCTCTCTGTATGCTCTTAGGTAGTTCAGTAAGCTAGAAATTTCTTTATTATTGACCGTTCAGTAAGGGAAAAATTTCCTCTCTATGTCCTCTTAGGTAGTTCAGTAAGATAGACATTTCTTCAATATGGGCCGTTCAGTAAGGGAGAAATTTCCTCTCTATGGACCCTTAGGGAGTTCAGTAAGGTAGAAATTTCTTCATTATTATATTCATACAGTAAGGGAGTAATTTCCTCTCTATGGGCTCTTAGGTAGTTCAGTAAGGTAGAAATTACTTCATTATTATATTCATACAGTAAGGGAGTAATTTCCTCTCCATGGGCTCTTAGGTAGTTCAGTTCAGCTCTTGGGAAGTTCAGTAAGTTAGAAATTTCCTCTCTAAGGGCCCTTAGGTAGGTCAGTAAGGTAGAAATTTCTTCATTATTGGCAGTTGAGTTAGGGAGAAATTTCCTCTCTATGGGCTCTTAGGTAGTTCAGTAAGGTAGAAATTTCTTCATTATGGGTCGTTCAGTAAGGTAGAAATTTCTTCATTATGGGTCGTTCAGTAAGGGAGAAATTTCCTCTCTATGGACCCTTAGGTAGTTCAGTAAGGTAGAAATTTCTTCATTATTATATTCATACAGTAAGGGAGAAATTTGATCTCTATGGGCTCTTAGGTAGTTCAGTAAGGTAGAAATTTCTTCATTAGTAAAATGTAAGTAAAAAATTTCCTCTCTATGGGCTCTTAGGTAGTTCAGTAAGGTAGAAATTTCTTCATTATGGGCCGTTCAGTAAGGGAGAAATTTCCTCCCTCTGGGCCCTTAGGTAGTTCAGTACGGTAGAAATTTCTTCATAAGGGAGAAATTTCCTTTCTGTGGGATCTTAGGTAGTTCAGCAAAGTAGAAATTTCTTCATTATTGGCCGTTCAGTAAAGGAGAAATTTCCTCTCTATGGACCCTTAGGTAGTTCAGTATGGTAGAAATTTCTTCATTATGATCCCTTCAGTAAATGAGAAATTTCTTCTCTACAGACTGTCAGGTAGTTCAGTAAGGAGAAATTTCCTCTCTCTGGGCCCTTAGGTAGTTCAGTAAGGTAGAAATTTCTTCATTATGGCCCGTTCAGTAAGGGAGAAATTTCCTCTCTATGGGCTCATAGGTAGTTCAGTAAGATAGAAATTACTTCATTATGAGCCGTTCAGTAATGGAGAAATTTAATCTCTATGGACCCTTAGGTAGTTCAGTTAGGTAGAATTTTTTTCATTATGAGCCGTTCAGTAAGGGAGAAATTTCCTCTCTATGGGCTCTTACTTAGCTCAGTAATGTAGAAATTTCTTCATTATGGAACGTTCAGTAAGGGGGAAATTTCCTCTCTATGGGCTCTTAGGTAGTTCAGTAAGGTAGAAATTTCTTCATTATGGGCCGTTCAGTAAGGGAGAAATTTCCTCTCTATGGACTCTTACGTAGTTCAGTAAGGTAGAAATTTCTTCATTATGAGCCGTTCGGTAAGGGAGAAATTTCCTCTCTATGGACCCTTAGGTAGTTCAGTAAGGTAGAAATTTCTTCATAATGGGCCGTTCAGTAAGGGAGAAATTTCCTCTCTATGGGCTCATAGGTAGTTCAGTAAGATAGAAATTACTTCATTATGAGCCGTTCAGTAATGGAGAAATTTCCCCTCTATGGACCCTTAGGTAGTTCAGTTAGGTAGAATTTTTTTCATTATGAGCAGTTCAGTAAGGGAGAAATTTCTTCTCTATGGGCTCTTACTTAGCTCAGTAATGTAGAAATTTCTTCATTATGGAACGTTCAGTAAGGGGGAAATTTCCTCTCTATGGGCTCTTAGGTAGTTCAGTAAGGTAGAAATTTCTTCATTATGGGCCGTTCAGTAAGGGAGAAATTTCCTCCCTCTGGGCACTTAGGTAGTTCAGTACGGTAGAAATTTCTTCATAAGGGAGAAATTTCCTTTCTGTGGGATCTTAGGTAGTTCAGCAAAGTAGAAATTTCTTCATTAATGGCCGTTCAGTAAAGGAGAAATTTCCTCTCTATGGACCCTTAGGTAGTTCAGTACGGTAGAAATTTCTTCATTATGATCCCTTCAGTAAATGAGAAATTTCTTCTCTACAGACTGTCAGGTAGTTCAGTAAGGAGAAATTTCCTCTCTCTGGGCCCTTAGGTAGTTAAGTAAGGTAGAAATTTCTTCATTATGGGCCGTTCAGTAAGAGAGAAATTTCCTTTCTAAGGGCCCTGAGGTAGTTCAGTAATGTAAAAATTTGTTCATTATGGGAAGTTCAGTAAGGGAGAAATTTCCTCTCTATGGGCTCTTAGGTAGGTCAGTAAAGTAGAAATTTCTTCATTATGATCCGTTCAGTAAGGGAAGAATTTCCTCACTATGGGCTCTTAGGTTGTTCAGTAAGGTAGAAATTTTTTCATTATGGGCCGTTCAGTAAGGGAAAAATTTCCTCTCTATGGGCTCTTAGGTAGTTCAGTAAGGTAGAAATTTCTTCATTATGTGCAGTTGAGTTAGGGAAAAATTTCCTCTCTATGGGCTCTAAGGTAATCCAGTAAGGTAGAAATTTCTTCATTATGGGCCGTTCAGTAAGTAAAAAAATTCCTCTCTATGGGCCCTTAGGTAGTTCAGTAAGGTAGAAATTTCTTCATTATAGGCCGTTCAGTAAGGGAGAAATTACCTCCCTTTGGGCTCTTAGGTAGTTCAGTAAGGTAGAAATTTCTTCATTATGGGCCGTTCAGTAAGGGAAAATTTTTTTCTCTATGGACCCTTAGGTAGTTCAGTAAGGTAGAAATTTCTTCATTAGGGCCCGTTCAGTAAGGGAGAAATTTGATCTCTATGATCTCTTAGGTAGTTCAGTAAGGTAGAAATTTGGGCTCATAGGTAGCTCAGTAGGGTAGATATTTCTTCATTATGAGCCGTTCACTAAGGGAGAAATTTCCTCTCTATGGACCCTTAGGTAGTTCGGTAAAGTAGAAATTTCTTCATTATGGGCCGTTCAGCAAGGGAAAAATTTTCTCTCTATGGGCTCTTAGGTAGTTCAGTAAGGTAGAAATTTCTTCATTATTGGCCGTTCAGTAATTGAAAAATTGCTTCTCAATGGGCTCTTAATTAGTTCAGTAAGGTAGAAATTTCTTCATAATGGGCCGTTCAGTAAGGGAGAAATTTCCTCTCTATGGACTCTTAGGTAGTTCAGTAAGGTAGAAATTTCTTCATTATGGCCCGTTCAGTAAGAGAGACATTTCCTCTTTATGGGCTCTTGGGTAGTTCAGTAAGGTAGAAATTTCTTCATTATGAGCCGCTCGGTAAGGGAGAAATTTCCTCTCTATGGACCCTTAGGTAGTTCAGTAAGGTAGAAATTTCTTCATTATGGGCCGTTCAGTAAGGGAGAAATTTTGTCTCTAAGCGCTCTTAGGTAGTTCAGTAAGGTAGAAATTTCTTCCTTATGGGTCGTTCAGTAAGGGAGAAATTTCCTGTTTATGTACTCTTAGGTAGTTCAGTAAGGTAGAAATTTCTTCATTATGAGCCGTTCACTAAGGGAGAAATTTCCTCTCTATGGACCCTTAGGTAGTTCGGTAAAGTAGAAATTTCTTCATTATGGGCCGTTCAGCAAGGGAAAAATTTCCTCTCTATGGGCTCTTAGGTAGGTCAGTAAAGTAGAAATTTCTTCATTATGATCCCTTCAGTAAATGAGAAATTTCTTCTCTACAGACTGTCAGGTAGTTCAGTAAGGAGAAATTTCCTCTCTCTGGGCCCTTAGGTAGTTAAGTAAGGTAGAAATTTCTTCATTATGGGCCGTTCAGTAAGAGAGAAATTTCCTTTCTAAGGGCCCTTAGGTAGTTCAGTAATGTAAAAATTTGTTCATTATGGGAAGTTCAGTAAGGGAAAAATTTCCTCTTTATGGGCTCTTAGGTAGTTCAGTAAATTAGAAATTTCTTCATTATGGGCCGTTCAGCAAGGGAAAAATTTCCTCTCTATGGGCTCTTAGGTAGTTCAGTAAGGTAGAAATTTCTTCATTATTTACCGTTCAGTAATTGAAAAATTGCTTCTCAATGGGCTCTTAATTAGTTCAGTAAGGTAGAAATTTCTTCATAATGGGCCGTTCAGTAAGGGAGAAATTTCCTCTCTATGGACTCTTAGGTAGTTCAGTAAGGTAGAAATTTCTTCATTATGGCCCGTTCAGTAAGAGAGACATTTCCTCTTTATGGGCTCTTGGGTAGTTCAGTAAGGTAGAAATTTCTTCATTATGAGCCGTTCGGTAAGGGAGAAATTTCCTCTCTATGGACCCTTAGGTAGTTCAGTAAGGTAGAAATTTCTTCATTATGGGCCGTTCAGTAAGGGAGAAATTTTGTCTCTAAGCGCTCTTAGGTAGTTCAGTAAGGTAGAAATTTCTTCCTTATGGGTCGTTCAGTAAGGGAGAAATTTCCTCTTTATGTACTCTTAGGTAGTTCAGTAAGGTAGAAATTTCTTCATTATGGCCCGTTCAGTAGGGGAGAAATTTCCTCTATATGGGCTCTTAGGTAGGTCAGTAATGTAGAAATTTCTTCATTATGGAACGTTCAGTAAGGGGGAAATTTCCTCTCTATGGGCTCTTAGGTAGTTCAGTAAGGTAGAAATTTCTTCATTATGGGCCGTTCAGTAAGGGAGAAATTTCCTCTCTATGGACTCTTACGTAGTTCAGTAAGGTAGAAATTTCTTCATTATGAGCCGTTCGGTAAGGGAGAAATTTCCTCTCTATGGGCTCTTAGGTAGTTCAGTAAGGTAGAAATTTCTTCATT
Source organism: Xylota sylvarum (assembly GCA_905220385.1). Lineage (NCBI taxonomy): Eukaryota > Metazoa > Arthropoda > Insecta > Diptera > Syrphidae > Xylota > Xylota sylvarum. The sequence goes on from CAJMZQ010000015.1 coordinate 56,211, forward strand.
ATTGGCCGTTCAGTAATTGAAAAATTGCTTCTCAATGGGCTCTTAATTAGTTCAGTAAGGTAGAAATTTCTTCATAATGGGCCGTTCAGTAAGGGAGAAATTTCCTCTCTATGGACTCTTAGGTAGTTCAGTAAGGTAGAAATTTCTTCATTATGGCCCGTTCAGTAAGAGAGAAATTTCCTCTTTATGGGCTCTTGGGTAGTTCAGTAAGGTAGAAATATCTTCATTATGAGCCGTTCGGTAATCGAGAAATTTCCTCTCTATGGACAATTAGGTAGTTCAGTAAGGTAGAAATTTCTTCATTATGGGCCGTTCAGTAAGGGAGAAATTTTGTCTCTACGCGCTCTTAGGTAGTTCAGTAAGGTAGAAATTTCTTCCTTATGGGTCGTTCAGTAAGGGAGAAATTTCCTCTTTATGTACTCTTAGGTAGTTCAGTAAGGTAGAAATTTCTTCATTATGGCCCGTTCAGTAGGGGAGAAATTTCCTCTATATGGGCTCTTAGGTAGTTCAGTAATGTAGAAATTTCTCCATTATGGGGCGTTCAGTAAGGGAAAAATTGCCTCTCAATGGGCTCTTAGGTAGTTCAGTAAGGTAGAAATTTCTCCATTATGGGGCGTTCAGTAAGGGAAAAATTGCCTCTCAATGGGCTCTTAGGTAGTTCACTAAGGTAGAAGTTTCTTCATTATGGGCCGTTCAGTAAGGTAGAAATTTCTTCATTATGGGCCGTTCAGTAGGGAAGAAATTTCCTCTCTATGGTCTCTTAGGTAGTTCAGTAAGGTTGAAATTTCTTCATTATGAGCCGTTCATTAAGGGAGAAATTTCCTCTCTATGGACCCTTAGGTAGTTCAGTAAGGTAGAAATTTCTTCATTATTTGTCGTTCAGTAAGGGAGAAATTTCCTCTCTTTTGACTCTTAGGTAGTTCAGTAAGGTAGAAACTTCTTCATTATGGGCCGTTCAGTAAATGAGAAATTTTTTCTCTATGGGCTCGTAGGTAGTTCAGTAAGGTAGAAATTTCTCCATTATGGGGCGTACAGTAAGGGAAAAATTGCCTCTCAATGTACTCTTAGGTAGTTCAGTAAGGTAGAAATTTCTTCATTATGGGCCGTTCAGTAAGGGAGAAATTTTGTCTCTAAGCGCTCTTAGGTAGTTCAGTAAGGTAGAAATTTCTTCCTTATGGGTCGTTCAGTAAGGGAGAAATTTCCTCTTTATGTACTCTTAGGTAGTTCAGTAAGGTAGAAATTTCTTCATTATGGCCCGTTCAGTAGGGGAGAAATTTCCTCTATATGGGCTCTTAGGTAGTTCAGTAATGTAGAAATTTCTCCATTATGGGGCGTTCAGTAAGGGAAAAATTGCCTCTCAATGGGCTCTTAGGTAGTTCAGTAAGGTAGAAATTTCTCCATTATGGGGCGTTCAGTAAGGGAAAAATTGCCTCTCAATGGGCTCTTAGGTAGTTCAGTTAGGTAGAATTTTTTTCATTATGAGCCGTTCAGTAAGGGAGAAATTTCCTCTCTATGGGCTCTTACTTAGCTCAGTAATGTAGAAATTTCTTCATTATGGAACGTTCAGTAAGGGGGAAATTTCCTCTCTATGGGCTCTTAGGTAGTTCAGTAAGGTAGAAATTTCTTCATTATGGGCCGTTCAGTAAGGGAGAAATTTCCTCCCTCTGGGCACTTAGGTAGTTCAGTACGGTAGAAATTTCTTCATAAGGGAGAAATTTCCTTTCTGTGGGATCTTAGGTAGTTCAGCAAAGTAGAAATTTCTTCATTAGTGGCCGTTCAGTAAAGGAGAAATTTCCTCTCTATGGACCCTTAGGTAGTTCAGTACGGTAGAAATTTCTTCATTATGATCCCTGCAGTAAATGAGAAATTTCTTCTCTACAGACTGTCAGGTAGTTCAGTAAGGAGAAATTTCCTCTCTCTGGGCCCTTAGGTAGTTAAGTAAGGTAGAAATTTCTTCATTATGGGCCGTTCAGTAAGAGAGAAATTTCCTTTCTAAGGGCCCTTAGGTAGTTCAGTAATGTAAAAATTTGTTCATTATGGGAAGTTCAGTAAGGGAGAAATTTCCTCTCTATGGGCTCTTAGGTGGGTCAGTAAAGTAGAAATTTCTTCATTATGATCCGTTCAGTAAGGGAAGAATTTCCTCACTATGGGCTCTTAGGTTGTTCAGTAAGGTAGAAATTTTTTCATTATGGGCCGTTCAGTAAGGGAAACATTTCCTCTCTATGGGCTCTTAGGTAGTTCAGTAAGGTAGAAATTTCTTCATTATGTGCAGTTGAGTTAGGGAAAAATTTCCTCTCTATGGGCTCTAAGGTAATCCAGTAAGGTAGAAATTTCTTCATTATGGGCCGTTCAGTAAGTAAAAAATTCCTCTCTATGGGCCCTTCGGTAGTTCAGTAAGGTAGAAATTTCTTCATTATAGGCCGTTCAGTAAGGGAGAAATTACCTCCCTTTGGGCTCTTAGGTAGTTCAGGAAGGTAGAAATTTCTTCATTATATGCCGTTCAGTAAGGGAAAATTTCTTTCTCTATGGACCCTTAGGTAGTTCAGTAAGGTAGAAATTTCTTCATTAGGGCCCGTTCAGTAAGGGAGAAATTTGATCTCTATGATCTCTTAGGTAGTTCAGTAAGGTAGAAATTTGGGCTCATAGGTAGCTCAGTAGGGTAGAAATTTCTTCATTATGAGCCGTTCACTAAGGGAGAAATTTCCTCTCTATGGACCCTTAGGTAGTTCGGTAAAGTAGAAATTTCTTCATTATGGTCCGTTCAGTAAGGGAAAAATTTCCTCTCTATGGGCTCTTAGGTAGTTCAGTAAATTAGAAATTTCTTCATTATGGGCCGTTCAGCAAGGGAAAAATTTCCTCTCTATGGGCTCTTAGGTAGTTCAGTAAGGTAGAAATTTCTTCATTATTGGCCGTTCAGTAATTGAAAAATTGCTTCTCAATGGGCTCTTAATTAGTTCAGTAAGGTAGAAATTTCTTCATAATGGGCCGTTCAGTAAGGGAGAAATTTCCTCTCTATGGACTCTTAGGTAGTTCAGTAAGGTAGAAATTTCTTCATTATGGCCCGTTCAGTAAGAGAGAAATTTCCTCTTTATGGGCTCTTATGTAGTTCAGTAAGGTAGAAATTTCTTCATTATGAGCCGTTCATTAAGGGAGAAATTTCCTCTCTATGGACCCTTAGGTAGTTCAGTAAGGTAAAAATTTCTTCATAATGGTCCGTTCAGTAAGGGAGAAATTTAATCTCTATGGGCTCTTAGGTAGTTCAGTAAGGTAGAAATTTCTCCATTATGGGGCGTACAGTAAGGGAAAAATTGCCTCTCAATGTACTCTTAGGTAGTTCAGTAAGGTAGAAATTTCTTCATTATGGGCCGTTCAGTAAGGGAGACATTTTGTCTCTAAGCGCTCTTAGGTAGTTCAGTAAGGTAGAAATTTCTTCCTTATGGGTCGTTCAGTAAGGGAGAAATTTCCTCTTTATGTACTCTTAGGTAGTTCAGTAAGGTAGAAATTTCTTCATTATGGCCCGTTCAGTAGGGGAGAAATTTCCTCTATATGGGCTCTTAGGTAGTTCAGTAATGTAGAAATTTCTCCATTATGGGGCGTTCAGTAAGGGAAAAATTGCCTCTCAATGGGCTCTTAGGTAGTTCAGTAAGGTAGAAATTTCTCCATTATGGGGCGTTCAGTAAGGGAAAAATTGCCTCTCAATGGGCTCTTAGGTAGTTCAGTAAGGTAGATGTTTCTTCATTATGGGCCGTTCAGTAAGGTAGAAATTTCTTCATTATGGGCCGTTCAGTAGGGAAGAAATTTCCTCTCTATGGGCTCTTAGGTAGTTCAGTAAGGTTGAAATTTCTTCATTATGAGCCGTTCATTAAGGGAGAAATTTCCTCTCTATGGACCCTTAGGTAGTTCAGTAAGGTAGAAATTTCTTCATTATTTGTCGTTCAGTAAGGGAGAAATTTCCTCTCTTTTGACTCTTAGGTAGTTCAGTAAGGTAGAAACTTCTTCATTATGGGCCGTTCAGTAAATGAGAAATTTTTTCTCTATGGGCTCGTAGGTAGTTCAGTAAGGTAGAAATTTCTTCATTATGAGCCGTTCAGTAAGGGAGAAATTACCTCTCTATGGGCTCTTACTTAGTTCAGTAAGGTAGAAATTTCTCTATTACGGGTCGTTCAGTAAGGGAGAAATTTCTTCTCTTTTGACTCTTAGGTAGTTCAGTAAGGTAGAAATTTCTTCATTATGAGCCATTCAGTAAGGGAGAAATTTCCTACCTCTGGGCCCTGAGGTAGTTCAGTAAGGTAGAAATTTCTTCATTATGAGCCGTTCAGTAAGGGAGAAATATCCTCTCTATGGACTCTTAGGTAGTTCAGTAAGGTAGAAATTTCTTCATAATGGGCCGTTCAGTAAGGGAGAAATTTCCTCTCTATGGGCTCTTAGGTAGTTCAGTAAGGTAGAAATTTCTTCATTATTGGCCGTTCAGTAAGTGAAAAATTGCCTCTCAATGGGCTCTTAGGTAGTTCAGTAAGCTAGAAATTTCTTCATTATGAGCCGTTCAGTAAGGGAGAAATTTTGTCTCTAAGCGCTCTTAGGTAGTTCAGTAAGGTAGAAATTTCTTCCTTATGGGTCGTTCAGTAAGGGAGAAATTTCCTCTTTATGTACTCTTAGGTAGTTCAGTAAGGTAGAAATTTCTTCATTATGGCCCGTTCAGTAGGGGAGAAATTTCCTCTATATGGGCTCTTAGGTAGTTCAGTAATGTAGAAATTTCTCCATTATGGGGCGTTCAGTAAGAAAAAAATTGCCTCTCAATGGGCTCTTATTTAGTTCAGTAAGGTAGAAATTTCTCCATTATGGGGCGTTCAGTAAGGGAAAAATTGCCTCTCAATGGGCTCTTAGGTAGTTCAGTAAGGTAGAAGTTTCTTCATTATGGGCCGTTCAGTAAGGTAGAAATTTCTTCATTATGGGCCGTTCAGTAGGGAAGAAATTTCCTCTCTATGGGCTCTTAGGTAGTTCAGTAAGGTTGAAATTTCTTCATTATGAGCCGTTCATTAAGGGAGAAATTTCCTCTCTACTTTTAGGTAGTTCAGTAAGGTAGAAATTTCTTCATTATTTGTCGTTCAGTAAGGGAGAAATTTCCTCTCTTTTGACTCTTAGGTAGTTCAGTAAGGTAGAAACTTCTTCATTATGGGCCGTTCAGTAAATGAGAAATTTTTTCTCTATGGGCTCGTAGGTAGTTCAGTAAGGTAGAAATTTCTTCATTATGAGCCGTTCAGTAAGGGAGAAATTACCTCTCTATGGGCTCTTACTTAGTTCGGTAAGGTAGAAATTTCTTTATTACGGGTCGTTCAGTAAGGGAGAAATTTCTTCTCTTTTGACTCTTAGGTAGTTCAGTAAGGTAGAAATTTCTTCATTATGAGCCATTCAGTAAGGGAGAAATTTCCTACCTCTGGGCCCTGAGGTAGTTCAGTAAGGTAGAAATTTCTTCATTATGAGCCGTTCAGTAAGGGAGAAATATCCTCTCTATGGACTCTTGGGTAGTTCAGTAAGGTAGAAATTTTTTCATAATGGGCCGTTCAGTAAGGGAGAAATTTCCTCTCTATGGGCTCTTAGGTAGTTCAGTAAGGTAGAAATTTCTTCATTATTGGCCATTCAGTAAGGGAGAAATTTCCTACCTCTGGGCCCTGAGGTAGTTCAGTAAGGTAGAAATTTCTTCATTATGAGCCGTTCAGTAAGGGAGAAATATCCTCTCTATGGACTCTTGGGTAGTTCAGTAAGGTAGAAATTTCTTCATTATTGGCCGTTCAGTAAGTGAAAAATTGCCTCTCAATGGGCTCTTAGGTAGTTCAGTAAGGTAGAAATTTCTTCATTATGAGCCGTTCAGCAAGGGAGAAATTTAATCTCTATGGGCTCTTAGGTAGTTCAGTAAGGTAGAAATTTCTTCATTATTGTTCGTTCGGTAAGGCAGAAATTTCCTTTCTATGGGATCTTAGGTAGTTCAGCAAGGTAGAAATTTCTTCATTATGGGCTGTTCAGTAAGGGAAAAATTTTGTCTCTAAGCGCTCTTAGGTAGTTCAGTAAGGTAGAAATTTCTTCCTTATGGGTCGTTCAGTAAGGGAGAAATTTCCTCTTTATGTACTCTTAGGTAGTTCAGTAAGGTAGAAATTTCTTCATTATGAGCCATTCAGTAAGGGAGAAATTTCCTACCTCTGGGCCCTGAGGTAGTTCAGTAAGGTAGAAATTTCTTCATTATGAGCCGTTCAGTAAGGGAGAAATATCCTCTCTATGGACTCTTGGGTAGTTCAGTAAGGTAGAAACTTCTTCATTATGGGCCGTTCAGTAAATGAGAAATTTTTTCTCTATGGGCTCGTAGGTAGTTCAGTAAGGTAGAAATTTCTTCATTATGAGCCATTCAGTAAGGGAGAAATTTCCTACCTCTGGGCCCTGAGGTAGTTCAGTAAGGTAGAAATTTCTTCATTATGAGCCGTTCAGTAAGGGAGAAATATCCTCTCTATGGACTCTTGGGTAGTTCAGTAAGGTAGAAATTTCTTCATAATGGGCCGTTCAGTAAGGGAGAAATTTCCTCTCTATGGGCTCTTAGGTAGTTCAGTAAGGTAGAAATTTCTTCATTATTGGCCGTTCAGTAAGTGAAAAATTGCCTCTCAATGGGCTCTTAGGTAGTTCAGTAAGGTAGAAATTTCTTCATTATGAGCCGTTCAGTAAGGGAGAAATTTAATCTCTATGGGCTCTTAGGTAGTTCAGTAAGGTAGAAATTTCTTCATTATTGTTCGTTCGGTAAGGGAGAAATTTCCTTTCTATGGGATCTTAGGTAGTTCAGCAAGGTAGAAATTTCTTCATTATGGGCCGTTCAGTAAGGGAAAAATTTTGTCTCTAAGCGCTCTTAGGTAGTTCAGTAAGGTAGAAATTTCTTCCTTATGGGTCGTTCAGTAAGGGAGAAATTTCCTCTTTATGTACTCTTAGGTAGTTCAGTAAGGTAGAAATTTCTTCATTATGGAACGTTCAGTAGGGGAGAAATTTACTCTCTATGGACAATAAGGTCGTTCGGTAAAGTAGAAATTTCTTCATTATGGTCCGTTCAGTAAGGGAAAAATTTCCTCTCTAACTGCCCTTAGGTAGTTCAATAAGGTAGAAATTTCTTCATTATGGGCAGTTGAGTTAGAGAGAAATTTCCTTTCTAAGGGCCCTTAGGTAGCTCAGTAATGTAGAAATTTCTTCATTATGGGGAGTTCAGTAAGGGAGAAGTTTCCTCTCTAAGGGCCCTTAGGTAGTTCAGTAATGTAGAAATTTCTTCATTATGGGCCGTTCAGTAAGGGAGAAATTTCGTCTCTATGGGCCCTTAGGCAGTTCATTAAGGTAGAAATTTCTTCATTACGGGCCGTTCAGTAAGGGAGAAATTTCCTCTCTAGGGGCCCTTAGGTAGGTCAGTAAGGTAGAAATTTCTTCATTATGGGCCGTTCAGTAAGGGAAAAATTTCTTCTCTATGGACCCTTAGGTAGTTCAGTAAGTTAGAAATTTCTTCATTATGGCCCGTTCAGTAAGGGAGAAATTTGATCTCTATGGGCTCTTAGGTAGTTCAGTAAGGTAGAAATTTCTTCATTATATGCCGTTCAATAAATAAGAAATTTTTTCTCTATGGGCCCTTAGGCAGTTCATTAAGGTAGAAATTTTTTCATTACATTACGGCTCATAATGAAGAAATTTCTACATTACTGAACTACCTAAATGCCCTTAGAAAGGAAACTTCTCCCTTACTGAACTCCCCATAATGAAGAAATTTCTACATTACTGAGCTACCTAAGGGCCCTTAGAAAGGAAATTTCTCTCTAACTCAACTGCCCATAATGAAGAAATTTCTACCTTACTGAACTACCTAAGGGCAGTTAGAGAGGAAATTTTTCCCTTACTGAACGGACCATAATGAAGAAATTTCTACTTTACCGAACGACCTTATTGTCCATAGAGAGCAAATTTTCTCTATTACTGAACGGCCCATAATGAAGAAATTTCTACCTTACTGACCTACCTAAGGGCCCCTAGAGAGGAAATTTCTCCCTTACTGAACGGCCCGTAATGAAGAAATTTCTACCTTAATGAACTGCCTAAGGGCCCATAGAGACGAAATTTCTCCCTTACTGAACGGCCCATAATGAAGAAATTTCTACATTACTGAACTACCTAAGGGCCCTTAGAGAGGAAACTTCTCCCTTACTGAACTTCCCATAATGAAGAAATTTCTACATTACTGAGCTACCTAAGGGCCCTTAGAAAGGAAATTTCTCTCTAACTCAACTGCCCATAATGAAGAAATTTCTGCCTTATTGAACTACCTAAGGGCAGTTAGAGAGGAAATTTTTCCCTTACTGAACGGACCATAATGAAGAAATTTCTACTTTACCGAACGACCTTATTGTCCATAGAGAGGAAATTTTCTCTATTACTGAACGGCCCATAATGAAGAAATTTCTACCTTACTGACCTACCTAATTGCCCCTAGAGAGGAAATTTCTCCCTTACTGAACGGCCCGTAATGAAGAAATTTCTACCTTATTGAACTGCCTAAGGGCCCATAGAGAGAAAATTTCTTATTTATTGAACGGCCCATAATGAAGAAATTTCTACCTTACTGAACTACCTAAGAGCCCATAGAGACGAAATTTCTCCCTTACTGAACGGCCCATAATGAAGAAATTTCTATATTACTGAACTACCTAAGGGCCCTTAGAGAGGAAACTTCTCCCTTACTGAACTTCCCATAATGAAGAAATTTCTACATTACTGAGCTACCTAAGGGCCCTTAGAAAGGAAATTTCTCTCTAACTCAACTGCCCATAATGAAGAAATTTCTGCCTTATTGAACTACCTAAGGGCAGTTAGAGAGGAAATTTTTCCCTTACTGAACGAACCATAATGAAGAAATTTCTACTTTACCGAACGACCTTATTGTCCATAGAGAGGAAATTTTCTCTATTACTGAACGGCCCATAATGAAGAAATTTCTACCTTACTGACCTACCTAATTGCCCCTAGAGAGGAAATTTCTCCCTTACTGAACGGCCCGTAATGAAGAAATTTCTACCTTATTGAACTGCCTAAGGGCCCATAGAGAGAAAATTTCTTATTTATTGAACGGCCCATAATGAAGAAATTTCTACCTTACTGAACTACCTAAGAGCCCATACAGACGAAATTTCTCCCTTACTGAACGGCCCATAATGAAGAAATTTCTACATTACTGAACTATCTAAGGGCCCTTAGAGAGGAAACTTCTCCCTTACTGAACTTCCCATAATGAGGAAATTTCTACATTACTGAGCTACCTAAGGGCCCTTAGAAAGGAAATTTCTCTCTTACTGAACGGCCCATAATGAAGAAATTTCTACCTTACTGAACTACCTAGGGGTCCATAGAGAAGAAATGTTTCCCTTACTGAACGGCCCATAATGAAGAAATTTCTACCTTACTGAACTGCCTAAGAGCCCATAGAGAGGAAATTTCTCCCTTACTGAACGGCTCATAATGAAGAAATTTCTACCTTACTGAACTACCTAAGAGCCCATAGATAGGAAATTTTTCCCTTACTGAACGGACCATAATGAAGAAATTTCTACTTTACCGAACGACCTTATTGTTTATAGAGAGGAAATTTCTCCCTAACTCAACTGCCCATAATGAAGAAATTTCTACCTTACTGAACTACCTAAGGGCCCTTAGAGAGGAAACTTCTCCCTTACTGAACGGCTCATAATGAAGAAATTTCTACCTTACTGAACTCCCATAATGTAGAAATTTCTACATTACTGAACTACCTAAGGGCCCTTAGAAAGGAAATTTCTCTCTTACTCAACGGCCCATAATGTGGAAATTTCTACATTACTAAACTACCTAAGAGCCCATATAGAGGAAATTTCTCCCCTACTGAACGGGCCATAATGAAGAAATTTCTACCTTACTGAACTACCTAAGAGTACATAAAGAGGTAATTTCTCCCTTACTGAACGACCCGTAAGGAAGAAATTTCTACCTTACTGAACTACCTAAGAGCGCTTAGAGACAAAATTTCTCCCTTACTGAACGGCCCATAATGAAGAAATTTCTACCTTGCTGAACTACCTAAGATCCCATAGAAAGGAAATTTCTCCCTTACCGAACGCCCAATAATGAAGAAATTTCTACCTTACTGAACTACCTAAGAGCCCATACAGACGAAATTTCTCCCTTACTGAACGGCCCATAATGAAGAAATTTCTACATTACTGAACTACCTAAGGGCCCTTAGAGAGGAAACTTCTCCCTTACTGAACGGCTCATAATGAAGAAATTTCTACCTTACTGAACTCCCATAATGTAGAAATTTCTACATTACTGAACTACCTAAGGGCCCTTAGAAAGGAAATTTCTCTCTTACTCAACGGCCCATAATGTGGAAATTTCTACATTACTAAACTACCTAAGAGCCCATATAGAGGAAATTTCTCCCCTACTGAACGGGCCATAATGAAGAAATTTCTACCTTACTGAACTACCTAAGAGTACATAAAGAGGTAATTTCTCCCTTACTGAACGACCCGTAAGGAAGAAATTTCTACCTTACTGAACTACCTAAGAGCGCTTAGAGACAAAATTTCTCCCTTACTGAACGGCCCATTATGAAGAAATTTCTACCTTACCGAACTAATTAAGGGCATATAGAGAGGAAATTTCTCCCTTACTGAACGGCTCATAATGAAGAAATTTCTACCTTACTGAACTACCTAAGAGCGCTTAGAGACAAAAATTTCTCCCTAACTGCACGGCCAATAATGAAGAAATTTCTACCTTACTGAACTACCTAAGAGCCCATAGAGAGGAAATTTCTCCCTTACTGAACGGGCCATAATGAAGAAATTTCTACCTTACTGAACTACCTCAGGGCCCAGAGGTAATAAATTTCTAGCTTACTGAATGGCTCATAATGAAGAAATTTCTACCTTACTGAACTACCTAAGGGTCCATAGAGAGGAAATTTCTCCCTTACTGAACGGCCCATTATGAAGAAATTTCTACCTTACTGAACTACCTAAGAGCCCATTGAGAGGCAATTTTTCCCTTACTGAACGGCCAATAATGAAGAAATTTCTACCTTACTGAACTACCTAAGAGCCCATAGAGAGGAAATTTCTCCCTTACTGAACGGCCCATTATGAAGAAATTTCTACCTTACTGAACTAATTAAGGGCATATAGAGAGGAAATTTCTCCCTTACTGAACGCCCCATAATGGAGAAATTTCTACCTTACTGAACTACCTAAGAGCCCATAGAGAGGAAATTTCTCCCTTACTGAACGGCAGATTATGAAGAAATTTCTACCTTACTGAACTACCTAAGAGCCCATAGAGAGGAAATTTCTCCCTTACTGAACGGGCCATAATGAAGAAATTTCTACCTTACTGAACTACCTCAGGGCCCAGAGGTAATAAATTTCTAGCTTACTGAATTTCTCATAATGAAGAAATTTCTACCTTACTGAACTACCTAAGGGTCCATAGAGAGGAAATTTCTCCCTTACTGAACGGCCCATTATGAAGAAATGTCTACCTTACTGAACTACCTAAGGGTCCATAGAGAGGAAATTTCTCCCTTACCGAACGGCTCATAATGAAGAAATTTCTGCCTTACTGAACTACCTAAGAGTCCATAGAGAGGAAATTTCTCCCTTACTGAACGGCCCATATTGAAGAAATTTCACCTTACTGAACTACCTAAGAGCCCATAGAGAGGAAATTTTTCCCTTACTGAACGGCCCATAATGAAGAAATTTCTAATTTACTGAACTACCTAAGAGCCCATAGAGAGGAAATTTTTCCCTTACTGAACGGACCATAATGAAGAAATTTCTACTTTACCGAACTACCTAAGGGTCCATAGAGAGGAAATTTCTCCCTTAGTGAACGGCTCATAATGAAGAAATTTCTACCTTACTGAACTACCTAAGGGTCCATAGAGAGGAAATTTTTCCCTTACTGGGGCGTTCACTGAACGGCCCATAATGAAGAAATTTCTACCTTACTGGATTACCTTAGAGCCCATAGCGAGGAAATTTTTCCCTAACTCAATTGCACATAATGGAGAAATTTCTTTATTACTGAACTACCTAAGGGCCCATATAGAGGAAATTTCTCCCCTACTGAACGGGCCATAATGAAGAAATTTCTACCTTACTGAACTACCTAAGAGTACATAAAGAGGAAATTTCTCCCTTACTGAACGACCCATAAGGAAGAAATTTCTACCTTACTGAACTTCCTAAGAGCGCTTAGAAACAAAATTTCTCCCTTACTGAACGGCCCATAATGAAGAAATTTCTACCTTACTGAACTACCTAAGAGCCCATTGAGAGGCAATTTTTCCCTTACTGAACGCCCCATAATGGAGAAATTTCTACCTTACTGAACTACCTAAGAGCCCATAGAGAGGAAATTTCTCCCTTACTGAACGGCAGATTATGAAGAAATTTCTACCTTACTGAACTACCTAAGGGTCCATAGAGAGGAAATTTCTCCCTTACAGAACGGCTCATAATGAAGAAATTTCTACCTTACTGAACTACCTAAGAGTCCATAGAGAGGAAATTTCTCCCTTACTGAACGGCCCATTATGAAGAAATTTCTACCTTACTGAACTACCTAAGGGTCCATAGAGAGGAAATTTCTCCCTTACCGAACGGCTCATAATGAAGAAATTTCTACCTTACTGAACTACCTAAGAGCCCATAGAGAGGAAATTTCTCCCTTACTGAACGGCAGATTATGAAGAAATTTCTACCTTACTGAACTACCTAAGGGTCCATAGAGAGGAAATTTCTCCCTTACCGAACGGCACATAATGAAGAAATTTCTACCTTACTGAACTACCTAAGAGTCCATAGAGAGGAAATTTCTCCCTTACTGAACGGCCCATATGGAAGAAATTTCTACCTTACTGAACTACCTAAGAGCGTAAAGAGAGGAAATTTTTCCCTTACTGAACGGTCAATAATAAAGAAATTTCTAGCTTACTGAACTACCTAAGAGCCCATAGAGATTAAATTACTCCCTTACTATATGAATATAATAATGAAGAAATTTCTACCTTACTGAACTACCTAAGTGTCCATAGAGAGGAAATTTCTCCCTTACTGAACGGCCCATATTGAAGAAATTTCTATCTTACTGAACAACCTAAGAGCAGATAGAGAGGAAATATTTCCCTTACTGAACGGCCCATAATGAAGAAATTTCTAATTTACTGAACTACCTAAGAGCCCATAGAGAGGAAATTTTTCCCTTACTGAACGGACCATAATGAAGAAATTTCTGCTTTACCGAACTACCTAAGGGTCCATAGAGAGGAAATTTCTCCCTTAGTGAACGGCTCATAATGAAGAAATTTCTACCTTACTGAACTACCTAAGGGCCCATAGAGAGGAATTTTTTTACTTACTGAACGGCCCATAATGAAGAAATTTCTACCTTACTGGATTACCATAGCTCCTTACTGGAGCCCATAGCGAGGAAATTTTTCCCTAACTCAACTGCACATAATGAAGAAATTTCTACCTTACTGAACTACCTAAGAGCCCATAGAGAGAAAATTTTTCCCTTACTGAACGGCCCATAATGAAAAAATTTCTACCTTACTGAACTACCTAAGAGCCCATAGTGAGGAAATTCTTCCCTTACTGAACGGATCATAATGAAGAAATTTCTACTTTACTGACCTACCTAAGAGCCCATAGAGAGGAAATTTCTCCCTTACTGAACTTCCCATAATAAACAAATTTTTACATTACTGAACTACCTAAGGGCCCTTAGAAAGGAAATTTCTCTCTTACTGAACGGCCCATAATGAAGAAATTTCTACCTTACTGAACTACCTAAGGGCCCAGAGAGAGGAAATTTCTCCTTATTGAACTACCTGACAGTCTGTAGAGAAGAAATTTCTCATTTACTGAAGGGATCATAATGAAGAAATTTCTACCTTACTGAACTACCTAAGGGTCCATAGAGAGGAAATTTCTAATTTACTGAACGGAGAATAATGAAGAAATTTCTACCTTGCTGAACTACCTAAGATCCCATAGAAAGGAAATTTCTCCCTTATGAAGAATTTTCTACCGTACTGAACTACCTAAGGGCCCAGTGGAAGGAAATTTCTCCCTTACTGAACGGATCATAATGAAGAAATTTCTACCTTACTGAACGACCTAAGAGATCATAGAGAGGAAATTTCCCCCTTACTGAACGACCCATAATGAAGAAATTTCTACCTTACTGAACTACCTAAGAGCCCATAGAGAGGAAATTTCTCCCTAACTCAACTGCCCATAATGAAAAAAATTCTACCTAACTGAACTACCTAAGGGTCCATAGAGAGGAAATTTCTCCATTACTGAACGGCTCATAATGAAGTAATTTCTATCTTACTGAACTACCTATGAGCCCATAGAGAGGAAATTTCTCCCTTACTGAACGGCTCATAATGAAGAAATTTTTACCTTACTGAACTAAATAAGGGTCCATAGAGAGGAAATTGCTCGCTTACTGAACGGCCCATAATGAAGAAATTTCTACCTTACTGAACTACCTAAGAGCCCATAGAGAGGAAATTTCTCCCTTACTGAACGGCCCATATTGAAGAAATTTCTACCTTACTGAACTACCTAAGAGCCCATAGAGAGGAAATTTTTCCCTTACTGAACGGCCCATAATGAAGAAATATCTAATTTACTGAACTACCTAAGAGCATATAGAGAGGAAATTTTTCCCTTACTGAACGGTCAATAATAAAAAAATTTCTACCTTACTGAACTACCTAAGAGCCCAAAGAGACAAAATTTTTCAGTTACTGAACGGCCAATAATGAAGAAATTTCTACCTTACTGAACTACCTAAGAGCCCATAGAGAGGAAATTTTTCCCTTACTGAACGGCCCATAATGAAGAAATTTCTAATTTACTGAACTACCTAAGAGCCCATAGAGAGGAAATTTTTCCCTTACTGAACGGTCAATAATAAAAAAATTTCTACCTTACTGAACTACCTAAGAGCCCAAAGAGAGGAAATTTTTCAGTTACTGAACGGCCAATAATGAAGAAATTTCTACCTTACTGAACTACCTAAGAGCCCATAGAGAGGAAATTTTTCCCTTACTGAACGGCCCATAATGAAGAAATTTCTAATTTACTGAACTACCTAAGAGCCCATAGAGAGGAAATTTTTCCCTTACTGAACGGTCAATAATAAAGAAATTTCTAGCTTACTGAACTACCTAAGAGCCCATAGAGAGGAAATTACTCCCTTACTGTATGAATATAATAATGAAGAAATTTCTACCTTACTGAACTACCTAAGGGTCCATAGAGAGGAAATTTCTCCCTTACTGAACGGCCCATATTGAAGAAATTTCTACCTTACTGAACTACCTAAGAGCCCATAGAGAGGAAATTTTTCCCTTACTGAACGGCCCATAATGAAGAAATATCTAATTTACTGAACTACCTAAGAGCCCATAGAGAGGAAACTTTTCCCTTACTGAACGGTCAATAATAAAAAAATTTCTACCTTACTGAACTACCTAAGAGCCCAAAGAGAGGAAATTTTTCAGTTACTGAACGGCCAATAATGAAGAAATTTCTACCTTACTGAACTACCTAAGAGCCCATAGAGAGGAAATTTTTCCCTTACTGAACGGCCCATAATGAAGAAATTTCTAATTTACTGAACTACCTAAGAGCCCATAGAGAGGAAATTTTTCCCTTACTGAACGGTCAATAATAAAAAAATTTCTACCTTACTGAACTACCTAAGAGCCCATAGAGAGGAAATTTTTCAGTTACTGAACGGCCAATAATGAAGAAATTTCTACCTTACTGAACTACCTAAGAGCCCATAGAGAAGAAATTTTTTACTTACTTTTTACTAATGAAGAAATTTCTACCTTACTGAACTGCCTAAGAGCCCATAGAGAGGAAATTTTTCCCTTACTGAACGGTCAATAATAAAGAAATTTCTAGCTTACTTAACTACCTAAGAGCCCATGGAGAGGAAATTACTCCCTTACTGTATGAATATAATAACGAAGAAATTTCTACCATACTGAACTACCTAAGAGCCCATAGAGAGGAAATTACTCCCTTACTGTATGAATATAATAATGAAGAAATTTCTACCTTACCGAACTAAATAAGGGTCCATAGAGAGGAAATTTCTCCCTTACTGAACGGCCCATATTGAAGAAATGTCTACCTTACTGAACTACCTAAGAGGACATAGAGAGGAAATTTTTCCCTTACTGAACGGTCAATAATAAAGAAATTTCTAGCTTACTGAACTACCTAAGAGCATATAGAGAGGAAATTTCTCCCTTACTGAACGACCCATAATGAAGAAATTTCTACCTTACTGAACTACCTAAGAGCCCATAGAGAGGAAATTTCTCCCTAACTCAACTGCCCATAATGAAGAAATTTCTACCTTACTGACCTACCTAAGGGCATTTAGAGATAAAATTTCTAACTTACTGAACTTCCCATAATGAAGAAATTTCTACATTACTGAACTACCAAAGGGCTATTAGAAATTAAATTTCTCCCTTACTGAACGGCTCATAATGAAGAAATTTCTACCTTACTGAACTACCTAAGAGTCCATAGAGAGGAAATTTTTCCCTTACTGAACGACCCATAATGAAGAAATTTCTACCTTACTGAACTACCTAAGAGCCCATAGAGAGGAAATTTCTCATTAACTCAACTGCCCATAATGAAGAAATTTCTACCTTACTGACCTACCTAAGAGCCCATAGAGAGGAAATTTTTCCCTTACTGAACGGTCAATAATAAAGAAATTTCTAGCTTACTGAACTACCTAAGAGCAGATAGAGACTAAATTACTCTATTACTGTATGAATATAATAAGGAAGAAATTTCTAGATTACTGAACTACCTAAGGGTCCATAGAGAGGAAATTTCTCTTTTACTGAACGGCCCATATTGAAGAAATTTCTACCTTACTGAACTAAGTAAGAGCCCATAGAGAGGAAATTTTTCCCTTACTGAACGGGCCATAATGAAGGAATTTCTACCTTACTGAACTACCTAAGAGTCCATAGAGAGGAAATTTCTCCTTTACTGAACGACCCATTATGAAGAAATTTCTACCTTACTGAACTACCTAAGAGCCCATAGAGAGGAAATTTTTCCCTTACTGAACGTTCAATAATAAAGAAATTTCTAGCTTACTGAACTACCTAAGAGCCCATAGAGAGGAAATTACTCCCTTACTGTATGAATATAATAATGAAGAAATTTCTACCTTACTGAACTACCTAAGGGTCCATAGAGAGGAAATTTCTCCCTTACTGAACGGCGCATATTGAAGAAATTTCTACCTTACTGAACTACCTAAGAGCCCATAGAGAGGAAATTTTTCCCTTACTGAACGGTCAATAATAAAGAAATTTCTAGCTTACTGAACTACCTAAGAGCCCATAGAGAGGAAATTACTCCCTTACTGAACGGGCCATAATGAAGGAATTTCTACCTTACTGAACTACCTAAGAGTCCATAGAGAGGAAATTTCTAATTTACTGAACGACCCATTATGAAGAAATTTCTACCTTACTGAACTAATTAAGAGCCCATAGAGAGGAAATTTTTCCCTTACTGAACGTTCAATAATAAAGAAATTTCTAGCTTACTGAACTACCTAAGAGCCCATAGAGAGGAAATTACTCCCTTACTGTATGAATATAATAATGAAGAAATTTCTACCTTACTGAACTACCTAAGGGTCCATAGAGAGGAAATTTCTCCCTTACTGAACGGCGCATATTGAAGAAATTTCTACCTTACTGAACTACCTAAGAGCCCATAGAGAGGAAATTTTTCCCTTACTGAACGGTCAATAATAAAAAGAAATTTCTAGCTTACTGAACTACCTAAGAGCCCATAGAGAGGAAATTACTCCCTTACTGAACGGGGGATAATGAAGGAATTTCTACCTTACTGAACTACCTAAGAGTCCATAGAGAGGAAATTTCTCCTTTACTGAACGACCCATAATGAAGAAATTTCTACTTTACTGAACTACCTAAGAGCCCATAGAGAGGAAATTTTTCCCTTACTGAACGGTCAATAATAAAGAAATTTCTAGCTTACTGAACTACCTAAGAGCAAATAGAGAGGAAATTACTCCCTAACTGTATGAATATAATAATGAAGAAATTTCTACCTTACTGAACTACCTAAGGGTCCGTAGAGAGGAAATTTCTCCCTTGCTGAATGGCCCATATTGAAGAAATTTCTACCTTACTGAACTACCTAAGAGCCCATAGAGAGGAAATTACTCCCTTACTGTATGAATATAATAATGAAGAAATTTCTACCTTACTGAACTACCTAAGGGTCCATAGAGAGGAAATTACTCCCTTACTGTATGAATATAATAATGAAGAAATTTCTACCTTACTGAACTACCTAAGGGTCCATAGAGAGGAAATTACTCCCTTACTGTATGAATATAATAATGAAGAAATTTCTACCTTACTGAACTACCTAAGGGTCCATAGAGAGGAAGTTTCTCCCTTACTGAACGGCCCATATTGAAGAAATTTCTACCTTACTGAACTACCTAAGAGCAAATAGAGAGGAAATTTTTCCCTTACTGAACGGTCAATAATAAAGAAATTTCTAGCTTACTGAACTACCTAAGAGCCCATAGAGAGGAAATTACTCCCTTACTGAACGGGCCATAATGAAGGAATTTCTACCTTACTGAACTACCTAAAAGTCCATAGAAATTAAATTTCTCCTTTACTGAACGACCCATTATGAAGAAATTTCTAGCTTACTGAACTACCTAAGAGCCCATAGAGAGGAAATTACTCCCTTACTGTATGAATATAATAATGAAGAAATTTCTACCTTACTGAACTACCTAAGGGTCCATAGAGAGGAAATTTCTCATTTACTGAACGGCCCATATTGAAGAAATTTCTACCTTACTGAACTACCTAAGAGCCCATAGAGAGGAAAGTTTTCCCTTACTGAACGGTCAATAATAAAGAAATTTCTAGCTTACTGAACTACCTAAGAGCCCATAGAGAGGAAATTTTTCCCTTACTGAACGGTCAATAATAAAAAAATTTCTAGCTTACTGAACTACCTAAGAGCCCATAGAGAGGAAATTTTTTACTTACTTTTTACTAATGAAGAAATTTCTACCTTACTGAACTACCTAAGAGCCCATAGAGATCAAATTTCTCCCTTACTGAACGGGCCATAATGAAGAAATTTCTACCTTACTGAACTGGCTAAGAGCCCATAGAGAGGAAATTTTTCCCTTACTGAACGGTCAATAATAAAGAAATTTCTAGCTTACTGAACTATCTAAGAGCCCATGGAGAGGAAATTACTCCCTTACTGTATGAATATAATAATGAAGAAATTTCTATCTTACTGAACTACCTAAGAGCCCATAGAGAGGAAATTACTCCCTTACTGTATGAATATAATAATGAAGAAATTTCTACCTTACTGAACTACCTAAGGGTCCATAGAGAGGAAATTACTCCCTTACTGTATGAATATAATAATGAAGAAATTTCTACCTTACTGAACTACCTAAGGGTCCATAGAGAGGAAGTTTCTCCCTTACTGAACGGCCCATATTGAAGAAATTTCTACCTTACTGAACTACCTAAGAGCAAATAGAGAGGAAATTTTTCCCTTACTGAACGGTCAATAATAAAGAAATTTCTAGCTTACTGAACTACCTAAGAGCCCATAGAGAGGAAATTACTCCCTTACTGAACGGGCCATAATGAAGGAATTTCTACCTTACTGAACTACCTAAAAGTCCATAGAAATTAAATTTCTCCTTTACTGAACGACCCATTATGAAGAAATTTCTAGCTTACTGAACTACCTAAGAGCCCATAGAGAGGAAATTACTCCCTTACTGTATGAATATAATAATGAAGAAATTTCTACCTTACTGAACTACCTAAGGGTCCATAGAGAGGAAATTTCTCATTTACTGAACGGCCCATATTGAAGAAATTTCTACCTTACTGAACTACCTAAGAGCCCATAGAGAGGAAAGTTTTCCCTTACTGAACGGTCAATAATAAAGAAATTTCTAGCTTACTGAACTACCTAAGAGCCCATAGAGAGGAAATTTTTCCCTTACTGAACGGTCAATAATAAAAAAATTTCTAGCTTACTGAACTACCTAAGAGCCCATAGAGAGGAAATTTTTTACTTACTTTTTACTAATGAAGAAATTTCTACCTTACTGAACTACCTAAGAGCCCATAGAGATCAAATTTCTCCCTTACTGAACGGGCCATAATGAAGAAATTTCTACCTTACTGAACTGCCTAAGAGCCCATAGAGAGGAAATTTTTCCCTTACTGAACGGTCAATAATAAAGAAATTTCTAGCTTACTGAACTATCTAAGAGCCCATGGAGAGGAAATTACTCCCTTACTGTATGAATATAATAATGAAGAAATTTCTATCTTACTGAACTACCTAAGAGCCCATAGAGAGGAAATTACTCCCTTACTGTATGAATATAATAATGAAGAAATTTCTACCTTACTGAACTACCTAAGGGTCCATAGAGAGGAAATTTCTCCCTTACTGGACGGCCCATATTGAAGAAATGTCTACCTTACTGAACTACCTAAGAGGACATAGAGAGGAAATTTTTCCCTTACTGAACGGTCAATAATAAAGAAATTTCTAGCTTACTGAACTACCTAAGAGCATATAGAGAGGAAATTTCTCCCTTACTGAACGACCCATAATGAAGAAATTTCTACCTTACTGAACTACCTAAGAGCCCATAGAGAGGAAATTTCTCCCTAACTCAACTGCCCATAATGAAGAAATTTCTATCTTACTGACCTACCTAAGGGCCCTTAGAGAGGAAATTTCTAACTTACTGAAATTCCCATAATGAAGAAATTTGTACATTACTGAACTACCTAAGGGCTATTAGAAATTAAACTTCTCTCTTACTGAACGGCTCATAATGAAGAAATTTCTACCTTACTGAACTACCTAAGAGCCCATAGAGAGGAAATTTCTCCCTTACTGAACGACCCATAATGAAGAAATTTCTACCTTACTGAACTACCTAAGAGCCCATAGAGAAGAAATTTCTCCCTAACTCAACTGCCCATAATGAAGAAATTTCTACTTTACTGAACTACCTAAGAGCCCATAGAGAGGAAATTACTCCCTTATTGAACGGGCCATAATGAAGGAATTTCTACCTTACTGAACTACCTAAGAGTCCATAGAGAGGAAATTTCTTATTTACTGAACGACCCATTATGAAGAAATTTCTACCTTACTG
Organism: Xylota sylvarum; assembly: GCA_905220385.1. Taxonomy (NCBI): domain Eukaryota; kingdom Metazoa; phylum Arthropoda; class Insecta; order Diptera; family Syrphidae; genus Xylota; species Xylota sylvarum. Next base: position 77,601 of record CAJMZQ010000015.1, read on the forward strand.
AACTACCTAAGAGCCCATAGAGAGGAAATTTTTCCCTTACTGAACGGTCAATAATAAAGAAATTTCTAGCTTACTGAACTACCTAAGAGCCCATAGAGGGGAAATTACTCCCTTACTGTATGAATATAATAATGAAGAAATTTCTACCTTACTGAACTACCTAAGGGTCCATAGAGAGGAAATTTCTCCCTTACTGAACGGCCCATATTGAAGAAATTTCTACCTTACTGAACTACCTAAGAGCCCATAGAGAGGAAATTTTTCCCTTACTGAACGGTCAATAATAAAGAAATTTCTAGCTTACTGAACTACCTAAGAGCCCATAGAGAGGAAATTACTCCCTTACTGAACGGGGGATAATGAAGGAATTTCTACCTTACTGAACTACCTAAGAGTCCATAGAGAGGAAATTTCTCCTTTACCGAACGACCCATTATGAAGAAATTTCTACCTTACTGAACTACCTAAGAGCATATAGAGAGGAAATTTCTCCCTTAGTGAACGACCCATATTGAAGAAATTTCTACCTTACTGAACTGCCTAAGATTCCATAGAGAGGAAATTTCTCCCTAACTCAACTGCCCATAATGAAGAAATTTCTACCTTACTGACATCCTCATCCTCATCCTCATCCTCATCCTCATCCTCATCCTCATCCTCATCCTCATTTTCATTATCATCCTCATCCTCATCCTCATCCTCATCCTCATCCTCATCCTCATCCTCATCCTCATCCTCATCCTCATCCTCATCCTCATCCTCATCCTCATCCTCATCCTCATCCTCATCCTCATCCTCATCCTCATCCTCATCCTCATCCTCATCCTCATCCTCATCCTCATCCTCATCCTCATCCTCATCCTCATCCTCATCCTCATCCTCATCCTCATCCTCATCCTCATCCTCATCCTCATCCTCATCCTCATCCTCATCCTCATCCTCATCCTCATCCTCATCCTCATCCTCATCCTCATCCTCATCCTCATCCTCATCCTCATCCTCATCCTCATCCTCATCCTCATCCTCATCCTCATCCTCATCCTCATCCTCATCCTCATCCTCATCCTCATCCTCATCCTCATCCTCATCCTCATCCTCATCCTCATCCTCATCCTCATCCTCATCCTCATCCTCATCCTCATCCTCATCCTCATCCTCATCCTCATCCTCATCCTCATCCTCATCCTCATCCTCATCCTCATCCTCATCC
>CAJMZQ010000016.1:0-77907 GCA_905220385.1 Xylota sylvarum
TTCACACCACAGACTCATCTTGTCAGGATCGATTTGAAATCTATCATGGTTTCAGAGAAATCATACTCCATGGTTCGTCGTTCTTGTAGAATGTTGAACGACTATCCCAACTAAAATCTATCCACTCAACAAAAATTATTTCAGAGAAATCATACTCCATGGTAAGTTGTTCTTGTAGAATGTTGAACGACTACCCCAACTAAAATCTATCCACTCAACAAAAATTATTTCACACCACAGACTCATCTTGGTCAGGATCGATTTGAAATCTATCATGGTTTCAGAGAAATCATAGTCCATGGTAAGTTGTTCTTGTAGAATGTTGAACGACTACCCCTAACTAAAATCTATCCACTCAACAAAAATTATTTCACACCACAGACTCATCTTGGTCAGGATCGATTTGAAATCTATCATGGTTTCAGAGAAATGATACTCCATGGTTCGTTGTTCTTGTAGAATGTTGAACGACTACCCCAACTAAAATCTATCCACTCAACAAAATTATTCAGAGAAATCATACTCCATGGTTCGTTGTTCTTGTAGAATGTTGAACGACTACCCCAACTAAAATCTATCCACTCAACAAAAATTATTTCACACCACAGATTCATCTTGGTCAGGATCGATTTGAAATCTATCATGGTTGCAGAGAAATCATACTCCATGGTTCGTTGTTCTTGTAGAATTTTGAACGACTACCCCAACTAAAATCTATCCGCTCAACAAAAATTATTTCAGAGAAATCATACTCCATGGTTCGTTGTTCTTGTAGAATGTTGAACGACTATCCCAACTAAAATCTATCCACTCAACAAAAATTATTTCAGATAAATCATACTCCATGGTAAGTTGTTCTTGTAGAATGTTGAACGACTACCCTAACTAAAATCTATCCACTCAACAAAAATTATTTCAGAGAAATCATACTCCATGGTTCGTTGTTCTTGTAGAATGTTGAACGACTACCCCAACTAAAATCTATCCACTCAACAAAAATTATTTCAGAGAAATCATACTCCATGGTTCGTTGTTCTTGTAGAATGTTGAACGACTATCCCAACTAAAATCTATCCACTCAACAAAAATTATTTCAGAGAAATCATACTCCATGGTAAGTTGTTCTTGTAGAATGTTGAACGACTACCCCAACTAAAATCTATCCACTCAACGAAAATTAATTCAGAGAAATCATACTCCATGGTAAGTTGTTCTTGTAGAATGTTGAACGACTACCCCAACTAAAATCTATCCACTCAACAAAAATTATTTCAGAGAAATCATACTCCATGGTTCGTTGTTCTTGTAGAATGTTGAACGACTACCCCAACTAAAATCTATCCACTCAACAAAAAGTATTTCAGAGAAATCATACTCCATGGTTCGTTGTTCTTGTAGAATGTTGAACGACTACCCCAACTAAAATCTATCCACTCAACAAAAAATTATTTCACACCACAGACTCATCTTGGTCAGGATCGATTTGAAATCTATCATGGTTTCAGAGAAATCATACTCCATGGTTCGTTGTTCTTGTAGAATGTTGAACGACTACCCCAACTAAAATCTATCCACTCAACAAAAATTATTTCACACCACAGACTCATCTTGGTCAGGATCGATTTGAAATCTATAATGGTTTCAGAGAAATCATACTCCATGGTTCGTTGTTCTTGTAAAATGTTGAACGACTACCCCAACTAAAATCTATCCACTCAACAAAAATTATTTCACACCACAGACTCATCTTGGTCAGGATCGATTTGAAATCTATCATGGTTTCAGAGAAATCATACTCCATGGTTCGTTGTTCTTGTAGAATGTTGAACGACTATCCCAACTAAAATCTATCCACTCAACAAAACTTATTTCAGAGAAATCATACTCCATGGTAAGTTGTTCTTGTAGAATGTTGAACGACTACCCCAACTAAAATCTATCCACTCAACAAAAATTATTTCACACCACAGATTCATCTTGGTCAGGATCGATTTGAAATCTATCAAGGTTGCGGAGAAATCATACTCAATGGTTCGTTGTTCTTGTAGAATGTTGAACGACTACCCCAACTAAAATCTATCCACTCAACAAAAATTATTTCAGAGAAATCATACTCCATGGTTCGTTGTTCTTGTAGAATGTTGAACGACTATCCCAACTAAAATCTATCCACTCAACAAAAATTATTTCAGAGAAATCATACTCCACGGTTCGTTGCTCTTGTAGAATGTTGAATGACTACCCCAACTAAAATCTATCCACTCAACAAAAATTATTTCAGAGAAATCATACTCCATGGTTCGTTGTTCTTGTAGAATGTTGAACGACTATCCCAACTAAAATCTATCCACTCAACAAAAATTATTTCAGAGAAATCATACTCCATGGTAAGTTGTTCTTGTAGAATGTTGAACGACTACCCCAACTAAAATCTATCCACTCAACAAAAATTATTTCAGAGAAATCATACTCCATGGTTCGTTGTTCTTGTAGAATGTTGAACGACTACCCCAACTAAAATCTATCCACTCAACAAAAATTATTTCAGAGAAATCATACTCCTTGGTTCGTTGTTCTTGTAGAATGTTGAACGACTACCCCAACTAAAATCTATCCACTCAACAAAAATTATTTCACACCACAGACTCATCTTGGTCAGGATCGATTTGAAATCTATCATGGTTTCAGAGAAATCATACTCCATGGTTCGTTGTTCTTGTAGAATGTTGAACTACTACCCCAACTAAAATCTATCCACTCAACAAAAATTATTTCACACCACAGACTCCTCTTGGTCAGGATCGATTTGAAATCTATCATGGTTTCAGGGAAATCATAGTCCATGGTTCGTTGTTCTTGTAAAATGTTGAACGACTACCCCAACTAAAATCTATCCACTCAACAAAAATTATTTCACACCACAGACTCATCTTGGTCAGGATCGATTTGAAATCTATCATGGTTTCAGAGAAATCATACTCCATGGTAAGTTGTTCTTGTAGAATGTTGAACGACTATCCCAACTAAAATCTATCCACTCAACAAAAATTATTTCAGAGAAATCATACTCCATGGTAAGTTGTTCTTGTAGAATGTTGAACGACTACCCCAACTAAAATCTATCCACTCAACAAAAAATATTTCACACCACAGACTCATCTTGGTCAGGATCGATTTGAAATCTATCATGGTTTCAGAGAAATCATACTCCATGATAAGTTGTTCTTGTAGAATGTTGAACGACTACCCCTAACTAAAATCTATCCACTCAACAAAAATTATTTCACACCACAGACTCATCTTGGTCAGGATCGATTTGAAATCTATCATGGTTTCAGAGAAATCATAGTCCATGGTAAGTTGTTCTTGTAGAATGTTGAACGACTACCCCAACTAAAATCTATCCACTCAACAAAAATTATTTCACACCACAGACTCATCTTGGTCAGGATCGATTTGAAATCTATCATGGTTTCAGGGAAATCATACTCCATGGTTCGTTGTTCTTGTAGAATGTTGAACGACTACCCCAACTAAAATCTATCCACTCAACAAAAATTATTTCACACCACAGACTCATCTTGGTCAGGATCGATTTGAAATCTAGCATGGTTTCAGAGAAATCATAGTCCATGGTAAGTTGTTCTTGTAGAATGTTGAACGACTACCCCAACTAAAATCTATATACTCAATAAAAATTATTTCACACCACAGACTCATCTTGGTCAGGATCGATTTGAAATCTATCATGGTTTCAGAGAAATCATACTCCATGGTTCGTTGTTCTTGTAGAATGTTGAACGACTATCCCAACTAAAATCTATCCACTCAACAAAAATTATTTCAGAGAAATCATACTCCATGGTTCGTTGTTCTTGTAGAATGTTGAACGACTACCCCAACTAAAATCTATCCACTCAACAAAAATTATTTCACACCACAGACTCATCAGGATCGGTCAGGTCAGGATCGATTTGAAATCTATCATGGTTTCAGAGAAATCATACTCCATGGTTCGTTGTTCTTGTAGAATGTTGAACGACTAATCCAAGTAAAATCTATCCACTCAACAAAAATTATTTCACACCACAGACTCATCAGGATCGGTCAGGTCAGGATCGATTTGAAATCTATCATGGTTTCAGAGAAATCATACTCCATGGTTCGTTGTTCTTGTAGAATGTTGAACGACTATCCCAACAAAAATCTATCCACTCAACAAAAATTATTTCAGAGAAATCATACTCCATGGTAAGTTGTTCTTGTAGAATGTTGAACGACTACCCCAACTAAAATCTATCCACTCAACAAAAATTATTTCACACCACAGACTCATCAGGATCGGTCAGGTCAGGATCGATTTGAAATCTATCATGGTTTCAGAGAAATCATACTCCATGGTTCGTTGTTCTTGTAGAATGTTGAACGACTAATCCAACTAAAATCTATCCACTCAACAAAAATTATTTCACACCACAGACTCATCTTGGTCAGGATCGATTTGAAATCTATCATGGTTTCAGAGAAATCATACTCCATGGTTCGTTGTTCTTGTAGAATGTTGAACGACTATCCCAACTAAAATCTATCCACTCAACAAAAATTATTTCACACCACAGACTCATCTTGGTCAGGATCGATTTGAAATCTATCATGGTTTCAGAGAAATCATAGTCCATGGTAAGTTGTTCTTGTAGAATGTTGAACGACTACCCCAACTAAAATCTATCCACTCAACAAAAATTATTTCACACCACAGACTCATCTTGGTCAGGATCGATTTGAAATCTATCATGGTTTCAGAGAAATCATACTCCATGGTTCGTTGTTCTTGTAGAATGTTGAACGACTATCCCAACTAAAATCTATCCACTCAACAAAAATTATTTCACACCACAGACTCATCTTGGTCAGGATCGATTTGAAATCTATCATGGTTTCAGAGAAATCATAGTCCATGGTAAGTTGTTCTTGTAGAATGTTGAACGACTACCCCTAACTAAAATCTATCCACTCAACAAAAATTATTTCACACCACAGACTCATCTTGGTCAGGATCGATTTGAAATCTATCATGGTTTCAGAGAAATCATACTCCATGGTTCGTTGTTCTTGTAGAATGTTGAACGACTACCCCAACTAAAATCTATCCACTCAACAAAAATTATTTCAGAGAAATCATACTCCATGGTTCGTTGTTCTTGTAGAATGTTGAACGACTACCCCAACTAAAATCTATCCACTCAACAAAAATTATTTCACACCACAGACTCATCTTGGTCAGGATCGATTTGAAATCTATCATGGTTTCAGAGAAATCATACTCCATGGTTCGTTGTTCTTGTAGAATGTTGAACGACTACCCCAACTAAAATCTATCCACTCAACAAAAATTATTTCACACCACAGACTCATCTTGGTCAGGATCGATTTGAAATCTATCATGGTTTCAGAGAAATCATAGTCCATGGTAAGTTGTTCTTGTAGAATGTTGAACGACTACCCCAACTAAAATCTATCCACTCAACAAAAATTATTTCACACCACAGACTCATCTTGGTCAGGATCGATTTGAAATCTATCATGGTTTCAGAGAAATCATACTCCATGGTTCGTTGATCTTGTAAAATGTTGAACGACTATCCCAACTAAAATCTATCCACTCAACAAAAATTATTTCACACCACAGACTCATCTTGGTCAGGATCGATTTGAAATCTATCATGGTTTCAGAGAAATCATAGTCCATGGTAAGTTGTTCTTGTAGAATGTTGAACGACTACCCCAACTAAAATCTATCCACTCAACAAAAATTATTTCACACCACAGACTCATCTTGGTCAGGATCGATTTGAAATCTATCATGGTTTCAGAGAAATCATACTCCATGGTAAGTTGTTCTTGTAGAATGTTGAACGACTACCCCAACAAAAATTATTTCAGAGAAATCATACTCCATGGTTCGTTGTTCTTGTAGAATGTTGAACGACTACCCCAACTAAAATCTATCCACTCAACAAAAATTATTTCACACCACAGACTCATCTTGGTGAGGATCGATTTGAAATCTATCATGGTTTCAGAGAAATCATACTCCATGGTAAGTTGTTCTTGTAGAATGTTGAACGACTACCCCAACTAAAATCTATCCACTCAACAAAAATTATTTCACACCACATACTCATCTTGGTCAGGATCGATTTGAAATCTATCATGGTTTCAGAGAAATCATACTCCATGGTTCGTTGTTCTTGTAGAATGTTGAACGGCTACCCCAACTAAAATCTATCCACTCAACAAAAATTATTTCACACCACAGACTCATCTTGGTCAGGATCGATTTGAAATCTATCATGGTTTCAGAGAAATCATACTCCATGGTTCGTTGTTCTTGTAGAATGTTGAACGACTACCCCAACTAAAATCTATCCACTCAACAAAAATTATTTCAGAGAAATCATACTCCATGGTTCGTTGTTCTTGTAAAATGTTGAACGACTACCCCAACTAAAATCTATCCACTCAACAAAAATTATTTCACACCACAGACTCATCTTGGTCAGGATCGATTTGAAATCTATCATGGTTTCAGAGAAATTATACTCAATGGTAAGTTGTTCTTGTAGAATGTTGAACGACTATCCCAACTAAAATCTATCCACTCAACAAAAATTATTTCAGAGAAATCATACTCCATGGTAAGTTGTACTTGTGGAATGTTGAACGACTACCCCAACTAAAATCTATCCACACAACAAAAATTATTTCACACCACAGACTCATCTTGGTCAGGATCGATTTGAAATCTATCATGGTTTCAGAGAAATCATACTCCATGGTTCGTTGTTCTTGTAGAATGTTGAACGACTATCCCAGCTAAAATCTATCCACTCAACAAAAATTATTTCACACCACAGACTCATCTTGGTCAGGATAGAATTGAAATCTATCATGGTTTCAGAGAAATCATAGTAAATGGTAAGTTGTTCTTGTAGAATGTTGAACGACTATCCCAACTAAAATCTATCCACTCAATAAAAATTATTTCACACCACAGACTCATCTTGGTCAGGCTCGATTTGAAATCTATCATGGTTTCAGAGAAATCATACTCCATGGTTCGTTGTTCTTGTAAAATGTTGAACGACTATCCCAACTAAAATCTATCCACTCAACAAAAATTATTTCACACCACAGACTCATCTTGGTCAGGATCGATTTGAAATCTATCATGGTTTCAGAGAAATCATAGTCCATGGTAAGTTGTTCTTGTAGAATGTTGAACGACTACCCCTAACTAAAATCTATCAACTCAACAAAAATTATTTCACACCACAGACTCATCTTGGTCAGGTTCGATTTGAAATCTATCATGGTTTCAGAGAAATCATACCCCATGGTAAGTTGTTCTTGTAGAATGTTGAACGACTACCCCAACTAAAATCTATCCACTCAACAAAAATTATTTCAGAGAAATCATACTCCATGGTAAGTTGTTCTTGTAGAATGTTGAACGACTACCCCAACTAAAATCTATCCACTCAACAAAAGTTATTTCACACCACAGACTCATCTTGGTCAGGATCGATTTGAAATCTATCATGGTTTCAGAGAAATCATACTCCATGGTTCGTTGTTCTTGTAGAATGTTGAACGACTACCCCAACTAAAATTTATCCACTCAACAAAAATTATTTCACACCACAGACTCATCTTGGTCAGGATCGATTTGAAATCTATCATGGTTTCAGAGAAATCATACTCCATGGTTCGTTGTTCTTGTAGAATGTTGAACGACTACCCCAACTAAAATCTATCCACTCAACAAAAATTATTTCAGAGAAATCATACTCCATGGTTCGTTGTTCTTTTAAAATGTTGAACGACTACCCCAACTAAAATCTATCCACTCAACAAAAATTATTTCACACCACAGACTCATCTTGGTCAGGATCGATTTGAAATCTATCATGGTTTCAGAGAAATCATACTCCATGGTTCGTTGTTCTTGTAGAATGTTGAACGACTACCCCAATTAAAATCTATCCACTCAACAAAAATTATTTCAGAGAAATCATATTCCATGGTTCGTTGTTCTTGTAGAATGTTGAACGACTACCCCAACTAAAATCTATCCACTGAACAAAAATTAGTTCACACCACAGACTCATCTTGGTCAGGATCGATTTGAAATCTATCATGGTTTCAGAGAAATCATACTCCATGGTTCGTTGTTCTTGTAGAATGTTGAACGACTATCCCAACTAAAATTTATCCACTCAACAAAAATTATTTCACACCACAGACTCATCTTGGTAAGGATCGATTTGAAATCTATCATGGTTTCAGAGAAATCATACTCCATGTTTCGTTGTTCTTGTAGAATGTTGAACGACTACCCCAACTAAAATCTATCCACTCAACAAAAATTATTTCACACCACAGACTCATCTTGGTCAGGATCGATTTGAAATCTATCATGGTTTCAGAGAAATCATACTCCATGGTTCGTTGTTCTTGTAGAATGTTGAACGACTACCCCAACTAAAATCTATCCACTCAACAAAAATTATTTCAGAGAAATCATACTCCATGGTTCGTTGTTCTTGTAAAATGTTGAACGACTACCCCAACTAAAATCTATCCACTCAACAAAAATTATTTCACACCACAGACTCATCTTGGTCAGGATCGATTTGAAATCTATCATGGTTTCAGAGAAATCATACTCAATGGTAAGTTGTTCTTGTAGAATGTTGAACGACTATCCCAACTAAAATCTATCCACTCAACAAAAATTATTTCAGAGAAATCATACTCCATGGTAAGTTGTTCTTGTAGAATGTTGAACGACTACCCCAACTAAAATCTATCCACTCAACAAAAATTATTTCAGAGAAATCATACTCCATGGTTCGTTGTTCTTGTAGAGTGTTGAACGACTACCCCAACTAAAATCTATCCACTCAACAAAAATTATTTCACACCACAGACTCATCTTGCTTAGGATCGATTTGAAATCTATCATGGTTTCAGAGAAATCATACTCCATGGTTCGTTGTTCTTGTAGAATGTTGAACGACTATCCCAACTAAAATCTATCCACTCAACAAAAATTATTTCACACCACAGACTCATCTTGGTCAGGATCGATTTGAAATCTATCATGGTTTCAGAGAAATCATACTCCATGGTAAGTTGTTCTTGTAGAATGTTGAATGACTACCCCAACTAAAATCTATCCACTCAACAAAAATTATTTCACACCACAGACTCATCTTGGTCAGGATCGATTTGAAATCTATCATGGTTTCAGAGAAATCATACTCCATGGTTCGTTGTTCTTGTAGAATGTTGAACGACTACCCCAACTAAAATCTATCCACGCAACAAAAATTATTTCACACCACAGACTCATCTTGGTCAGGATCGATTTGAAATCTATCATGGTTTCAGAGAAATCATACTCCATGGTTCGTTGTTCTTGTAGAATGTTGAACGACTATCCCAACTCAAATCTATCCACTCAACAAAAATTATTTCACACCACAGACTCATCTTGGTGAGGATCGATTTGAAATCTATCATGGTTTCAGAGAAATCATACTCCATGGTTCGTTGTTCTTGTAGAATGTTGAACGACTATCCCAACTCAAATCTATCCACTCAACAAAAATTATTTCACACCACAGACTCATCTTGGTGAGGATCGATTTGAAATCTATCATGGTTTCAGAGAAATCATACTCCATGGTAAGTTGTTCTTGTAGAATGTTGAACGACTACCCCAAATAAAATCTATCCACTCAACAAAAATTATTTCACACCACAGACTCATCTTGGTCAGGATCGATTTGAAATCTATCATGGTTTCAGAGAAATCATACTCCATGGTTCGTTGTTCTTGTAGAATGTTGAACGACTATCCCAACTCAAATCTATCCACTCAACAAAAATTATTTCACACCACAGACTCATCTTGGTGAGGATCGATTTGAAATCTATCATGGTTTCAGAGAAATCATACTCCATGGTAAGTTGTTCTTGTAGAATGTTAAACGACTACCCCAACTAAAATCTATCCACTCAACAAAAATTATTTCACACCACAGACTCATCTTGGTCAGGTTCGATTTGAAATCTATCATGGTTTCAGAGAAATCATAGTCCATGGTAAGTTGTTCTTGTAGAATGTTGAACGACTACCCCAACTAAAATCTATCCACTCAACAAAAATTATTTCAGAGAAATCATACTCCATGGTAAGTTGTTCTTGCAGAATGTTGAACGACTACCCCAACTAAAATCTATCCACTCAACAAAAATTATTTCACACCACAGACTCATCTTGGTCAGGATCGATTTGAAATCTATCATGGTTTCAGAGAAATCATAGTCCATGGTAAGTTGTTCTTGTAGAATGTTGAACGACTACCCCAACTAAAATCTATCCACTCAACAAAAATTATTTCACACCACAGACTCATCTTGGTCAGGATCGATTTGAAATCTATCATGGTTTCAGAGAAATCATACTCCATGGTTCGTTGCTCATGTAGAATGCTGAACGACTACCCCAACTAAAATCTATCCACTCAACAAAAATTATTTCAGAGAAATCATACTCCATGGTAAGTTGTTCTTGTAGAATGTTGAACGACTACCCCAACTAAAAACTATCCACTCAACAAAAATTATTTCACACCACAGACTCATCTTGGTCAGGATCGATTTGAAATCTATCATGGTTTCAGAGAAATCATACTCCATGGTTCGTTGTTCTTGTAGAATGTTGAGCGACTACTCCAACTAAAATCTATCCACTCAACAAAAATTATTTCACACCACAGAATCATCTTGGTCAGGATCGATTTGAGATCTATCATGGTTTCAGAGAAATCATACTCCATGGTTCGTTGTTCTTGTAGAATGTTGAACGACTACCCCAACTAAAATCTATCCACTCAACAAAAATTATTTCAGAGAAATCATACTCCATGGTTCGTTGTTCTTGTAGAATGTTGAACGACTACCCCAACTAAAATCTATTCACTCAACAAAAATTATTTCACACCACGGACTCATCTTCGTCAGGATCGATTTGAAATCTATCATGGTTTCAGAGAAATCATACTCCATGGTTCGTTGTTCTTGTAGAATGTTGAACGACTACCCCAACTAAAATCTATAAACTCAACAAAAATTATTTCAGAGAAATCATACTCCATGATTCGTTGTTCTTGTAGAATGTTGTACGACTATCCCAACTAAAATCTATCCACTCAACAAAAATTATTTCAGAGAAATCATACTCCATGCTTCGTTGTTCTTGTAGAATGTTGAATGACTATGCCAACTAAAATCTATCCACTCAACGAAAATTAATTCAGAGAAATCATACTCCATGGTAAGTTGTTCTTGTAGAATGTTGAACGACTACCCCAACTAAAATCTATCCACTCAACAAAAATTATTTCACACCACAGACTCATCTTGGTCAGGATCGATTTGAAATCTATCATGGTTTCAGAGAAATCATACTCCATGGTAGGTTGTTCTTGTAGAATGTTGAACGACTATCCCAACTAAAATCTATCCACTCAACAAAAATTATTTCAGAGAAATCATACTCCATGGTTCGTTGTTCTTGTAGAATGTTGAACGACTACCCCAACTAAAATCTATCCACTCAACAAAAATTATTTCACACCACAGACTCATCTTGGTCAGCATCGATTTGAAATCTATCATGGTTTCAGAGAAATCATACTCCATGGTAAGTTGTTCTTGTAGAATGTTGAACGACTACCCCAACTAAAATCTATCCACTCAACAAAAATTATTTCACACCACAGACTCATCTTGGTCAGGATCGATTTGAAATCTATCATGGTTTCAGAGAAATCATACTCCATGGTTCGTTGTTCTTGTAGAATGTTGAACGACTACCCCTAACTAAAATCTATCCACTCAACAAAAATTATTTCACACCACAGACTCATCTTGGTCAGGATCGATTTGAAATCTATCATGGTTTCAGAGAAATCATACTCCATGGTTCGTTGTTCTTGTAGAATGTTGAACGACTACCCCAACTAAAATCTATCCACTCAACAAAAATTATTTCAGAGAAATCATACTCCATGGTTCGTTGTTCTTGTAGAATGTTGAACGACTACCCCAACTAAAATCTATCCACTCAACAAAAATTATTTCACACCACAGACCCATCTTGGGTCATTATCGATTTGAAATCTATCATGGTTTCAGAGAAATCATACTCCATGGTTCGTTGTTCTTGTAGAATGTTGAACGACTACCCCAACTAAAATCTATCCACTCAACAAAAATTATTTCAGAGAAATCATACTCCATGGTTCGTTGTTCTTATAGAATGTTGAACGACTATCACAACTAAAATCTATCCACTCAACAAAAATTATTTCAGAGAAATCATACTCCATGGTTCGTTGTTCTTGTAGAATGTTGAACGACTATGCCAACTAAAATCTATCCACTCAACAAAAATTATTTCAGATAAATCATACTCCGTGGTTCGTTGTTCTTGTAGAATGTTGAACGACTACCCCAACTAAAATCTATCCACTGAACAAAAATTATTTCACACCACAGACTCATCTTGGTCAGGATCGATTTGAAATCTATCATGGTTTCAGAGAAATCATACTCCATGGTTCGTTGTTATTGTAGAATGTTGAACGACTACCCCAACTAAAATCTATCCACTCAACAAAAATTATTTCACACCACAGACTCATCTTGGTCAGGATCGATTTGAAATCTATCATGGTTTCAGAGAAATCATACTCCATGGTTCGTTGTTCTTGTAAAATGTTGAACGACTACCCCAACTAAAATCTATCCACTCAACAAAAATTATTTCACACCACAGACTCATCTTGGTCAGGATCGATTTGAAATCTATCATGGTTTCAGAGAAATCATACTCCACGGTAAGTTGTTCTTGTAGAATGTTGAACGACTATCCCAACTAAAATCTATCCACTCAACAAAAATTATTTCAGAGAAATCATACTCCATGGTAAGTTGTTCTTGTAGAATGTTGAACGACTACCCCAACTAAAATCTATCCACTCAACAAAAATTATTTAACACCACAGACTCATCTTGGTCAGGATCGATTTGAAATCTATCATGGTTTCAGAGAAATCATACTCCATGGTAAGTTGTTCTTGTAGAATGTTGAACGACTACCCCAACTAAAATCTATCCACTCAACAAAAATTATTTCACACCACAGACTCATCTTGGTCAGGATCGATTTGAAATCTATCATGGTTTCAGAGAAATCATAGTCCATGGTTCGTTGTTCTTGTAGAATGTTGAACGACTATCCCAACTAAAATCTATCCACTCAACAAAAATTATTTCACACCACAGACTCATCTTGGTCAGGATCGATTTGAAAACTATCATGGTTTCAGAGAAATCATAGTCCATGGTAAGTTGTTCTTGTAGAATGTTGAACGACTATCCCAACTAAAATCTATCCACTCAACAAAAATTATTTCAGAGAAATCATACTCCATGGTAAGTTGTTCTTGTAGAATGTTGAACGACTACCCCAACTAAAATCTATCCACTCAACAAAAATTATTTCACACCACAGACTCATCTTGGTCAGGATCGATTTGAAATCTATCATGGTTTCAGAGAAATCATACTCCATGGTAAGTTGTTCTTGTAGAATGTTGAACGACTACCCCAACTAAAATCTATCAACTCAACAAAAATTATTTCATACCACAGACTCATGTTGGTCAGGATCGATTTGAAATCTATCATGGTTTCAGAGAAATCATACTCCATGGTTCGTTGTTCTTGAAAAATGTTGAACGACTATCCCAACTAAAATCTATCCACTCAGCAAAAATTATTTCAGAGAAATCATACTCCATGGTTCGTTGTTCTTGTAGAATGTTGAACGACTACCCCAACTAAAATCTACCCACTCAACAAAAATTATTTCACACCACAGACTCATCTTGGTCAGGATCGATTTGAAATCTATCATGGTTTCAGAGAAATCGTACTCCATGGTAAGTTGTTCTTGTAGAATGTTGAACGACTACCCCAACTAAAATCTATCCACTCAACAAAAATTATTTCACACCACAGACTCATCTTGGTCAGGATCGATTTGAAATCTATCATGGTTTCAGAGAAATCATACTCCATGGTTCGTTGTTCTTGTAGAATGTTGAACGACTACCCCAACTAAAATCTATCCACTCAACAAAAATTATTTCACACCACAGACTCATCTTGGTCAGGATCGATTTGAAATCTATCATGGTCTCAGAGAAATCATAGTCCATGGTAAGTTGTTCTTGTAGAATGTTGAACGACTATCCCAACTAAAATCTATCCACTCAACAAAAATTATTTCAGAGAAATCATACTCCATGGTAAGTTGTTCTTGTAGAATGTTGAACGACTATCCCAACTAAAATCTATCCACTCAACAAAAATTATTTCAGAGAAATCATACTCCATGGTAAGTTGTTCTTGTAGAATGTTGAACGACTACCCCAACTAAAATCTATCCACTCAACAAAAATTATTTAACACCACAGACTCATCTTGGTCAGGATCGATTTGAAATCTATCATGGTTTCAGAGAAATCATACTCCATGGTAAGTTGTTCTTGTAGAATGTTGAACGACTACCCCAACTAAAATCTATCCACTCAACAAAAATTATTTCACACCACAGACTCATCTTGGTCAGGATCGATTTGAAATCTATCATGGTTTCAGAGAAATCATAGTCCATGGTTCGTTGTTCTTGTAGAATGTTGAACGACTACCCCAACTAAAATCTACCCACTCAACAAAAATTATTTCACACCACAGACTCATCTTGGTCAGGATCGATTTGAAATCTATCATGGTTTCAGAGAAATCATACTCCATGGTAAGTTGTTCTTGTAGAATGTTGAACGACTATCCCAACTAAAATCTATCCACTCAACAAAAATTATTTCACACCACAGACTCATCTTGGTCAGGATCGATTTGAAATCTATCATGGTTTCAGAGAAATCATACTCCATGGTTCGTTGTTCTTGTAGAATGTTGAACGACTACCCCTAACGAAAATCTATCCACTCAACAAAAATTATTCCACACCACAGACTCATCTTGGTCAGGATCGATTTGAAATCTATCATGGTTTCAGAGAAATCATAGTCCATGGTAAGTTGTTCTTGTAAAATGTTGAACGACTATCCCAACTAAAATCTATCCACTCAACAAAAATTATTTCACACCACAGACTCATCTTGGTCAGGATCGATTTGAAATCTATCATGGTTTCAGAGAAATCATACTCCATGGTTCGTTGTTCTTGTAGAATGTTGAACGACTATCCCAACTAAAATCTATCCGCTCAACAAAAATTATTTCAGAGAAATCATACTCCATGGTAAGTTGTTCTTGTAGAATGTTGAACGATTACCCCAACTAAAATCTATCCACTCAACAAAAATTATTTCACACCACAGACTCATCTTGGTCAGGATCGATTTGAAATCTATCATGGTTTCAGAGAAATCATACTCCATGGTAAGTTGTTCTTGTAGAATCTTGAACGACTATCCCAACTAAAATCTATCCACTCAACAAAAATTATTTCAGAGAAATCATACTCCATGGTTCGTTGTTCCTGTAGAATGTTGAACGACTATCCCAACTAAAATTTATCCACTCAACAAAAATTATTTCAGAGAAATCATACTCCATGGTAAGTTGTTCTTGTAGAATGTTGAACGACTACCCCAACTAAAATCTATCCACTCAACAAAAATTATTTCAGAGAAATCATACTCCATGGTAAGTTGTTCTTGTAGAATGTTGAACGACTACCCCAACTAAAATCTATCCACTCAACAAAAATTATTTCACACCACAGACTCATCTTGGTCAGGATCGATTTGAGATCTATCATGGTTTCAGAGAAATCATACTCCATGGTTCGTTGTTCTTGTAGAATGTTGAACGACTATCCCAACTAAAATCTATCCACTCAACAAAAATTATTTCAGAGAAATCATACTCCATGGTTCGTTGTTCTTGTAGAATTTTGAACGACTACCCCAACTAAAATCTATCCACTCAACAAAAATTATTTCACACCACAGACTCATCTTGGTCAGGATCGATTTGAAATCTATCATGGTTTCAGAGAAATCATACTCCATGGTAAGTTGTTCTTGTAGAATGTTGAACGACTACCCCTAACTAAAATCTATCCACTCAACAAAAATTATTTCACACCACAGACTCATCTTGGTCAGGATCGATTTGAAATCTATCATGGTTTCAGGGAAATCATAGTCCATGGTAAGTTGTTCTTGTAGAATGTTGAACGACTACCGCTAACTAAAATCTATCCACTCAACAAAAATTATTTCACACCACAGGCTCATCTTGGTCAGGATCGATTTGAAATCTATCATGGTTTCAGAGAAATCATAGTCCATGGTAAGTTGTTCTTGTAGAATGTTGAACGACTATCCCAACTAAAATCTATCCACTCAACAAAAATTATTTCAGAGAAATCATACTCCATGGTAAGTTGTTCTTGTAGAATGTTGAAAGATTACCCCTAACTAAAATCTATCCACTCAACAAAAATTATTTCAGAGAAATCATACTCCATGGTTCGTTGTTCTTGTAGAATGTTGAACGACTATCCCAACTAAAATCTATCCACTCAACAAAAATTATTTCAGAGAAATCATACTCCATGGTAAGTTGTTCTTGTAGAATGTTGAACGACTACCCCAACTAAAATCTATCCACTCAACAAAAATTATTTCACACCACAGACTCATCTTGGTCAGGATCGATTTGAAATCTATCATGGTTTCAGAGAAATCATACTCCATGGTTCGTTGTTCTTGTAGAATGTTGAACGACTACCCCAACTAAAATCTATCCACTCAACAAAAATTATTTCACACCACAGACTCATCTTGGTCAGGATCGATTTGAAATCTATCATGGTTTCAGAGAATTTATAGTCCATGGTTCGTTGTCCTTGTAGAATGTTGATCGACTACCCCAACTAAAATCTATCCACTCAACAAAAATTATTTCAGAGAAATCATACTCCATGGTAAGTTGTTCTTGTAGAATGTTGAACGACTATCCCAACTAAAATCTATCCACTCAACAAAAATTATTTCAGAGAAATCATACTCCATGGTAAGTTGTTCTTGTAGAATGTTGAACGACTATCCCAACTAAAATCTATCCACTCAACAAAAATTATTTCACACCACAGACTCATCTTGGTCAGGATCGATTTGAAATCTATCATGGTTGCAGAGAAATCATACTCCATGGTTCGTTGTTCTTGTAGAATGTTGAACGACTACCCCAACTAAAATCTATCCACTCAACAAAAATTATTTCACACCACAGACTCATCTTGGTCAGGATCGATTTGAAATCTATCATGGTTTCAGAGAAATCATAGTCCATGGTAAGTTGTTCTTGTAGAATGTTGAACGACTATCCCAACTAAAATCTATCCACTCAACAAAAATTATTTCACACCACAGACTCATCTTGGTCAAAATCGATTTGAAATCTATCATGGTTTCAGAGAAATCATACTCCATGGTTCGTTGTTCTTGTAGAATGTTGAACGACTATCCCAACTAAAATCTATCCACTCAACAAAAATTATTTCACACCACAGACTCATCTTGGTCAGGATCGATTTGAAATCTATCATGATTTCAGAGAAATCATAGTCCATGGTAAGTTGTTCTTTTAGAATGTTGAACGACTACCCCAACTAAAATCTATCATGGTTTCAGAGAAATCATACTCCATGGTAAGTTGTTCTTGTAGAATGTTGAACGACTACCCCAACTAAAATCTATCCACTCAACAAAAATTATTTCAGAGAAATCATACTCCATGGTAAGTTGTTCTTGTAGAATGTTGAACGACTATCCCAACTAAAATCTATCCAGTCAACAAAAATTATTTCAGAGAAATCATACTCCATGGTTCGTTGTTCTTGTAGAATGTTGAACGACTACCCCAACTAAAATCTATCCACTCAACAAAAATTATTTCACACCACAGACTCATCTTGGTCAGGATCGATTTGAAATCTATCATGGTTTCAGAGAAATCATACTCCATGGTAAGTTGTTCTTGTAGAATGTTGAACGACTACCCCAACTAAAATTTATCCACTCAACAAAAATTATTTCACACCACAGACTCATCTTGGTCAGGATCGATTTGAAATCTATCATGGTTTCAGAGAAATCATACTCCATGGTAAGTTGTCCTTGTAGAATGTTGAACGACTACCCCAACTAAAATCTATCCACTCAACAAAAATTATTTCACACCACACACTCATCGTGGTCAGGATCGATTTGAAATCTATCATGGTTTCAGAGAAATCATACTCCATGGTTCGTTGTTCTTGTAGAATGTTGAACGACTACCCCAACTAAAATCTATCCACTCAACAAAAATTATTTCAGAGAAATCATAGTCCATGGTAAGTTGTTCTTGTAGAATGTTGAACGACTACCCCAACTAAAATCTATCCACTCAACAAAAATTATTTCAGAGAAATCATACTCCATGGTAAGTTGTTCTTGTAGAATGTTGAACGACTACCCCAACTAAAATCTATCCACTCAACAAAAATTATTTCACACCACAGACTCATCGTGGTCAGGATCGATTTGAAATCTATCATGGTTTCAGAGAAATCATACTCCATGGTTCGTTGTCCTTGTAGAATGTTGAACGACTACCCCAACTAAAATCTATCCACTCAACAAAAATTATTTCACACCACAGACTCATCTTGGTCAGGATCGATTTGAAATCTATCATGGCTTCAGAGAAATCATACTCCATGGTTCGTTGTTCTTGTAGAATGTTGAACGACTATCCCAACTAAAATCTATCCACTCAACAAAAATCTATCCACTCAACAAAAATTATTTCACACCACAGACTCACCTTGGTCAGGATCGATTTGAAATCTATCATGGTTTCAGAGAAATCATACTCCATGGTAAGTTGTTCTTGTAGAATGTTGAACGACTATCCCAACTAAAATCTATCCACTCAACAAAAATTATTTCACACCACAGACTCATCTTGGTCAGGATCGATTTGAAATCTATCATGGTTTCAGAGAAATCATACTCCATGGTAAGTTGTTCTTGTAGAATGTTGAACGACTACCCCAACTAAAATCTATCCACTCAACAAAAATTATTTCAGAGAAATCATAGTCCATGGTAAGTTGTTCTTGTAGAATGTTGAACGACTACCCCAACTAAAATCTATCCACTCAACAAAAATTATTTCACACCACAGACTCATCTTGGTCAGGATCTATTTGAAATCTATCATGGTTTCAGAGGAATCATACTCCATGGTTCGTTGTTCTTGTAGAATGTTGAACGACTACCCCAACTAAAATCTATCCACTCAACAAAAATTATTTCAGAGAAATCATAGTCCATGGTAAGTTGTTCTTGTAGAATGTTGAACGACTACCCCAACTAAAATCTATCCACTCGACAAAAATTATTTCACACCACAGACTCATCTTGGTCAGGATCGATTTGAAATCTATCATGGTTTCAGAGAAATCATACTCCATGGTTCGTTGTTCTTTTAGAATGTTGAACGACTATCCCAACTAAAATCTATCCACTCAACAAAAATTATTTCACACCACAGACTCATCTTGGTCAGGATCGATTTGAAATCTATCATGGTTTCAGAGAAATCATACTCCATGGTTCGTTGTTCTTGTAGAATGTTGAACGACTACCCCAACTAACATCTATCCACTCAACAGAAATTATTTCAGAGAAATCATACTCCATGGTAAGTTGTTCTTGTAGAATGTTGAACGACTACCCCAACTAAAATCTATCCACTCAACAAAAATTATTTCACACCACAGACTCATCGTGGTCAGGATCGATTTGAAATCTATCATGGTTTCAGAGAAATCATACTCCATGGTTCGTTGTCCTTGTAGAATGTTGAACGACTACCCCAACTAAAATCTATCCACTCAACAAAAATTATTTCACACCACAGACTCATCTTGGTCAGGATCGATTTGAAATCTATCATGGCTTCAGAGAAATCATACTCCATGGTTCGTTGTTCTTGTAAAATGTTGAACGACTATCCCAACTAAAATCTATCCACTCAACAAAAATCTATCCACTCAACAAAAATTATTTCACACCACAGACTCATCTTGGTCAGGATCGATTTGAAATCTATCATGGTTTCAGAGAAATCATACTCCATGGTAAGTTGTTCTTGTAGAATGTTGAACGACTATCCCAACTAAAATCTATCCACTCAACAAAAATCTATCCACTCAACAAAAATTATTTCACACCACAGACTCACCTTGGTCAGGATCGATTTGAAATCTATCATGGTTTCAGAGAAATCATACTCCATGGTTCGTTGTTCTTGTAGAATGTTGAACGACTACCCCAACTAAAATCTATCCACTCAACAAAAATTATTTCAGAGAAATCATAGTCCATGGTAAGTTGTTCTTGTAGAATGTTGAACGACTACCCCAACTAAAATCTATCCACTCAACAAAAATTATTTCAGAGAAATCATACTCCATGGTTCGTTGTTCTTGTAGAATGTTGAACGACTACCCCAACTAAAATCTATCCACTCAACAAAAATTATTTCAGAGAAATCATAGTCCATGGTAAGTTGTTCTTGTAGAATGTTGAACGACTACCCCAACTAAAATCTATCCACTCGACAAAAATTATTTCACACCACAGACTCATCTTGGTCAGGATCGATTTGAAATCTATCATGGTTTCAGAGAAATCATACTCCATGGTTCGTTGTTCTTTTAGAATGTTGAACGACTATCCCAACTAAAATCTATCCACTCAACAAAAATTATTTCACACCACAGACTCATCTTGGTCAGGATCGATTTGAAATCTATCATGGTTTCAGAGAAATCATACTCCATGGTTCGTTGTTCTTGTAGAATGTTGAACGACTACCCCAACTAACATCTATCCACTCAACAGAAATTATTTCAGAGAAATCATACTCCATGGTAAGTTGTTCTTGTAGAATGTTGAACGACTACCCCAACTAAAATCTATCCACTCAACAAAAATTATTTCACACCACAGACTCATCGTGGTCAGGATCGATTTGAAATCTATCATGGTTTCAGAGAAATCATACTCCATGGTTCGTTGTCCTTGTAGAATGTTGAACGACTACCCCAACTAAAATCTATCCACTCAACAAAAATTATTTCACACCACAGACTCATCTTGGTCAGGATCGATTTGAAATCTATCATGGTTTCAGAGAAATCATACTCCATGGTTCGTTGTTCTTGTAGAATGTTGAACGACTACCCCAACTAAAATCTATCCACTCAACAAAAATCTATCCACTCAACAAAAATTATTTCACACCACAGACTCACCTTGGTCAGGATCGATTTGAAATCTATCATGGTTTCAGAGAAATCATACTCCATGGTAAGTTGTTCTTGTAGAATGTTGAACGACTATCCCAACTAAAATCTATCCACTCAACAAAAATCTATCCACTCAACAAAAATTATTTCACACCACAGACTCATCTTGGTCAGGATCGATTTGAAATCTATCATGGTTTCAGAGAAATCATACTCCATGGTTCGTTGTTCTTGTAGAATGTTGAACGACTACCCCAACTAAAATCTATCCACTCAACAAAAATTATTTCAGAGAAATCATAGTCCATGGTAAGTTGTTCTTGTAGAATGTTGAACGACTACCCCAACTAAAATCTATCCACTCAACAAAAATTATTTCAGAGAAATCATACTCCATGGTAAGTTGTTCTTGTAGAATGTTGAACGACTACCCCAACTAAAATCTATCCACTCAACAAAAATTATTTCACACCACAGACTCATCGTGGTCAGGATCGATTTGAAATCTATCATGGTTTCAGAGAAATCATACTCCATGGTTCGTTGTCCTTGTAGAATGTTGAACGACTACCCCAACTAAAATCTATCCACTCAACAAAAATTATTTCACACCACAGACTCATCTTGGTCAGGATCGATTTGAAATCTATCATGGTTTCAGAGAAATCATACTCCATGGTTCGTTGTTCTTGTAGAATGTTGAACGACTATCCCAACTAAAATCTATCCACTCAACAAAAATCTATCCACTCAACAAAAATTATTTCACACCACAGACTCACCTTGGTCAGGATCGATTTGAAATCTATCATGGTTTCAGAGAAATCATACTCCATGGTAAGTTGTTCTTGTAGAATGTTGAACGACTATCCCAACTAAAATCTATCCACTCAACAAAAATTATTTCACACCACAGACTCATCTTGGTCAGGATCGATTTGAAATCTATCATGGTTTCAGAGAAATCATACTCCATGGTAAGTTGTTCTTGTAGAATGTTGAACGACTACCCCAACTAAAATCTATCCACTCAACAAAAATTATTTCAGAGAAATCATAGTCCATGGTAAGTTGTTCTTGTAGAATGTTGAACGACTACCCCAACTAAAATCTATCCACTCAACAAAAATTATTTCACACCACAGACTCATCTTGGTCAGGATCGATTTGAAATCTATCATGGTTTCAAAGAAATCATACTCCATGGTTCGTTGTTCTTTTAGAATGTTGAACGACTATCCCAACTAAAATCTATCCACTCAACAAAAATTATTTCACACCACAGACTCATCTTGGTCAGGATCGATTTGAAATCTATCATGGTTTCAGAGAAATCATACTCCATGGTTCGTTGTTCTTGTAGAATGTTGAACGACTACCCCAACTAACATCTATCCACTCAACAGAAATTATTTCAGAGAAATCATACTCCATGATAAGTTGCTCTTGTAGAATGTTGAACGACTATCCCAACTAAAATCTATCCACTCAACAAAAATTATTTCAGAGAAATCATATTCCATGGTAAGTTGTTCTTGTAGAATGTTGAACGACTACCCCAACTAAAATCTATCCACTCAACAAAAATTATTTCAGAGAAATCATACTCCATGGTAAGTTGTTCTTGTAGAATGCTGAACGACTATCCCAACTAAAATCTATCCACTCAACAAAAATTATTTCAGAGAAATCATACTCCATGGTAAGTTGTTCTTGTAGAATGTTGAACGACTATCCCAACTAAAATCTATCCACTCAACAAAAATTATTTCACACCACAGACTCATCTTGGTCAGGATCGATTTGAAATCTATCATGGTTTCAGAGAAATCATACTCCATGGTTCGTTGTTCTTGTAGAATGTTGAACGACTATCCCAACTAAAATCTATGCACTCAACAAAAATTATTTCAGAGAAATCATACTCCATGGTAAGTTGTTCTTGTAGAATGTTGAACGACTACCCCAACTAAAATATATCCACTCAACAAAAATTATTTCACACCACAGACTCATCTTGGTCGGGATCGATTTGAACTCTATCATGGTTTCAGAGAAATCATACTCCATGGTAAGTTGTTCTTGTAGAATGTTGAGCGACTATCCCAACTAAAATCTATCCACTCAACAAAAATTATTTCACACCACATACTCATCTTGGTCAGGATCGATTTGAAATCTATCATGGTTTCAGAGAAATCATACTCCATGGTTCGTTGTTCTTGTAGAATGTTGAACGACTATCCCAACTAAAATCTATCCACTCAACAAAAATTATTTCACACCACAGACTCATCTTGGTCAGGATCGATTTGAAATATATCATGGTTTCAGAGAAATCATACTCCATGGTTCGTTGTTCTCGTAAAATGTTGAACGAATATCCCAGCTAAAATCTATCCACTCAACAAAAATTATTTCAGAGAAATCATACTCCATGGTAAGTTGTTCTTGTAGAATGTTGAACGACTACCCCAACTAAAATCTATCCACTCAACAAAAATTATTTCACACCACAGACTCATCTTGGTCAGGATCGATTTGAAATCTATCATGGTTTCAGAGAAATCATACTCCATGGTTCGTTGTTCTTGTAAAATGTTGAACGAATACCCCAACTAAAGTCTATCCACTCAACAAAAATTATTTCAGAGAAATCATACTCCATGGTAAGTTGTTCTTGTAGAATGTTGAACGACTATCCCAACTAAAATCTATCCACTCAACAAAAATTATTTCAGAGAAATCGTACTCCATGGTAAGTTGTTCTTGTAGAATGTTGAACGACTACCCCAACTAAAACCGTTATACTCAACAAAAATTATTTCACACCACAGACTCATCTTGGTCAGGATCGATTTGAAAACTATCATGGTTTCAGAGAAATCATACTCCATGGTTCGTTGTTCTTGTAGAATGTTGAACGACTACCCCAACTAAAATCTATCCACTCAACAAAAATTATTTCAGAGAAATCATACTCCATGGTAAGTTGTTCTTGTAGAATGTTGAACGACTATCCCAACTAAAATCTATCCACTCAACAAAAATTATTTCAGAGAAATCATAGTCCATGGTAAGTTGTTCTTGTAGAATGTTGAACGACTACCCCAACTAAAATCTATCCACTCAACAAAAATTATTTCAGAGAAATCATACTCCATGGTAAGTTGTTCTTGTAGAATGTTGAACGACTATCCCAACTAAAATCTATCCACTCAACAAAAATTATTTCACACCACAGACTCATCTTGGTCAGGATCGATTTGAAATCTATCATGGTTTCAGAGAAATCATACTCCATGGTAAGTTGTTCTTGTAGAATCTTGAACGACTACCCCAACTAAAATCTATCCACTCAACAAAAATTATTTCACACCACAGACTCATCTTGGTCAGGATCGATTTGGAATCTATCATGGTTTCAGAGAAATCATACTCCATGGTTCGTTGTTCTTGTAGAATGTTCAACGACTATCCCAACTAAAATCTATCCACTCAACAAAAATTATTTCAGAGAAATCATACTCCATGGTAAGTTGTTCTTGTAGAATGTTGAACGACTATCCCAACTAAAATCTATCCACTCAACAAAAATTATTTCAGAGAAATCATACTCCATGGTAAGTTGTTCTTGTAGAATGTTGAACGACTACCCCAACTAAAATCTATCCACTCAACAAAAATTATTTCACACCACAGACTCATCTTGGTCAGGATCGATTTGAAATCTATCATGGTTTCAGAGAAATCATAGTCCATGGTAAGTTGTTCTTGTAGAATGTTGAACGACTACCCCAACTAAAATCTATCCACTCAACAAAAATTATTTCAGAGAAATCATACTCCATGGTTCGTTGTTCTTGTAGAATGTTGAACGACTACCCCTAACTAAAATCTATCCACTCAACAAAAATTATTTCACACCACAGACTCATCTTGGTCAGGATCGATTTGAAATCTATCATGGTTTCAGAGAAATCATAGTCCATGGTAAGTTGTTCTTGTAGAATGTTGAACGACTACCCCAACTAAAATCTATCCACTCAACAAAAATTATTTCAGAGAAATCATACTCCATGGTAAGTTGTTCTTGTAGAATGTTGAACGACTATCCCAACTAAAATCTATCCACTCAACAAAAATTATTTCAGAGAAATCATACTCCATGGTAAGTTGTTCTTGTAGAATGTTGAACGACTATCCCAACTAAAATATATCCAGTCAACAAAAATTATTTCAGAGAAATCATACTCCATGGTAAGTTGTTCTTGTAGAATGTTGAACGACTACCCCAACTAAAATCTATCCACTCAACAAAAATTATTTCAGAGAAATCATACTCCATGGTAAGTTGTTCTTGTAGAATGTTGAACGACTATCCCAACTAAAATCTATCCACTCAACAAAAATTATTTCAGAGAAATCATACTCCATGGTTCGTTGTTCTTGTAGAATGTTGAACGACTATCCCAACTAAAATCTATCCACTCAACAAAAATTATTTCACACCACAGACTCATCTTGGTCAGGATCGATTTGAAATCTATCATGGCTTCAGAGAAATCATACTCCATGGTAAGTTGTTTTTGTAGAATGTTGAACGACTATCCCAACTAAAATCTATCAACTCAACAAAAATTATTTCAGAGAAATCATACTCCATGGTAAGTTGTTCTTGTAGAATGTTGAACGACTACCCCAACTAAAAT
This sequence comes from Xylota sylvarum, assembly GCA_905220385.1. NCBI lineage: Eukaryota > Metazoa > Arthropoda > Insecta > Diptera > Syrphidae > Xylota > Xylota sylvarum. The sequence goes on from CAJMZQ010000016.1 coordinate 26,257, forward strand.
CTATCCACTCAACAAACATTACTTCAGAGAAATCATACTCCATGGTAAGTTGTTCTTGTAGAATGTTGAACGACTACCCCAACTAAAATCTATCCACTCAACAAAAATTATTTCACACCACAGACTCATCTTGGTCAGGATCGATTTGAAATCTATCATGATTTCAGAGAAATCATTCTCCATGGTAAGTTGTTCTTGTAGAATGTTGAACGACTATCCCAACTAAAATCTATCCACTCAACAAAAATTATTTCACACCACAGACTCATCTTGGTCAGGATCGATTTGAAATCTATCATGGTTTCAGAGAAATCATACTCCCTGGTTCGTTGTTCTTGTAGAATGTTGAACGACTACCCCAACTAAAATCTATCCACTCAACAAAAATTATTTCACACCGCAGACTCATCTTGGTCAGGATCGATTTGAAATCTATCATGGTTTCAGAGAAATCATACTCCATGGTTCGTTGTTCTTGTAAAATGTTGAACGACTATCCCAACTAAAATCTATCCACTCAACAAAAATTATTTCACACCACAGACTCATCTTGGTCAGGATCGATTTGAAATCTATCATAGTTTCAGAGAAATCATAGTCCATGGTAAGTTGTTCTTGTAGAATGTTGAACGACTATCCCAACTAAAATCTATCCACTCAACAAAAATTATTTCAGAGAAATCATACTCCATGGTTCGTTGTTCTTGTAGAATGTTGAACGACTACAACAACTAAAATCTATCCACTCAACAAAAATTATTTCACACCACAGACTCATCTTGGTCAGGATCGATTTGAAATCTATCATGGTTTCAGAGAAATCATACTCCATGGTAAGTTGTTCTTGTAAAATGTTGAACGACTACCCCAACTAAAATCTATCCACTCAACAAAAATTATTTCACACCACAGACTCATCTTGGTCAGGATCGATTTGAAATCTATCATGGTTGCAGAGAAATCATACTCCATGGTTCATTGTTCTTGTAGAATGTTGAACGCCTACCCCAACTAAAATCTATCCACTCAACAAAAATTATTTCAGAGAAATCATACTCCATGGTTCGTTGTTCTTGTAGAATGTTGAACGACTACCCCAACTAAAATCTATCCACTCAACAAAAATTATTTCAGAGAAATCATACTCCATGGTAAGTTGTTCTTGTAGAATGTTGAACGACTATCCCAACTAAAATCTATCCACTCAACAAAAATTATTTCAGAGAAATCATACTCCATGGTTCGTTGTTCTTGTAGAATGTTGAACGACTATCCCAACTAAAATCTATCCACTCAACAAAAATTATTTCACACCACAGACTCATCTTGGTCAGGATCGATTTGAAATCTATCATGGCTTCAGAGAAATCATACTCCATGGTAAGTTGTTTTTGTAGAATGTTGAACGACTATCCCAACTAAAATCTATCAACTCAACAAAAATTATTTCAGAGAAATCATACTCCATGGTAAGTTGTTCTTGTAGAATGTTGAACGACTACCCCAACTAAAATCTATCCACTCAACAAACATTACTTCAGAGAAATCATACTCCATGGTAAGTTGTTCTTGTAGAATGTTGAACGACTACCCCAACTAAAATCTATCCACTCAACAAAAATTATTTCACACCACAGACTCATCTTGGTCAGGATCGATTTGAAATCTATCATGATTTCAGAGAAATCATTCTCCATGGTAAGTTGTTCTTGTAGAATGTTGAACGACTATCCCAACTAAAATCTATCCACTCAACAAAAATTATTTCACACCACAGACTCATCTTGGTCAGGATCGATTTGAAATCTATCATGGTTTCAGAGAAATCATACTCCCTGGTTCGTTGTTCTTGTAGAATGTTGAACGACGACCCCAACTAAAATCTATCCACTCAACAAAAATTATTTCACACCGCAGACTCATCTTGGTCAGGATCGATTTGAAATCTATCATGGTTTCAGAGAAATCATACTCCATGGTTCGTTGTTCTTGTAAAATGTTGAACGACTATCCCAACTAAAATCTATCCACTCAACAAAAATTATTTCACACCACAGACTCATCTTGGTCAGGATCGATTTGAAATCTATCATAGTTTCAGAGAAATCATAGTCCATGGTAAGTTGTTCTTGTAGAATGTTGAACGACTATCCCAACTAAAATCTATCCACTCAACAAAAATTATTTCAGAGAAATCATACTCCATGGTTCGTTGTTCTTGTAGAATGTTGAACGACTACAACAACTAAAATCTATCCACTCAACAAAAATTATTTCACACCACAGACTCATCTTGGTCAGGATCGATTTGAAATCTATCATGGTTTCAGAGAAATCATACTCCATGGTAAGTTGTTCTTGTAAAATGTTGAACGACTACCCCAACTAAAATCTATCCACTCAACAAAAATTATTTCACACCACAGACTCATCTTGGTCAGGATCGATTTGAAATCTATCATGGTTGCAGAGAAATCATACTCCATGGTTCATTGTTCTTGTAGAATGTTGAACGACTACCCCAACTAAAATCTATCCACTCAACAAAAATTATTTCAGAGAAATCATACTCCATGGTTCGTTGTTCTTGTAGAATGTTGAACGACTACCCCAACTAAAATCTATCCACTCAACAAAAATTATTTCACACCACAGACTCATCTTGGTCAGGATCGATTTGAAATCTATCATGGTTTCAGAGAAATCATACTCCATGGTTCGTTGTTCTTGTAGAATGTTGAACGACTACCCCAACTAAAATCTATCCACTCAACAAAAATTATTTCAGAGAAATCATACTCCATGGTAAGTTGTTCTTGTAGAATGTTGAACGACTATCCCAACTAAAATCTATCCACTCAACAAAAATTATTTCAGAGAAATCATACTCCATGGTAAGTTGTTCTTGTAGAATGTTGAACGACTACCCCAACTAAAATCTATCCACTCAACAAAAATTATTTCACACCACAGACTCATCTTGGTCAGGATCGATTTGAAATCTATCATGGTTTCAGAGAAATCATAGTCCATGGTAAGTTGTTCTTGTAGAATGTTGAACGACTACCCCAACTAAAATCTATCCGCTCAAGAAAATTATTTCAGAGAAATCATACTCCATGGTAAGTTGTTCTTGTAGAATGTTGAACGACTATCCCAACTAAAATCTATCCACACAACAAAAATTATTTCAGAGAAATCATACTCCATGGTAAGTTGTTCTTGTAGAATGTTGAACGACTATCCCAACTAAAATATATCCAGTCAACAAAAATTATTTCAGAGAAATCATACTCCATGGTAAGTTGTTCTTGTAGAATGTTGAACGACTACCCCAACTAAAATCTATCCACTCAACAAAAATTATTTCAGAGAAATCATACTCCATGGTTCGTTGTTCTTGTAGAATGTTGAACGACTATCCCAACTAAAATCTATCCACTCAACAAAAATTATTTCACACCACAGACTCATCTTGGTCAGGATCGATTTGAAATCTATCATGGCTTCAGAGAAATCATACTCCATGGTTTGTTGTTCTTGTAGAATGTTGAACGACTACCCCAACTAAAATCTATCCACTCAACAAAAATTATTTCACACCACAGACTCATCTTGGTCAGGATCGATTTGAAATCTATCATGGTTTCAGAGAAATCATACTCCATGTTTCGTTGTTCTTGTAGAATGTTGAACGACTACCCCAACTAAAATCTATCCACTCAACAAAAATTATTTCAGAGAAATCATACTCCATGGTAAGTTGTTCTTGTAGAATGTTGAACGACTATCCCAACTAAAATCTATCCACTCAACAAAAATTATTTCAGAGAAATCATACTCCATGGTAAGTTGTTCTTGTAGAATGTTGAACGACTACCCCAACTAAAATCTATCCACTCAACAAAAATTATTTCACACCACAGACTCATCTTGGTCAGGATCGATTTGAAATCTATCATGGTTTCAGAGAAATCATAGTCCATGGTAAGTTGTTCTTGTAGAATGTTGAACGACTACCCCAACTAAAATCTATCCGCTCAACAAAAATTATTTCAGAGAAATCATACTCCATGGTTCGTTGTTCTTGTAGAATGTTGAACGACTACCCCAACTAAAATCTATCCACTCAACAAAAATTATTTCACACCACAGACTCATCTTGGTCAGAATCGATTTGAAATCTATCATGGTTTCAGAGAAATCATACTCCATGGTAAGTTGTTCTTGTAGAATGTTGAACGACTACCCCAACTAAAATCTATCCACTCAACAAAAATTATTTCACACCACAGACTCATCTTGGTCAGGATCGATTTGAAATCTATCATGGTTTCAGAGAAATCATAGTAGATGGTAAGTTGTTCTTGTAGAATGTTGAACGACTATCCCAACTAAAATCTATCCAATCAACAAAATTATTTCAGAGAACTCATACTCCATGGTAAGTTGTCCTTGTAGAATGTTGAACGACTATCCCAACTAAAATCTATCCACTCAACAAAAATTATTTCAGAGAAATCACACTCCATGGTTCGTTGTTCTTGTAGAATGTTGAACGACTACCCCAACTAAAATCTATCCACTCAACAAAAATTATTTCAGAGAAATCATAGTCCATGGTAAGTTGTTCTTGTAGAATGTTGAACGACTATCCCAACTAAAATCTATCCACTCAACAAAAATTATTTCACACCACAGACTCATCTTGGTCAGGATCGATTTGAAATCTATCATGGTTTCAGAGAAATCATACTCCATGGTTCGTTGTTCTTGTAGAATGTTGAACGACTACCCCAACTAAAATCTATCCACTCAACAAAAATTATTTCAGAGAAATCATAGTCCATGGTAAGTTGTTCTTGTAGAATGTTGAACGACTATCCCAACTAAAATCTATCCACTCAACAAAAATTATTTCACACCACAGACTCATCTTGGTCAGGATCGATTTGAAATCTATCATGGTTTCAGAGAAATCATACTCCATGGTTCGTTGTTCTTGTAGAATGTTGAACGACTACCCCAACTAAAATCTATCCACTCAACAAAAATTATTTCAGAGAAATCATACTCCATGGTAAGTTGTTCTTGTAGAATGTTGAACGACTACCTCAACTAAAATCTATCCACTCAACAAAAATTACTTCAGAGAAATCATACTCCATGGTAAGTTGTTCTTGTAGAATGTTGAACGACTACCCCAACTAAAATCTATCCACTCAACAAAAATTATTTCACACCAAGACTCATCTTGGTCAGGATCGATTTTAAATCTATCATGGTTTCAGAGAAATCATACTCCATGGTTCGTTGTTCTTGTAGAATGTTGAACGACTACCGCAACTAAAATCTATCAACTCAACAAAAATTATTTCACACCGCAGACTCAAATTGGTCATAATCGATTAGAAATCTATCATGGTTTCAGAGAAATCATACTCCATGGTTCGTTGTTCTTGTAAAATGTTGAACGACTATCCCAACTAAAATCTATCCACTCAACAAAAATTATTTCACACCACAGACTTATCTTGGTCAGGATCGATTTGAAATCTATCATGGTTTCAGAGAAATCATACTCCATGGTTCGTTGTTCTTGTAAAATGTTGAACGACTACCCCAACTAAAATCTATCCACTCAACAAAAATTATTTCACACCACAGACTCATCTTGGTCAGGATCGATTTTGAAATCTATCATGGTTTCAGAGAAATCATAGTCCATGGTAAGTTGTTCTTGTAGAATGTTGAACGACTATCCCAACTAAAATCTATCCACTCAACAAAAATTATTTCAGAGAAATCATACTCCATGGTTCGTTGTTCCTGTAGAATGTTGAACGACTACCCCAACTAAAATCTATCCACTCAACAAAAATTATTTCACACCACAGACTCATCTTGGCCAGGATCGATTTTGAAATCTATCATGGTTTCAGAGAAATCATAGTCCATGGTAAGTTGTTCTTGTAGAATGTTGAACGACTATCCCAACTAAAATCTATCCACTCAACAAAAATTATTTCACACCACAGACTCATCTTGGTCAGGATCGATTTTGAAATCTATCATGGTTTCAGAGAAATCATAGTCTACATGGTAAGTTGTTCTTGTAGAATGTTGAACGACTATCCCAACTAAAATCTATCCACTCAACAAAAATTATTTCAGAGAAATCATACTCCATGGTTCGTTGTTCCTGTAGAATGTTGAACGACTACCCCAACTAAAATCTATCCACTCAACAAAAATTATTTCACACCACAGACTCATCTTGGTCAGGATCGATTTGAAATCTATCATGGTTTCAGAGAAATCATAGTCCATGGTAAGTTGTTCTTGTAGAATGTTGAACGACTACCCCAACTAAAATCTATCCGCTCAAAAAAATTATTTCAGAGAAATCATACTCCATGGTAAGTTGTTCTTGTAGAATGTTGAACGACTATCCCAACTAAAATCTATCCACACAACAAAAATTATTTCAGAGAAATCATACTCCATGGTAAGTTGTTCTTGTAGAATGTTGAACGACTATCCCAACTAAAATATATCCAGTCAACAAAAATTATTTCAGAGAAATCATACTCCATGGTAAGTTGTTCTTGTAGAATGTTGAACGACTACCCCAACTAAAATCTATCCACTCAACAAAAATTATTTCAGAGAAATCATACTCCATGGTTCGTTGTTCTTGTAGAATGTTGAACGACTATCCCAACTAAAATCTATCCACTCAACAAAAATTATTTCACACCACAGACTCATCTTGGTCAGGATCGATTTGAAATCTATCATGGCTTCAGAGAAATCATACTCCATGGTTTGTTGTTCTTGTAGAATGTTGAACGACTATCCCAACTAAAATCTATCAACTCAACAAAAATTATTTCAGAGAAATCATACTCCATGGTAAGTTGTTCTTGTAGAATGTTGAACGACTACCCCAACTAAAATCTATCCACTCAACAAAAATTATTTCACACCACAGACTCATCTTGGTCAGGATCGATTTGAAATCTATCATGGTTTCAGAGAAATCATACTCCATGTTTCGTTGTTCTTGTAGAATGTTGAACGACTACCCCAACTAAAATCTATCCACTCAACAAAAATTATTTCAGAGAAATCATACTCCATGGTAAGTTGTTCTTGTAGAATGTTGAACGACTATCCCAACTAAAATCTATCCACTCAACAAAAATTATTTCAGAGAAATCATACTCCATGGTAAGTTGTTCTTGTAGAATGTTGAACGACTATCCCAACTAAAATCTATCCACTCAACAAAAATTATTTCACACCACAGACTCATCTTGGTCAGGATCGATTTGAAATCTATCATGGTTTCAGAGAAATCATAGTCCATGGTAAGTTGTTCTTGTAGAATGTTGAACGACTACCCCAACTAAAATCTATCCGCTCAACAAAAATTATTTCAGAGAAATCATACTCCATGGTTCGTTGTTCTTGTAGAATGTTGAACGACTACCCCAACTAAAATCTATCCACTCAACAAAAATTATTTCACACCACAGACTCATCTTGGTCAGAATCGATTTGAAATCTATCATGGTTTCAGAGAAATCATACTCCATGGTAAGTTGTTCTTGTAGAATGTTGAACGACTACCCCAACTAAAATCTATCCACTCAACAAAAATTATTTCACACCACAGACTCATCTTGGTCAGGATCGATTTGAAATCTATCATGGTTTCAGAGAAATCATAGTAGATGGTAAGTTGTTCTTGTAGAATGTTGAACGACTATCCCAACTAAAATCTATCCAATCAACAAAAATTATTTCAGAGAACTCATACTCCATGGTAAGTTGTCCTTGTAGAATGTTGAACGACTATCCCAACTAAAATCTATCCACTCAACAAAAATTATTTCAGAGAAATCACACTCCATGGTTCGTTGTTCTTGTAGAATGTTGAACGACTACCCCAACTAAAATCTATCCACTCAACAAAAATTATTTCAGAGAAATCATAGTCCATGGTAAGTTGTTCTTGTAGAATGTTGAACGACTATCCCAACTAAAATCTATCCACTCAACAAAAATTATTTCACACCACAGACTCATCTTGGTCAGGATCGATTTGAAATCTATCATGGTTTCAGAGAAATCATACTCCATGGTTCGTTGTTCTTGTAGAATGTTGAACGACTACCCCAACTAAAATCTATCCACTCAACAAAAATTATTTCAGAGAAATCATAGTCCATGGTAAGTTGTTCTTGTAGAATGTTGAACGACTATCCCAACTAAAATCTATCCACTCAACAAAAATTATTTCACACCACAGACTCATCTTGGTCAGGATCGATTTGAAATCTATCATGGTTTCAGAGAAATCATACTCCATGGTTCGTTGTTCTTGTAGAATGTTGAACGACTACCCCAACTAAAATCTATCCACTCAACAAAAATTATTTCAGAGAAATCATACTCCATGGTAAGTTGTTCTTGTAGAATGTTGAACGACTACCTCAACTAAAATCTATCCACTCAACAAAAATTACTTCAGAGAAATCATACTCCATGGTAAATTGTTCTTGTAGAATGTTGAACGACTACCCCAACTAAAATCTATCCACTCAACAAAAATTATTTCACACCAAGACTCATCTTGGTCAGGATCGATTTTAAATCTATCATGGTTTCAGAGAAATCATACTCCATGGTTCGTTGTTCTTGTAGAATGTTGAACGACTACCGCAACTAAAATCTATCCACTCAACAAAAATTATTTCACACCGCAGAATCAAATTGGTCATAATCGATTAGAAATCTATCATGGTTTCAGAGAAATCATACTCCATGGTTCGTTGTTCTTGTAAAATGTTGAACGACTATCCCAACTAAAATCTATCCACTCAACAAAAATTATTTCACACCACAGACTTATCTTGGTCAGGATCGATTTGAAATCTATCATGGTTTCAGAGAAATCATACTCCATGGTTCGTTGTTCTTGTAAAATGTTGAACGACTACCCCAACTAAAATCTATCCACTCAACAAAAATTATTTCACACCACAGACTCATCTTGGTCAGGATCGATTTTGAAATCTATCATGGTTTCAGAGAAATCATAGTCCATGGTAAGTTGTTCTTGTAGAATGTTGAACGACTATCCCAACTAAAATCTATCCACTCAACAAAAATTATTTCAGAGAAATCATACTCCATGGTTCGTTGTTCCTGTAGAATGTTGAACGACTACCCCAACTAAAATCTATCCACTCAACAAAAATTATTTCACACCACAGACTCATCTTGGCCAGGATCGATTTTGAAATCTATCATGGTTTCAGAGAAATCATAGTCCATGGTAAGTTGTTCTTGTAGAATGTTGAACGACTATCCCAACTAAAATCTATCCACTCAACAAAAATTATTTCACACCACAGACTCATCCTGGTCAGGATCGATTTTGAAATCTATCATGGTTTCAGAGAAATCATAGTCCATGGTTCGTTGTTCTTGTAGAATGTTGAACGACTATCCCAACTAAAATCTATCCACTCAACAAAAATTATTTCAGAGAAATCATACTCCATGGTTCGTTGTTCTTGTAGAATGTTGAACGACTAAACCAACTAAAATCTATCCACTCAGCAAAAATTATTTCACACCACAGTCTCATCTTGGTCAGGATCGATTTTTAAATCTATCATGGTTTCAGAGAAATCATACTCCATGGTTCGTTGTTCTTGTAAAATGTTGAACGACTACCCCAACTAAAATCTATCCACTCAACAAAAATTATTTCACACCACAGACTCATCTTGATCAGGATCGATTTTGAAATCTATCGTGGTTTCAGAGAAATCATAGTCCATGGTAAGTTGTTCTTGTAGAATGTTGAACGACCATCCCAACTAAAATCTATCCACTCAACAAAAATTATTTCACACCACAGACTCATCTTGGGCAGGATCGATTTCAAATCTATCATGGTTTCAGAGAAATCATACTCCATGGTAAGTTGTTCTTGTAAAATGTTGAACGACTACCACAACTAAAATCTATCCACTCAACAAAAATTATTTCACACCACTCATCTTGGTCAGGATCGATTTGAAATCTATCATGGTTGCAGAGAAATCATACTCCATGGTTCGTTGTTCTTGTAGAATGTTGAACGACTACCCCAACTAAAATCTATCCACTCAACAAAAATTATTTCAGACAAATCATAGTCCATGGTAAGTTGTTCTTGTAGAATGTTGAACGACTACCCCAACTAAAATCTATCCACTCAACAAAAATTATTTCACACCACAGACTCATCTTGGTCAGGATCGATTTGAAATCTATCATGGTTTCAGAGAAATCATAGTCAATGGTAAGTTGTTCTTGTAGAATGTTGAACGACTACCCCAACTAAAATCTATCCACTCAATAAAAATTATTTCAGAGAAATCATACTCCATGGTTCGTTGTTCTTGTAGAATGTTGAACGACTACCCCAACTAAAATCTATTAACTCAACAAAAATTATTTCAGAGAAATCATACTCCATGGTAAGTTGTTCTTGTAGAATGTTGAACGACTACCCCAACTAAAATCTATCCACTCAACAAAAATTATTTCACACCACAGACTCATCTTGGTCAGGATCGATTTGAAATCTATCATGGTTTCAGAGAAATCATAGTCCATGGTAAGTTGTTCTTGTAGAATGTTGAACGACTATCCCAACTAAAATCTATCCACTCAACAAAAATTATTTCAGAGAAATCATACTCCATGGTTCGTTGTTCTTGTAAAATGTTGAACGACTATCCCAACTAAAATCTATCCACTCAACAAAAATTATTTCACACCACAGACTTATCTTGGTCAGGATCGATTTGAAATCTATCATGGTTTCAGAGAAATCATACTCCATACTCAACGACTACCTCAACTAAAATCTATCCACTCAACAAAAATTACTTCAGAGAAATCATACTCCATGGTAAGTTGTTCTTGTAGAATGTTGAACGACTACCCCAACTAAAATCTATCCACTCAACAAAAATTATTTCACACCAAGACTCATCTTGGTCATGGTCGATTTTAAATCTATCATGGTTTCAGAGAAATCATACTCCATGGTTCGTTGTTCTTGTAGAATGTTGAACGACTACCGCAACTAAAATCTATCCACTCAACAAAAATTATTTCACACCGCAGACTCAAATTGGTCATAATCGATTTGAAATCTATCATGGTTTCAGAGAAATCATACTCCATGGTTCGTTGTTCTTGTAAAATGTTGAACGACTATCCCAACTAAAATCTATCCACTCAACAAAAATTATTTCACACCACAGACTTATCTTGGTCAGGATCGATTTGAAATCTATCATGGTTTCAGAGAAATCATACTCCATGGTTCGTTGTTCTTGTAAAATGTTGAACGACTACCCCAACTAAAATCTATCCACTCAACAAAAATTATTTCACACCACAGACTCATCTTGGTCAGGATCGATTTTGAAATCTATCATGGTTTCAGAGAAATCATAGTCCATGGTAAGTTGTTCTTGTAGAATGTTGAACGACTATCCCAACTAAAATCTATCCACTCAACAAAAATTATTTCAGAGAAATCATACTCCATGGTTCGTTGTTCCTGTAGAATGTTGAACGACTACCCCAACTAAAATCTATCCACTCAACAAAAATTATTTCACACCACAGACTCATCTTGGCCAGGATCGATTTTGAAATCTATCATGGTTTCAGAGAAATCATAGTCCATGGTAAGTTGTTCTTGTAGAATGTTGAACGACTATCCCAACTAAAATCTATCCACTCAACAAAAATTATTTCACACCACAGACTCATCTTGGTCAGGATCGATTTTGAAATCTATCATGGTTTCAGAGAAATCATAGTCCATGGTAAGTTGTTCTTGTAGAATGTTGAACGACTATCCCAACTAAAATCTATCCACTCAACAAAAATTATTTCAGAGAAATCATACTCCATTATTCGTTGTTCTTGTAGAATGTTGAACGACTACCCCAACTAAAATCTATCCACTCAGCAAAAATTATTTCACACCACAGTCTCATCTTGGTCAGGATCGATTTTTAAATCTATCATGGTTTCAGAGAAATCATACTCCATGGTTCGTTGTTCTTGTAAAATGTTGAACGACTACCCCAACTAAAATCTATCCACTCAACAAAAATTATTTCACACCACAGACTCATCTTGGTCAGGATCGATTTTGAAATCTATCATGGTTTCAGAGAAATCATAGTCCATGGTAAGTTGTTCTTGTAGAATGTTGAACGACTATCCCAACTAAAATCTATCCACTCAACAAAAATTATTTCACACCACAGACTCATCTTGGGCAGGATAGATTTTGAAATCTATCATGGTTTCAGAGAAATCATAGTCCATGGTAAGTTGTTCTTGTAGAATGTTGAACGACTATCCCAACTAAAATCTATCCACTCAACAAAAATTATTTCACACCACAGACTCATCTTGGTCAGGATCGATTTTGAAATCTATCATGGTTTCAGAGAAATCATAGTCCATGGTAAGTTGTTCTTGTAGAATGTTGAACGACTATCCCAACTAAAATCTATCCACTCAACAAAAATTATTTCACACCACAGACTCATCTTGGGCAGGATAGATTTCAAATCTATCATGGTTTCAGAGAAATCATACTCCATGGTAAGTTGTTCTTGTAAAATGTTGAACGACTACCACAACTAAAATCTATCCACTCAACAAAAATTATTTCACACCACTCATCTTGGTCAGGATCGATTTGAAATCTATCATGGTTGCAGAGAAATCATACACCATGGTTCGTTGTTCTTGTAGAATGTTGAACGACTACCCCAACTAAAATCTATCCACTCAACAAAAATTATTTCAGACAAATCATAGTCCATGGTAAGTTGTTCTTGTAGAATGTTGAACGACTACCCCAACTAAAATCTATCCACTCAACAAAAATTATTTCACACCACAGACTCATCTTGGTCAGGATCGATTTGAAATCTATCATGGTTTCAGAGAAATCATAGTCAATGGTAAGTTGTTCTTGTAGAATGTTGAACGACTACCCCAACTAAAATCTATCCACTCAATAAAAATTATTTCAGAGAAATCATACTCCATGGTTCGTTGTTCTTGTAGAATGTTGAACGACTACCCCTAACTAAAATCTATCCACTCAACAAAAATTATTTCAGAGAAATCATACTCCATGGTAAGTTGTTCTTGTAGAATGTTGAACGACTACCCCAACTAAAATCTATCCACTCAACAAAAATTATTTCACACCACAGACTCATCTTGGTCAGGATCGATTTGAAATCTATCATGGTTTCAGAGAAATCATAGTCCATGGTAAGTTGTTCTTGTAGAATGTTGAACGACTACCCCAACTAAAATCTATCCACTCAATAAAAATTATTTCAGAGAAATCATACTCCATGGTTCGTTGTTCTTGTAGAATGTTGAACGACTACCCCAACTAAAATCTATCCACTCAACAAAAATTATTTCAGAAAAATCATACTCCATGGTAAGTTGTTCTTGTAGAATGTTGAACGACTATCCCAACTAAAATCTATCCACTCAACAAAAATTATTTCAAACCACAGACTCATCTTGGTCAGGATCGATTTGAAATCTATCATGGTTTCAGAGAAATCATACTCCATGGTTCGTTGTTCTTGTAGAATGTTGAACGACTACCCAACTAAAATCTATCCACTCAACAAAAATTATTTCAGAGAAATCATACTCCATGGTAAGTTGTTCTTGTAGAATGTTGAACGACTACCCCTAATTAAAATCTATCCACTCAACAAAAATTATTTCACACCACAGACTCATCTTGGTCAGGATCGATTTGAAATCTATCATGGTTTCAGAGAAATCATACTCCATGGTTCGTTGTTCTTGTAGAATGTTGAACGACTACCCCAACTAAAATCGATCCACTCAACAAAAATTATTTCAGAGAAATCATACTCCATGGTAAGTTGTTCTTGTAGAATGTTGAATGACTATCCCAACTAAAATCTATCCAGTCAACAAAAATTATTTCAGAGAAATCATACTCCATGGTTCGTTGTTCTTGTAGAATGTTGAACGACTACCCCAACTAAAATCTATCCACTCAACAAAAATTATTTCAGAGAAATCATACTCCATGGTAAGTTGTTCTTGTAGAATGTTGAACGACTATTCCAACTAAAATCTATCCACTCAACAAAAATTATTTCAGAGAAACCATACTCCATGGTTCGTTGTTCTTGTAGAATGTTGAACGACTACCCCAACTAAAATCTATCCACTCAACAAAAATTATTTCAGAGAAATCATACTCCATGGTAAGTTGTTCTTGTAGAATGTTGAACGACTACCCCTAATTAAAATCTATCCACTCAACAAAAATTATTTCACACCACAGACTCATCTTGGTCAGGATCGATTTGAAATCTATCACGGTTTCAGAGAAATCATACTCCATGGTTCGTTGTTCTTGTAGAATGTTGAACGACTACCCCAACTAAAATCTATCCACTCAACAAAAATTATTTCACACCACAGACTCATCTTGGTCAGGATCGATTTGAAATCTATCATGGTTTCAGAGAAATCATACTCCATGGTAAGTTGTTCTTGTAGAATGTTGAACGACTACCCAACTAAAATCTATCCACTCAACAAAAATTATTTCACACCACAGACTCATCTTGGTCAGGATCGATTTGAAATCTATCATGGTTTCAGAGAAATCATACTCCATGGTAAGTTGTTCTTGTAGAATGTTGAACGACTATCCCAAATAAAATCTATCCACTCAACAAAAATTATTTCAGAGAAATCATACTCCATGGTAAGTTGTTCTTGTAGAATGTTGAACGACTACCCCAACTAAAATCTATCCACTCAACAAAAATTGTTTCACACCACAGACTCATCTTGGTCAGGATCGATTTGAAATCTATCATGGTTTCAGAGAAATCATAGTCCATGGTAAGTTGTTTTAGTAGAATGTTGAACGACTATCCCAACTAAAATCTATCCACTCAATAAAAATTATTTCAGAGAAATCATACTCCATGGTAAGTTGTTCTTGTAGAATGTTGAACGACTACCCCAACTAAAATCTATCCACTCAACAAAAATTATTTCAGAGAAATCATACTCCATGGTAAGTTGTTCTTGTAGAATGTTGAACGACTATCTCAACTAAAATCTATCCAATCAACAAAAATTATTTCAGAGAAATCATACTCCATGGTAAGTTGTTCTTGTAGAATGTTGAACGACTATCCCAACTAAAATCTATCCACACAACAAAAATTATTTCAGAGAAATCATACTCCATGGTAAGTTGTTCTTGTAGAATGTTGAACGACTACCCCAACTAAAATCTATCCACTCAACAAAAATTATTTCAGAAAAATCATACTCCATGGTAAGTTGTTCTTGTAGAATGTTGAACGACTATCCCAACTAAAATCTATCCACTCAACAAAAATTATTTCACACCACAGACTCATCTTGGTCAGGATCGATTTGAAATCTATCATGGTTTCAGAGAAATCATACTCCATGGTAAGTTGTTCTTGTAGAATGTTGAACGACTACCCCAACTAAAATCTATCCACTCAACAAAAATTATTTCAGAGAAATCATAGTCCATGGTAAGTTGTTCTTGTAGAATGTTGAACGACTATCCCAACTAAAATCTATCCACTCAACAAAAATTATTTCACACCACAGACTCATCTTGGTCAGGATCGATTTGAAATCTATCATGGTTTCAGAGAAATCATACTCCATGGTTCGTTGTTCTTGTAGAATGTTGAACGACTACCCCAACTAAAATCTATCCACTCAACAAAAATTATTTCACACCACAGACTCATCTTGGTCAGGATGGATTTGAAATCTATCATGGTTTCAGAGAAATCATACTCCATGGTAAGTTGTTCTTGTAGAATGTTGAACGACTACCCCAACTAAAATCTATCCACTCAACAAAAATTATTTCACACCACAGACTCATCTTGGTCAGGATCGATTTGAAATCTATCATGGTTTCAGAGAAATCATACTCCATGGTAAGTTGTTCTTGTAGAATGTTGAACGACTATCCCAAATAAAATCTATCCACTCAACAAAAATTATTTCAGAGAAATCATACTCCATGGTAAGTTGTTCTTGTAGAATGTTGAACGACTACCCCAACTAAAATCTATCCACTCAACAAAAATTATTTCACACCACAGACTCATCTTGGTCAGGATCGATTTGAAATCTATCATGGTTTCAGAGAAATCATAGTCCATGGTAAGTTGTTTTAGTAGAATGTTGAACGACTATCCCAACTAAAATCTATCCACTCAACAAAAATTATTTCAGAGAAATCATAGTCCATGGAAAGTTGTTCTTGTAGAATGTTGAACGACTACCCCAACTAAAATCTATCCACTCAACAAAAATTATTTCAGAGAAATCATACTCCATGGTAAGTTGTTCTTGTAGAATGTTGAACGACTACCCCAACTAAAATCTATCCACTCAACAAAAATTATTTCACACCACAGACTCATCTTGGTCAGGATCGATTTGAAATCTATCATGGTTTCAGAGAAATCATACTCCATGGTAAGTTGTTCTTGTAGAATGTTGAACGACTACCCCAACTAAAATCTATCCACTCAACAAAAATTATTTCAGAGAAATCATACTCCATGGTAAGTTGTTCTTGTAGAATGTTGAACGACTATCAAAACTAAAATCTATCCAATCAACAAAAATTATTTCAGAGAAATCATACTCCATGGTAAGTTGTTCTTGTAGAATGTTGAACGACTATCCCAACTAAAATCTATCCACACAACAAAAATTATTTCAGAGAAATCATACTCCATGGTAAGTTGTTCTTGTAGAATGTTGAACGACTACCCCAACTAAAATATATCCACTCAACAAAAATTATTTCACACCACAGACTCATCTTGGTCAGGATCGATTTGAAATCTATCATGGTTTCAGAGAAATCATACTCCATGGTAAGTTGTTCTTGTAGAATGTTGAACGACTACCCCAACTAAAATCTATCCACTCAACAAAAATTATTTCAGAGAAATCATAGTCCATGGTAAGTTGTTCTTGTAGAATGTTGAACGACTATCCCAACTAAAATCTATCCACTCAACAAAAATTATTTCACACCACAGACTCATCTTGGTCAGGATCGATTTGAAATCTATCATGGTTTCAGAGAAATCATACTCCATGGTTCGTTGTTCTTGTAAAATGTTGAACGACTATCCCAACTAAAATCTATCCACTCAACAAAAATTATTTCAGAAAAATCATACTCCATGGTAAGTTGTTCTTGTAGAATGTTGAACGACTATCCCAACTAAAATCTATCCACTCAACAAAAATTATTTCACACCACAGACTCATCTTGGTCAGGATCGATTTGAAATCTATCATGGTCTCAGAGAAATCATACTCCATGGTAAGTTGTTCTTGTAGAATGTTGAACGACTACCCCAACTAAAATCTATCCACTCAACAAAAATTATTTCAGAGAAATCATACTCCATGGTTCGTTGTTCTTGTAGAATGTTGAACGACTACCCCAACTAAAATCTATCCACTCAACAAAAATTATTTCAGAGAAATCATACTCCATGGTAAGTTGTTCTTGTAGAATGTTGAACGACTATCCCAACTAAAATCTGTCCACTCAACAAAAATTATTTCACACCACAGACTCATCTTGGTCAGGATCGATTTGAAATCTATCATGGTTTCAGAGAAATCATACTCCATGGTAAGTTGTTCTTGTAGAATGTTGAACGACTATCCCAACTAAAATCTATCCACTCAACAAAAATTATTTCAGAGAAATCATACTCCATGGTTCGTTGTTCTTGTAAAATGTTGAACGACTATCCCAACTAAAATCTATCCACTCAACAAAAATTATTTCAGAGAAATCATACTCCATGGTAAGTTGTTCTTGTAGAATGTTGAACGACTATCCCAACTAAAATCTGTCCACTCAACAAAAATTATTTCACACCACAGACTCATCTTGGTCAGGATCGATTTGAAATCTATCATGGTTTCAGAGAAATCATACTCCATGGCAAGTTGTTCTTGTAGAATGTTGAACGACTATTACAAATAAAATCTATCCACTCAACAAAAATTATTTCAGAGAAATCATACTCCATGGTAAGTTGTTCTTGTAGAATGTTGAACGACTACCCCAACTAAAATCTATCCACTCAACAAAAATTATTTCACACCACAGACTCATCTTGGTCAGGAGCGATTTGAAATCTATCATGGTTTCAGAGAAATCATAGTCCATGCTAAGTTGTTCTTGTAGAATGTTGAACGACTACCCCAAACTAAAATCTATCCACTCAACAAAAATTATTTCACACCACAGACTCATCTTGGTCAGGATCGATTTGAAATCTATCATGGTTTCAGAGAAATCATAGTCCATGGTAAGTTGTTCTTGTTGAATGTTGAACGACTACCCCTAACTAAAATCTATCCACTCAACAAAAATTATTTCACACCACAGACTCATCTTGGCCAGGATCGATTTGAAATCTATCATGGTTTCAGAGAAACCATACTCCATGGTAAGTTGTTCTTGTAGAATGTTGAACTACTACCCCAACTAAAATCTATCCACTCAACAAAAATTATTTCAGAGAAATCATAGTCCATGGTAAGTTGTTCTTGTAGAATGTTGAACGGCTATCCCAACTAAAATCTATCCACTCAACAAAAATTATTTCACACCACAGACTCATCTTGGTCAGGATCGATTTGAAATCTATCATGGTTTCAGAGAAATCATACTCCATGGTTCGTTGTTCTTGTAAAATGTTGAACGACTATCCCAACTAAAATCTATCCACTCAACAAAAATTATTTCAGAGAAATCATACTCCATGGTAAGTTGTTCTTGTAGAATGTTGAACGACTATCCCAACTAAAATCTATCCACTCAACAAAAATTATTTCACACCACAGACTCATCTTGGTCAGGATCGATTTGAAATCTATCATGGTTTCAGAGAAATCATACTCCGTGATAAGTTGTTCTTGTAGAATGTTGAACGACTACCCCAACTAAAATCTATCCACTCAACACAAATTATTTCAGAGAAATCATACTCCATGGTTCGTTGTTCTTGTAAAATGTTGAACGACTATCCCAACTAAAATCTATCCACTCAACAAAAATTATTTCAGAGAAATCATACTCCATGGTAAGTTGTTCTTGTAGAATATTGAACGACTATCCCAACTAAAATCTATCCACTCAACAAAAATTATTTCACACCACAGACTCATCTTGGTCAGGATCGATTTGAAATCTATCATGGTTTCAGAGAAATCATACTCCGTGATAAGTTGTTCTTGTAGAATGTTGAACGACTACCCCAACTAAAATCTATCCACTCAACAAAAATTATTTCAGAGAAATCATACTCCATGGTTCGTTGTTCTTGTAGAATGTTGAACGACTACCCCAACTAAAATCTATCCACTCAACAAAAATTATTTCAGAGAAATCATACTCCATGGTTCGTTGTTCTTGTAGAATGTTGAACGACTACCCCAACTAAAATCTATCCACTCAACAAAAATTATTTCAGAGAAATCATACTCCATGGTTCGTTGTTCTTGTAGAATGTTGAACGACTACCCCAACTAAAATCTATCCACTCAACAAAAATTATTTCAGAGAAATCATACTCCATGGTTCGTTGTTCTTGTAGAATGTTGAACGACTATCCCAACTAAAATCTATCCACTCAACAAAAATTCTTTCAGAGAAATCATACTCCATGGTTCGTTGTTCTTGTAGAATGTCGAACGACTACCCCAACTAAAATCTATCCACTCAACAAAAATTATTTCACACCACAGACTCATCTTGGTCAGGATCGATTTGAAATCTATCATGGTTTCAGAGAAATCATACTCCATGGTAAGTTGTTCTTGTAGAATGTTGAACGACTATCCCAACTAAAATCTATCCACTCAACAAAAATTCTTTCAGAGAAATCATACTCCATGGTTCGTTGTTCTTGTAGAATGTCGAACGACTACCCCAACTAAAATCTATCCACTCAACAAAAATTATTTCAGAGAAATCATACTCCATGGTTCGTTGTTCTTGTAAAATGTTGAACGACTATCCCAACTAAAATCTATCCACTCAACAAAAATTATTTCAGAGAAATCATACTCCATGGTAAGTTGTTCTTGTAGAATATTGAACGACTATCCCAACTAAAATCTATCCACTCAACAAAAATTATTTCACACCACAGACTCATCTTGGTCAGGATCGATTTGAAATCTATCATGGTTTCAGAGAAATCATACTCCGTGATAAGTTGTTCTTGTAGAATGTTGAACGACTACCCCAACTAAAATCTATCCACTCAACAAAAATTATTTCAGAGAAATCATACTCCATGGTAAGTTGTTCTTGTAGAATATTGAACGACTATCCCAACTAAAATCTATCCACTCAACAAAAATTATTTCACACCACAGACTCATCTTGGTCAGGATCGATTTGAAATCTATCATGGTTTCAGAGAAATCATACTCCATGGTAAGTTGTTCTTGTAGAATGTTGAACGACTATCCCAACTAAAATCTATCCACTCAACAAAAATTATTTCAGAGAAATCATACTCCATGGTTCGTTGTTCTTGTAAAATGTTGAACGACTATCCCAACTAAAATCTATCCACTCAACAAAAATTATTTCAGAGAAATCATACTCCATGGTAAGTTGTTCTTGTAGAATATTGAACGACTATCCCAACTAAAATCTATCCACTCAACAAAAATTATTTCACACCACAGACTCATCTTGGTCAGGATCGATTTGAAATCTATCATGGTTTCAGAGAAATCATACTCCGTGATAAGTTGTTCTTGTAGAATGTTGAACGACTACCCCAACTAAAATCTATCCACTCAACAAAAATTATTTCAGAGAAATCATACTCCATGGTTCGTTGTTCTTGTAGAATGTTGAACGACTACCCCAACTAAAATCTATCCACTCAACAAAAATTATTTCAGAGAAATCATACTCCATGGTTCGTTGTTCTTGTAGAATGTTGAACGACTACCCCAACTAAAATCTATCCACTCAACAAAAATTATTTCAGAGAAATCATACTCCATGGTTCGTTGTTCTTGTAGAATGTTGAACGACTACCCCAACTAAAATCTATCCACTCAACAAAAATTATTTCAGAGAAATCATACTCCATGGTAAGTTGTTCTTGTAGAATGTTGAACGACTATCCCAACTAAAATCTATCCACTCAACAAAAATTCTTTCAGAGAAATCATACTCCATGGTTCGTTGTTCTTGTAGAATGTCGAACGACTACCCCAACTAAAATCTATCCACTCAACAAAAATTATTTCACACCACAGACTCATCTTGGTCAGGATCGATTTGAAATCTATCATGGTTTCAGAGAAATCATACTCCATGGTAAGTTGTTCTTGTAGAATGTTGAACGACTATCCCAACTAAAATCTATCCACTCAACAAAAATTCTTTCAGAGAAATCATACTCCATGGTTCGTTGTTCTTGTAGAATGTCGAACGACTACCCCAACTAAAATCTATCCACTCAACAAAAATTATTTCACACCACAGACTCATCTTGGTCAGGATCGATTTGAAATCTATCATGGTTTCAGAGAAATCATACTCCATGGTTCGTTGTTCTTGTAAAATGTTGAACGACTATCCCAACTAAAATCTATCCACTCAACAAAAATTATTTCAGAGAAATCATACTCCATGGTTCGTTGTTCTTGTAGAATGTTGAACGACTACCCCAACTAAAATCTATCCACTCAACAAAAATTATTTCAGAGAAATCATACTCCATGGTTCGTTGTTCTTGTAGAATGTTGAACGACTACCCCAACTAAAATCTATCCACTCAACAAAAATTATTTCACACCACAGACTCATCTTGGTCAGTAGCGATTTGAAATCTATCATGGTTTCAGAGAAATCATAGTCCATGCTAAGTTGTTCTTGTAGAATGTTGAACGACTACCCCAAACTAAAATCTATCCACTCAACAAAAATTATTTCACACCACAGACTCATCTTGGTCAGGATCGATTTGAAATCTATCATGGTTTCAGAGAAATCATAGTCCATGGTAAGTTGTTCTTGTTGAATGTTGAACGACTACCCCTAACTAAAATCTATCCACTCAACAAAAATTATTTCACACCACAGACTCATCTTGGCCAGGATCGATTTGAAATCTATCATGGTTTCAGAGAAACCATACTCCATGGTAAGTTGTTCTTGTAGAATGTTGAACTACTACCCCAACTAAAATCTATCCACTCAACAAAAATTATTTCAGAGAAATCATAGTCCATGGTAAGTTGTTCTCGTAAAATGTTGAACGACTACCCCAACTAAAATCTATCCACTCAACAAAAATTATTTCACACCACAGACTCATCTTGGTCAGGATCGATTTGAAATCTATCATGGTTTCAGAGAAATCATACTCCATGGTAAGTTGTTCTTGTAGAATGTTGAACGACTACCCCAACTAAAATCTATCCACTCAACAAAAATTATTTCAGAGAAATCATACTGCATGGTAAGTTGTTCTTGTAGCATGTTGAACGACTATCCGAACTAAAATCTATCCACTCGACAAAAATTATTTCAGAGAAATCATACTCCATGGTAAGTTGTTCTTGTAGAATGTTGAACGACTACCCCAACTAAAATCTATCCACTCGACAAAAATTATTCCAGAGAAATCATACTCCATGGTTCGTTGTTCTTGTAGAATGATGAACGACTACCCCAACTAAAATCTATCCACTCAACAAAAATTATTTCAGAGAAATCATACTCCATGGTAAGTTGTTCTTGTAGAATGTTGAACGACTATCCCAACTAAAATCTATCCACTCAACAAAAATTATTTCAGAGAAATCATACTCCATGGTTCGTTGTTCTTGTAAAATGTTGAACGACTATCCCAACTAAAATCTATCCACTCAACAAAAATTATTTCAGAGAAATCATACTCCATGGTAAGTTGTTCTTGTAGAATGTTGAACGACTATCCCAACTAAAATCTATCCACTCAACAAAAATTATTTCACACCACAGACTCATCTTGGTCAGGATCGATTTGAAATCTATCATGGTTTCAGAGAAATCATACTCCATGGTAAGTTGTTCTTGTAGAATGTTGAACGACTATCCCAAATAAAATCTATCCACTCAACAAAAATTATTTCAGAGAAATCATACTCCATGGTAAGTTGTTCTTGTAGAATGTTGAACGACTACCCCAACTAAAATCTATCCACTCAACAAAAATTATTTCACACCACAGACTCATCTTGGTCAGGATCGATTTGAAATCTATCATGGTTTCAGAGAAATCATACTCCATGGTTCGTTGTTCTTGTAGAATGTTGAACGACTACCCCAACTAAAATCTATCCACTCAACAAAAATTATTTCACACCACAGACTCATCTTGGTCAGGATCGATTTGAAATCTATCATGGTTTCAGAGAAATCATAGTCCATGGTAAGTTGTTCTTGTAGAATGTTGAACGACTACCCCTAACTAAAATCTATCCACTCAACAAAAATTATTTCACACCACAGACTCATCTTGGTCAGGATCGATTTGAAATCTATCATGGTTTCAGAGAAATCATACTCCATGGTAAGTTGTTCTTGTAGAATGTTGAACGACTACTCCAACTAAAATCTTTCCACTCAACAAAAATTATTTCACACCACAGACTCATCTTGGTCAGGATCGATTTGAAATCTATCATGGTTTCAGAGAAATCATACTCCATGGTAAGTTGTTCTTGTAGAATGTTGAACGACTACCCCAACTAAAATCTATCCACTCAACAAAAATTATTTCAGAGAAATCATACTCCATGGTAAGTTGTTCTTGTAGAATGTTGAACGACTACCCCTAACTAAAATCTATCCACTCAACAAAAATTATTTCAGAGAAATCATACTCCACGGTAAGTTGTTCTTGTAGAATGTTGAACGACTACCCCAACTAAAATCTATTCACTCAACAAAAATTATTTCAGAGAAATCATACTCCATGGTAAGTTGTTCTTGTAGAATGTTGAACGACTATCCCAACTAAAATCTATCCACTCAACAAAAATTATTTCACACCACAGACTCATCTTGGTCAGGATCGATTTAAAATCTATCCACTCAACAAAAATTATTTCAGAGAAATCATAGTCCATGGTAAGTTGTTCTTGTAGAATGTTGAACGACTACCCCAACTAAAATCTATCCACTCAACAAAAATTATTTCAGAGAAATCATACTCCATGGTAAGTTGTTCTTGTAGAATGTTGAACGACTATCCCAACTAAAATCTATCCACTCAACAAAAATTATTTCACACCACAGACTCATCTTGGTCAGGATCGATTTGCAATCTATCATGGTTTCAGGGAAATCATACTCCATGGTTCGTTGTTCTTGTAGAATGTTGAACGACTATGCCAACTAAAATCTATCCACTCAACAAAAATTATTTCACACCACAGACTCATCTTTGTCAGGATCGATTTGAAATCTATCATGGTTTCAGAGAAATCATACTCCATGGTAAGTTGTTCTTGTAAAATGTTGAACGACTACCCCAACTAAAATCTATCCACTCAACAAAAATTATTTCAGAGAAATCATACTCCATGGTAAGTTGTTCTTGTAGAATGTTGAACGACTACCCCAACTAAAATCTATCCACTCAACAAAAATTATTTCACACCACAGACTCATCTTGGTCAGGATCGATTTGAAATCTATCATGGTTTCAGAGAAATCATACTCCATGGTTCGTTGTTCTTGTAAAATGTTGAACGACTATCAAAACTAAAATCTATCCACTCAACAAAAACTATTTCAGAGAAATCATACTCCATGGTAAGTTGTTCTTGTAGAATGTTGAACGACTATCCCAACTAAAATCTATCCACTCAACAAAAATTATTTCACACCACAGACTCATCTTGGTCAGGATCGATTTGAAATCTATCATGGTTTCAGAGAAATCATACTCCATGGTTCATTGTTCTTGTAGAATGTTGAACGACTACCCCAACTAAAATCTATCCAGTCAACAAAAATTATTTCAGAGAAATCATAGTCCATGGTAAGTTGTTCTTGTAGAATGTTGAACGACTACCCCAACTAAAATCTATCCACTCAACAAAAATTATTTCAGAGAAATCATAGTCCATGGTAAGTTGTTCTTGTAGAATGTTGAACGACTACCCCAACTAAAATCTATCCACTCAAGAAAAATTATTTCAGAGAAATCATACTCCATGGTAAGTTGTTCTTGTAGAATGTTGAACGACTACCCCAACTAAAATCTATCCACTCAACAAAAATTATTTCAGAGAAATCATACTCCATGGTAAGTTGTTCTTGTAGAATGTTGAACGACTATCCCAACTAAAATCTATCCACTCAACAAAAATTATTTCTGAGAAATCATACTCCATGGTAAGTTGTTCTTGTAGAATGTTGAACGACTACCCCAACTAAAATCTATCCACTCAACAAAAATTATTTCACACCACAGACTCATCTTGATCAGGATCGATTTGAAATCTATCATGGTTTCAGAGAAATCATACTCCATGGTTCGTTGTTCTTGTAAAATGTTGAACGACTACCCCAACTAAAATCTATCCACTCAACAAAAATTATTTCACACCACAGACTCGTCTGGGTCAGGATCGATTTGAAATCTATCATGGTTTCAGAGAAATCATACTCCATGGTTCGTTGTTCTTGTAGAATGTTGAACGACTACCCCAACTAAAATCTATCCACTCAACAAAAATTATTTCACACCACAGACTCATCTTGGTCAGGATCGATTTGAAATCTATCATGGTTTCAGAGAAATCATACTCCATGGTTCGTTGTTCTTGTAGAATGTTGAACGACTATCCCAACTAAAATCTATCCACTCAACAAAAATTATTTCAGAGAAATCATACTCCATGGTAAGTTGTTCTTGTAGAATGTTGAACGACTACCCCAACTGAAATCTATCCACTCAACAAAAATTATTTCAGAGAAATCATACTCCATGGTAAATTGTTCTTGTAGAATGTTGAACGACTATCCCAACTAAAATCTATCCACTCAACAAAAATTGTTTCACACCACAGACTCATCTTGGTCAGGATCGATTTGAAATCTATCATGGTTTCAGAGAAATCATAGTCCATGGTAAGTTGTTCTTGTAGAATGTTGAACGACTACCCCTAACTAAAATCTATCCACTCAACAAAAATTATTTCACACCACAGACTCATCTTGGTCAGGATCGATTTGAAATCTATCATGGTTTCAGAGAAATCATACTCCATGGTAAGTTGTTCTTGTAGAATGTTGAACGACTACCCCAACTGAAATCTATCCACTCAACAAAAATTATTTCACACCACAGACTCATCTTGGTCAGGATCGATTTGAAATCTATCATGGTTTCAGAGAAATCATACTCCATGGTAAGTTGTTCTTGTAGAATGTTGAACGACTACCCCTAACTAAAATCTATCCACTCAACAAAAATTATTTCACACCACAGACTCATCTTGGTCAGGATCGATTTGAAATCTATCATGGTTTCAGAGAAATCATACTCCATGGTAAGTTGTTCTTGTAGAATGTTGAACGACTACCCCTAACTAAAATCTATCCACTCAACAAAAATTATTTCACACCACAGACTCATCTTGGTCAGGATCGATTTGAAATCTATCATGGTTTCAGAGAAATCATACTCCATGGTAAGTTGTTCTTGTAGAATGTTGAACGACTACCCCAACTAAATGCTATCCACTCAACAAAAATTATTTCAGAGAAATCATACTCCATGGTAAGTTGTTCTTGTAGAATGTTGAACGACTATCCCAACTAAAATCTATCCACTCAACAAAAATTATTTCACACCACAGACTCATCTTGGTCAGGATCGATTTGAAATCTATCATGGTTTCAGGGAAATCATACTCCATGGTTCGTTGTTCTTGTAGAATGTTGAACGACTACCCCAACTAAAATCTATCCACTCAACAAAAATTATTTCATAGAAATCATTCTCCATGGTTCGTTGTTCTTGTAGAATGTTGAACGACTACCCCAACTAAAATCTACCGACTCAACAAAAATTATTTCAGAGAAATCATACTCCATGGTAAGTTGTTCTTGTAGAATGTTGAACGACTATCCCAACGAAAATCTATCCACTCAACAAAAATTATTTCAGAGAAATCATACTCCATGGTTCGTTGTTCTTGTAAAATGTTGAACGACTACCCCAACTAAAATCTATCCACTCAACAAAAATTATTTCACACCACGGACTCATCTTGGTCAGGATCGATTTGAAATCTATCATGGTTTCAGAGAAATCATACCCCATGGTAAGTTGTTCTTGTAGAATGTTGAACGACTACCCCAACTAAAATCTATCCACTCAACAAAAATTATTTCACACCACAGACTCATCTTGGTCAGGATCGATTTGAAATCTATCATGGTTTCAGAGAAATCATACTCCATGGTAAGTTGTTCTTGTAGAATGTTGAACGACTACCCCAATTAAAATCTATCCACTCAACAAAAATTATGTCACACCACAGACTCATCTTGGTCAGGATCGATTTGAAATCTATCATGGTTTCAGAGAAATCATACTCCATGGTTCGTTGTTCTTGTAGAATGTTGAACGACTACCCCAACTAAAATCTATCCACTCAACAAAAATTATTTCACACCACAGACTCATCTTGGTCAGGATCGATTTGAAATCTATCATGGTTTCAGAGAAATCATACTCCATGGTTCGTTGTTCTTGTAGAATGTTGAACGACTACCCCAACTAAAATCTATCCACTCAACAAAAATTATTTCACACTACAGACTCATCTTGGTCAGGAACGATTTGAAATCTATCATGGTTTCAGAGAAATCATACTCCATGGTAAGTTGTTCTTGTAGAATGTTGAACGACTATCCCAACTAAAATCTATCCACTCAACAAAAATTATTTCACACCACAGACTCATCTTATTCAGGATCGATTTGAAATCTATCATGGTTTCAGAGAAATCATACTCCATGGTTCGTTGTTCTTGTAGAATGTTGAACGACTACCCCAACTAAAATCTATCCACTCAACAAAAATTATTTCACACCACAGACTCATCTTGGTCAGGATCGATTTGAAATCTATCATGGTTTCAGAGAAATCATAGTCCATGGTAAGTTGTTCTTGTAGAATGTTGAACGACTACCCCAACTAAAATCTATCCACTCAACAAAAATTATTTCAGAGAAATCATACTCCATGGTAAGTTGTTCTTGTAGAATGTTGAACGACTACCCCTAACTAAAATCTATCCACTCAACAAAAATTATTTCACACCACAGACTCATCTTGGTCAGGATCGATTTGAAATCTATCATGGTTTCAGGGAAATCATACTCCATGGTTCGTTGTTCTTGTAGAATGTTGAACGACTACCCCAATTAAAATCTATCCACTCAACAAAAATTATGTCACACCACAGACTCATCTTGGTCAGGATCGATTTGAAATCTATCATGGTTTCAGAGAAATCATACTCCATGGTTCGTTGTTCTTGTAGAATGTTGAACGACTACCCCAACTAAAATCTATCCACTCAACAAAAATTATTTCACACCACAGACTCATCTTGGTCAGGATCGATTTGAAATCTATCATGGTTTCAGAGAAATCATACTCCATGGTTCGTTGTTCTTGTAGAATGTTGAACGACTACCCCAACTAAAATCTATCCACTCAACAAAAATTATTTCACACTACAGACTCATCTTGGTCAGGAACGATTTGAAATCTATCATGGTTTCAGAGAAATCATACTCCATGGTAAGTTGTTCTTGTAGAATGTTGAACGACTACCCCAACTAAAATCTATCCACTCAACAAAAATTATTTCACACCACAGACTCATCTTGGTCAGGATCGATTTGAAATCTATCATGGTTTCAGAGAAATCATACTCCATGGTTCGTTGTTCTTGTAGAATGTTGAACGACTACCCCAACTAAAATCTATCCACTCAACAAAAATTATTTCACACCACAGACTCATCTTGGTCAGGATCGATTTGAAATCTATCATGGTTTCAGAGAAATCATACTATATGGTTCGTTGTTCTTGTAGAATGTTGAACGACTATCCCAACTAAAATCTATCCACTCAACAAAAATTATTTCAGAGAAATCATACTCCATGGTAAGTTGTTCTTGTAGAATGTTGAACGACTATCCCAACTAAAATCTATCCACTCAACAAAAATTATTTCAGAGAAATCATACTCCATGGTTCGTTGTTCTTGTAGAATGTTGAACGACTACCCCAACTAAAATCTATCCACTCAACAAAAATTATTTCACACCACAGACTCATCTTGCTCAGGATCGATTTGAAATCTATCGTGGTTGCAGAGAAATCATACTCCATGGTTCGTTGTTCTTGTAGAATGTTGAACGACTATCCCAACTAAAATCTCTCCACTCAACAAAAATTATTTCAGAGAAATCATAGTCCATGGTTCGTTGTTCTTGTAGAATGTTGAACGACTACCCCAACTAAAATCTATCCACTCAACAAAAATTGTTTCAGAGAAATCATACTCCATGGTAAGTTGTTCTTGTAGAATGTTGAACGACTATCCCAACTAAAATCTATCCACTCAACAAAAATTATTTCACACCACAGACTCATCTTGGTCAGGATCGATTTGAAATCTATCATGGTTTCAGAGAAATCATAGTCCATGGTAAGTGGTTCTTGTAGAATGTTGAACGACTACCCCAACTAAAATCTATCCACTCAACAAAAATTATTTCACACCACAGACTCATCTTGGTCAGGATCGATTTGAAATCTATCATGGTTTCAGAGAAATCAAAGTCCATGGTAAGTTGTTCTTGTAGAATGTTGAACGACTACCCCAACTAAAATCTATCCACTCAACAAAAATTATTTCAGAGAAATCATACTCCATGGTAAGTTGTTCTTGTAGAATGTTGAACGACTATCCCTAACTAAAATCTATCCACTCAAAAAAAATTATTTCACACCACAGACTCATCTTGGTCAGGATGGATTTGAAATCTATCATGGTTTCAGAGAAATCATACTCCATGGTTCGTTGTTCTTGTAGAATGTTGAACGACTATCCCAACTAAAATCTATCCACTCAACAAAAATTAGTCCATGGTAAGTTGTTCTTGTAGAATGTTGAAGGACTACCCCAACTAAAATCTATCCACTCAACAAAAATTATTTCAGAGAAATCATACTCCATGGTAAGTTGTTCTTGTAGAATGTTGAACGACTATCCCTAACTAAAATCTATCCACTCAACAAAAATTATTTCACACCACAGACTCATATTGGTCAGGATCGATTTGAAATCTATTATGGTTTCAGAGAAATCATACTCCATGGTAAGTTGTTCTTGTAGAATGTTGAACGACTACCCCAACTAAAATCTATCCACTCAACAAAAATTATTTCAGAGAAATCATACTCCATGGTTCGTTGTTCTTGTAGAATGTTGAACGACTATCCCAACTAAAATCTATCCACTCAACAAAAATTATTTCACACCACAGACTCATCTTGGTCAGGATCGATTTGAAATCTATCATGGTTTCAGAGAAATCATACTCCATGGTAAGTTGTTCTTGCAGAATGTTGAACGACTACCCCAACTAAAATCTATCCACTCAACAAAAATTATTTCAGAGAAATCATACTCCATGGTAAGTTGTTCTTGTAGAATGTTGAACGACTACCCCAACTAAAATCTATCCACTCAACAAAAATTATTTCACACCACAGACTCATCTTGGTCAGGATCGATTTGAAATCTATCATGGTTCCAGAGAAATCATAGTCCATGGTAAGTTGTTCTTGTAGAATGTTGAACGACTACCCCAACTAAAATCTATCCACTCAACAAAAATTATTTCAGACAAATCATACTAAATGGTTCGTTGTTCTTGTAGAATGTTGAACGACTACCCCAACTAAAATCTATCCACTCACCAAAAATTATTTCACACCACAGACTCATCTTGGTCATAATCGATTTGAAATCTATCATGGTTTCGGAGAAATCATAGTCCATGGTAAGTTGTTCTTGTAGAATGTTGAACGACTACCCCAACTAAAATCTATCCACTCAACAAAAATTATTTCAGAGAAATCATACTCCATGGTAAGTTGTTCTTGTAGAATGTTGAACGACTACCCCAACTAAAATCTATCCACTCAACAAAAATTATTTCACACCACAGACTCATCTTGGTCAGGATCGATTTGAAATCAATCATGGTTTCAGAGAAATCATACTCCATGGTTCGATGTTCTTGTAGAATGTTGAACGACTACCCCAACTAAAATCTATCCACTCAACAAAAATTATTTCAGAGAAATCATACTCCATGGTTCGTTGTTCTTGTAAAATGTTGAACGACTACCCCAACTAAAATCTATCCACTCAACAAAAATTATTTCAGAGAAATCATACACCATGGTTCGTTGTTCTTGTAGAATGTTGAACGACTACCCCAACTAAAATCTATCCACTCAACAAAAATTATTTCAGAGAAATCATACTCCATGGTTCGTTGTTCTTGTAGAATGTTGAACGACTATCCTAACTAAAATCTATCCACTCAACAAAAATTATTTCACACCACAGACTCGTCTTGGTCAGGATCGATTTGAAATCTATCATGGTTTCAGAGAAATCATAGTCCATGGTAAGTTGTTCTTGTAGAATGTTGAACGACTATCCCAACTAAAATCTATCCACTCAACAAAAATTATTTCAGACAAATCATACTCCATGGTTCGTTGTTCTTGTAGAATGTTAAACGACTACCCCAAATAAAATCTATCCACTCAACAAAAATTATTTCACACCACAGACTCATCTTGGTCAGGATCGATTTGAAATCTATCATGGTTGCAGAGAAATCATACTCCATGGTTCGTTGTTCTTGTAGAATGTTGAACGACTATCCCAACTAAAATCTATCCGCTCAACAAAAATTATTTCAGAGAAATCATACTCCATGGTTCGTTGTTCTTGTAGAATGTTGAACGACTATCCTAACTAAAATCTATCCACTCAACAAAAATTATTTCACACCACAGACTCATCTTGGTCAGGATCGATTTGAAATCTATCATGGTTTCAGAGAAATCATAGTCCATGGTAAGTTGTTCTTGTAGAATGTTGAACGACTATCCCAACTAAAATCTATCCACTCAACAAAAATTATTTCAGAGAAATCATACTCCATGGTTCGTTGTTCTTGTAGAATGTTGAACGACTATCCCAACTAAAATCTATCCACTCAACAAAAATTATTTCAGAGAAATCATACTCCATGGTAAGTTGTTCTTGTAGAATGTTGAACGACTACCCCAACTAAAATCTATCCACTCAACAAAAATTATTTCAGAGAAATCATACTCCATGGTAAGTTGTTCTTGTAGAATGTTGAACGACTATCCCAACTAAAATCTATCCACTCAACAAAAATTATTTCACACCACAGACTCATCTTGGTCAGGATCGATTTGAAATCTATCATGGTTTCAGAGAAATCATACTCCATGGTTCGTTGTTCTTGTAGAATGTTGAACGACTACCCCAACTAAAATCTATCCACTCAACAAAAATTATTTCACACCACAGACTCATCTTGGTCAGGATCGATTTGAAATCTATCATGGTTTCAGAGAAATCATAGTCCATGGTAAGTTGTTCTTGTAGAATGTTGAACGACTATCCCAACTAAAATCTATCCACTCAACAAAAATTATTTCAGAGAAATCATACTCCATGGTTCGTTGTTCTTGTAGAATGTTGAACGACTATCCCAACTAAAATCTGTCCACTCAACAAAAATTATTTCAGAGAAATCATACTCCATGGTAAGTTGTTCTTGTAGAATGTTGAACGACTATACCAACTAAAGTTTATCCACTCAACAAAAATTATTTCAGAGAAATCATACTCCATGGTAAGTTGTTCTTGTAGAATGTTGAACGACTATCCCAACTAAAATCTATCCACTCAACAAAAATTATTTCAGAGAAATCATACTCCATGGTAAGTTGTTCTTGTAGAATGTTGAACGACTACCCCAACTAAAATCTATCCACTCAACAAAAATTATTTCAGAGAAATCATACTCCATGGTAAGTTGTTCTTGTAGAATGTTGAACGACTACCCCAACTAAAATCTGTCCACTCAACAAAAATTATTTCACACCACAGACTCATCTTGGTCAGGATCGATTTGAAATCTATCATGGTTGCAGAGAAATCATACTCCATGGTTCGTTGTTCTTGTAGAATGTTGAACGACTATCCCAACTAAAATCTATCCGCTCAACAAAAATTATTTCAGAGAAATCATACTCCATGGTTCGTTGTTCTTGTAGAATGTTGAACGACTATCCTAACTAAAATCTATCCACTCAACAAAAATTATTTCACACCACAGACTCATCTTGGTCAGGATCGATTTGAAATCTATCATGGTTTCAGAGAAATCATAGTCCATGGTAAGTTGTTCTTGTAGAATGTTGAACGACTATCCCAACTAAAATCTATCCACTCAACAAAAATTATTTCAGAGAAATCATACTCCATGGTTCGTTGTTCTTGTAGAATGTTGAACGACTATCCCAACTAAAA
This sequence comes from Xylota sylvarum, assembly GCA_905220385.1. NCBI lineage: Eukaryota > Metazoa > Arthropoda > Insecta > Diptera > Syrphidae > Xylota > Xylota sylvarum. The sequence continues at coordinate 60,202 of CAJMZQ010000016.1, forward strand.
TCTATCCACTCAACAAAAATTATTTCAGAGAAATCATACTCCATGGTAAGTTGTTCTTGTAGAATGTTGAACGACTACCCCAACTAAAATCTATCCACTCAACAAAAATTATTTCAGAGAAATCATACTCCATGGTAAGTTGTTCTTGTAGAATGTTGAACGACTATCCCAACTAAAATCTATCCACTCAACAAAAATTATTTCACACCACAGACTCATCTTGGTCAGGATCGATTTGAAATCTATCATGGTTGCAGAGAAATCATACTCCATGGTTCGTTGTTCTTGTAGAATGTTGAACGACTATCCCAACTAAAATCTATCCACTCAACAAAAATTATTTCAGAGAAATCATACTCCATGGTTCGTTGCTCTTGTAGAACGTTGAACGACTACCCCAACTAAAATCTATCCACTCAACAATAATTATTTCAGAGAAATCATACTCCATGGTAAGTTGTTCTTGTAGAATGTTGAACGACTATCCCAACTAAAATCTATCCACTCAACAAAAATTATTTCACACCACAGACTCATCTTGGTCAGGATCGATTTGAAATCTATCATGGTTTCAGAGAAATCATACTCCATGGTTCGTTGTTCTTGTAGAATGTTGAACGACTACCCCAACTAAAATCTATCCACTCAACAAAAATTATTTCACACCACAGACTCATCTTGGTCAGGATCGATTTGAAATCTATCATGGTTTCAGAGAAATCATAGTCCATGGTAAGTTGTTCTTGTAGAATGTTGAACGACTATCCCAACTAAAATCTATCCACTCAACAAAAATTATTTCAGAGAAATCATACTCCATGGTTCGTTGTTCTTGTAGAATGTTGAACGACTATCCCAACTAAAATCTGTCCACTCAACAAAAATTATTTCAGAGAAATCATACTCCATGGTAAGTTGTTCTTGTAGAATGTTGAACGACTATACCAACTAAAGTTTATCCACTCAACAAAAATTATTTCAGAGAAATCATACTCCATGGTAAGTTGTTCTTGTAGAATGTTGAACGACTATCCCAACTAAAATCTATCCACTCAACAAAAATTATTTCAGAGAAATCATACTCCATGGTAAGTTGTTCTTGTAGAATGTTGAACGACTACCCCAACTAAAATCTATCCACTCAACAAAAATTATTTCAGAGAAATCATACTCCATGGTAAGTTGTTCTTGTAGAATGTTGAACGACTACCCCAACTAAAATCTGTCCACTCAACAAAAATTATTTCACACCACAGACTCATCTTGGTCAGGATCGATTTGAAATCTATCATGGTTGCAGAGAAATCATACTCCATGGTTCGCTGTTCTTGTAGAATGTTGAACGACTATCCCAACTAAAATCTATCCACTCAACAAAAAATATTTCAGAGAAATCATACTCCATGGTTCGTTGTTCTTGTAGAACGTTGAACGACTACCCCAACTAAAATCTATCCACTCAACAAAAATTATTTCAGAGAAATCATACTCCATGGTAAGTTGTTCTTGTAGAATGTTGAACGACTATCCCAACTAAAATCTATCCACTCAACAAAAATTATTTCACACCACAGACTCATCTTGGTCAGGATCGATTTGAAATCTATCATGGTTTCAGAGAAATCATAGTCCATGGTAAGTTGTTCTTGTAGAATGTTGAACGACTACCCCAACTAAAATCTATCCACTCAACAAAAATTATTTCAGAGAAATCATAGTCCATGGTAAGTTGTTCTTGTAGAATGTTGAACGACTACCCCAACTAAAATCTATCCACTCAACAAAAATTATTTCAGAGAAATCATACTCCATGGTTCGTTGTTCTTGTAGAATGTTGAACGACTATCCCAACTAAAATCTATCCACTCAACAAAAATTATTTCAGAGAAATCATACTCCATGGTAAGTTGTTCTTGTAGAATGTTGAACGACTACCCCAACTAAAATCTATCCACTCAACAAAAATTATTTCAGAGAAATCATACTCCATTATTCGTTGTTCTTGTAGAATGTTGAACGACTACCCCAACTAAAATCTATCCACTCAGCAAAAATTATTTCACACCACAGTCTCATCTTGGTCAGGATCGATTTTTAAATCTATCATGGTTTCAGAGAAATCATACTCCATGGTTCGTTGTTCTTGTAAAATGTTGAACGACTACCCCAACTAAAATCTATCCACTCAACAAAAATTATTTCACACCACAGACTCATCTTGGTCAGGATCGATTTTGAAATCTATCATGGTTTCAGAGAAATCATAGTCCATGGTAAGTTGTTCTTGTAGAATGTTGAACGACTATCCCAACTAAAATCTATCCACTCAACAAAAATTATTTCACACCACAGACTCATCTTGGGCAGGATAGATTTTGAAATCTATCATGGTTTCAGAGAAATCATAGTCCATGGTAAGTTGTTCTTGTAGAATGTTGAACGACTACCCCAACTAAAATCTATCCACTCAACAAAAATTATTTCAGAGAAATCATACTCCATGGTAAGTTGTTCTTGTAGAATGTTGAACGACTACCCCAACTAAAATCTATCCACTCAACAAAAATTATTTCAGAGAAATCATACTCCATGGTAAGTTGTTCTTGTAGAATGTTGAACGACTACCCCAACTAAAATCTATCCACTCAACAAAAATTATTTCAGAGAAATCATACTCCATGGTAAGTTGTTCTTGTAGAATGTTGAACGACTACCCATACTAAAATCTATCCACTCAACAAAAATTATTTCAGAGAAATCATACTCCATGGTAAGTTGTTCTTGTAGAATGTTGAACGACTACCCCAACTAAAATCTATCCACTCAACAAAAATTATTTCAGAGAAATCATACTCCATGGTAAGTTGTTCTTGTAGAATGTTGAACGACTACCCCAACTAAAATCTATCCACTCAACAAAAATTATTTCAGAGAAATCATACTCCATGGTAAGTTGTTCTTGTAGAATGTTGAACGACTACCCCAACTAAAATCTATCCACTCAACAAAAATTATTTCACACCACAGACTCATCTTGGTCAGGATCGATTTGAAATCTATCACGGTTTCAGAGAAATCATACTCCATGGTTCGTTGTTCTTGTAGAATGTTGAACGACTACCCCAACTAAAATCTATCCACTCAACAAAAATTATTTCACACCACAGACTCATCTTGGTCGGGATCGATTTGAAATCTATCATGGTTTCAGAGAAATCATACTCGATGGTTCGTTGTTCTTGTAGAATGTTGAACGACTACCCCAACTAAAATCTATCCACTCAACAAAAATTATTTCACACCACAGACTCATCTTGGTCATAATCGATTTGAAATCTATCATGGTTGCAGAGAAATCATACTCCATGGTTCGTTGTTCTTGTAGAATGTTGAACGACTATCCCAACTAAAATCTATCCACTAAACAAAAATTATTTCAGAGAAATCATACTCCAGGATAAGTTGTTCTTGTAGAATGCTGAACGACTACCCCAACTAAAATCTATTGACTCAACAAAAATTATTTCAGAGAAATCATACTCCATGGTAATTTGTTCTTGTAGAATGTTGAGCGACTATCCCAACTAAAATCTATCCACTCAACAAAAATTATTTCACACCACAGACTCATCTTGGTCAGGATCGATTTGAAATCTATCATGGTTTCAGAGAAATCATACTCCATGGTTCGTTGTTCTTGTAGAATGTTGAACGACTACCCCAACTAAAATCTATCCACTCAACAAAAATTATTTCAGAGAAATCATACTCCATGGTTCGTTGTTCTTGTAGAATGTTGAACGACTACCCCAACTAAAATCTATCCACTCAACAAAAATTATTTCACACCACAGACTCATCTTGGTCAGGATCGATTTGAAATCTATCATGGTTTCAGAGAAATCATACTCCATGGTTCGTTGTTCTTGTAGAATGTTGAACGACTACCCCAACTAAAATCTATCCACTCAACAAAAATTATTTCAGAGAAATCATACTCCATGGTTCGTTGTTCTTGTAGAATGTTGAACGACTACCCCAACTAAAATCTATCCACTCAACAAAAATTATTTCACACCACAGACTCATCTTGGTCAGGATCGTTTTGAAATCTATCATGGTTTCAGAGAAATTATACTCCATGGTTCGTTGTTCTTGTAGAATGTTGAACGACTACCCCAACTAAAATCTATCCACTCAACAAAAATTATTTCAGAGAAATCATACTCCATGGTAAGTTGTTCTTGTAGAATGTTGAACGACTATCCCAACTAAAATCTATCCACTCAACAAAAATTATTTCAGAGAAATCATACTCCATGGTAAGTTGTTCTTGTAGAATTTTGAACGACTACCCCAACTAAAATCTATCCACTCAACAAAAATTATTTCAGAGAAATCATACTCCATGGTAAGTTGTTCTTGTAGAATGTTGAACGACTATCCCAACTAAAATCTATCCACTCAACAAAAATTATTTCAGAGAAATCATACTCCATGGTAAGTTGTTCTTGTAGAATGTTGAACGACTACCCCAACTAAAATCTATCCACTCAACAAAAATTATTTCAGAGAAATCATACTCCATGGTAAGTTGTTCTTGTAGAATGTTGAACGACTATCCCAACTAAAATCTATCCACTCAACAAAAATTATTTCAGAGAAATCATACTCCATGGTAAGTTGTTCTTGTAGAATGTTGAGCGACTATCCCAACTAAAATCTATCCACTCAACAAAAATTATTTCACACCACAGACTCATCTTGGTCAGGATCGATTTGAAATCTATCATGGTTTCAGAGAAATCATACTCCATGGTTCGTTGTTCTTGTAGAATGTTGAACGACTACCCCAACTAAAATCTATCCACTCAACAAAAATTATTTCAGAGAAATCATACTCCATCGTTCGTTGTTCTTGTAGAATGTTGAACGACTACCCCAACTAAAATCTATCCACTCAACAAAAATTATTTCACACCACAGACTCATCTTGGTCAGGATCGATTTGAAATCTATCATGGTTTCAGAGAAATCATACTCCATGGTTCGTTGTTCTTGTAGAATGTTGAACGACTACCCCAACTAAAATCTATCCACTCAACAAAAATTATTTCACACCACAGACTCATCTTGCTCAGGATCGATTTGAAATCTATCATGGTTTCAGAGAAATCATACTCCATGGTTCGTTGTTCTTGTAGAATGTTGAACGACTACATCAACTAAAATCTATAAACTCAACAAAAATTATTTCACACCACAGACTCATCTTGGTCATAACCGATTTGAAATCTATCATGGTTGCAGAGAAATCATACTCCATGGTTCGTTGTTCTTGTAGAATGTTGAACGACTATCCCAACTAAAATCTATCCACTCAACAAAAATTATTTCACACCACAGACTCATCTTGGTCAGGATCGATTTGAAATCTATCATGGTTTCAGAGAAATCATACTCCATGGTTCGTTGTTCTTGTAGAATGTTGAACGACTACCCCAACTAAAATCTATCCACTCAACAAAAATTATTTCACACCACAGACTCATCTTGGTCAGGATCGATTTGAAATCTATCATGGTTTCAGAGAAATTATACTCCATGGTTCGTTGTTCTTGTAGAATGTTGAACGACTACCCCAACTAAAATTTATCCACTCAACAAAAATTATTTCAGAGAAATCATACTCCATGGTAAGTTGTTCTTGTAGAATGTTGAACGACTATCCCAACTAAAATCTATCCACTCAACAAAAATTATTTCAGAGAAATCTTACTCCAAGGTAAGTTGTTCTTGTAGAATGTTGAACGACTACCCCAACTAAAATCTATCCACTCAACAAAAATTATTTCAGAGAAATCATACTCCATGGTAAGTTGTTCTTGTAGAATGTTGAACGACTATCCCAACTAAAATCTATCCACTCAACAAAAATTATTTCAGAGAAATCATACTCCATGGTAAGTTGTTCTTGTAGAATGTTGAACGACTACCCCAACTAAAATCTATCCACTCAACAAAAATTATTTCACACCACAGACTCATCTTGGTCAGGATCGATTTGAAATCTATCATGGTTTCAGAGAAATCATACTCCATGGTAAGTTGTTCTTGTAAAATGTTGAACGACTATCCCAACTAAAATCTATCCACTCAACAAAAATTATTTCAGAGAAATCATACTCCATGGTAAGTTGTTCTTGTAGAATGTTGAACGACTATCCCAACTAAAATCTATCCACTCAACAAAAATTATTTCAGAGAAATCATACTCCATGGTAAGTTGTTCTTGTAGAATTTTGAACGACTACCCCAACTAAAATCTATCCACTCAACAAAAATTATTTCAGAGAAATCATACTCCATGGTAAGTTGTTCTTGTAGAATGTTGAACGACTATCCCAACTAAAAACTATCCACTCAACAAAAATTATTTCAGAGAAATCATACTCCATGGTAAGTTGTTCTTGTAGAATGTTGAACGACTATCCCAACTAAAATCTATCCACTCAACAAAAATTATTTCAGAGAAATCATACTCCATGGTAAGTTGTTCTTGTAGAATGTTGAACGACTATCCCAACTAAAATCTATCCACTAAAAAAAAATTGTTTCACACCACAGACTCATCTTGGTCAGGATCGATTTGAAATCTATCATGGTTTCAGAGAAATCATACTCCATGGTTCGTTGTTCTTGTAGAATGTTGAACGACTACCCCAACTAAAATCTATCCACTCAACAAAAATTATTTCACACCACAGACTCATCTTGGTCAGGATCGATTTGAAATCTACCATGGTTTCAGAGAAATCATACTCCATGGTTCGTTGTTCTTGTAGAATGTTGAAGGACTACCCCAACTAAAATCTATCCACTCAACAAAAATTATTTCACACCACAGACTCATCTTGGTCAGGATCGATTTGAAATCTATCATGGTTTCAGAGAAATCATACTCCATGGTTCGTTGTTCTTGTAGAATGTTGAACGACTACCCCAACTAAAATCTATCCACTCAACAAAAATTATTTCACACCACAGACTCATCTTGGTCAGGATCGATTTGAAATCTATCATGGTTTCAGAGAAATCATACTCCATGGTAAGTTGTTCTTGTAGAATGTTGAACGACTATCCCAACTAAAAACTATCCACTCAACAAAAATTATTTCAGCGAAATCATACTCCATGGTAAGTTGTTCTTGTAGAATGTTGAACGACTATCCCAACTAAAATCTATCCACTCAACAAAAATTATTTCAGAGAAATCATACTCCATGGTAAGTTGTTCTTGTAGAATGTTGAACGACTATCCCAACTAAAATCCATCCACTCAACAAAAATTATTTCAGAGAAATCATACTCCATGGTTCGTTGTTCTTGTAGAATGTTGAACGACTACCCCAGCTAAAATCTATCCACTCAACAAAAATTATTTCACACCACAGACTCATCTTGGTCAGGATCGATTTGAAATCTATCATGGTTTCAGAGAAATCATACTCCATGGTAAGTTGTTCTTGTAGAATGTTGAACGACTACCCCAACTAAAATCATGGTTCGTTGTTCTTGTAGAATGTTGAACGACTACCCCAACTAAAATCTATCCACTCAACAAAAATTATTTCAGAGAAATCATACTCCATGGTTCGTTGTTCTTGTAGAATGTTGAACGACTACCCCAACTAAAATCTATCCACTCAACAAAAATTATTTCACACCACAGACTCATCTTGCTCAGGATCGATTTGAAATCTATCATGGTTTCAGAGAAATCATACTCCATGGTTCGTTGTTCTTGTAGAATGTTGAACGACTACATCAACTAAAATCTATAAACTCAACAAAAATTATTTCACACCACAGACTCATCTTGGTCATAATCGATTTGAAATCTATCATGGTTGCAGAGAAATCATACTCCATGGTTCGTTGTTCTTGTAGAATGTTGAACGACTATCCCAACTAAAATCTATCCACTCAACAAAAATTATTTCAGAGAAATCATACTCCATGGTAAGTTGTTCTTGTAGAATGTTGAACGACTACCCCAACTAAAATCTATCCACTCAACAAAAATTATTTCACATCACAGACTCATCTTGGTCAGGATCGATTTGAAATCTATCATGGTTTCAGAGAAATCATACTCCATGGTTCGTTGTTCTTGTAGAATGTTGAACGACTACCCCAACTAAAATCTATCCACTCAACAAAAATTATTTCAGAGAAATCATACTCCATGATTCGTTGTTCTTGTAGAATGTTGAACGACTATCCCAACTAAAATCTATCCACTCAACAAAAATTATTTCAGAGAAATCTTACTCCAAGGTAAGTTGTTCTTGTAGAATGTTGAACGACTACCCCAACTAAAATCTATCCACTCAACAAAAATTATTTCAGAGAAATCATACTCCATGGTAAGTTGTTCTTGTAGAATGTTGAACGACTATCCCAACTAAAATCTATCCACTCAACAAAAATTATTTCAGAGAAATCATACTCCATGGTAAGTTGTTCTTGTAGAATGTTGAACGACTACCCCAACTAAAATCTATCCACTCAACAAAAATTATTTCACACCACAGACTCATCTTGGTCAGGATCGATTTGAAATCTATCATGGTTTCAGAGAAATCATACTCCATGGTAAGTTGTTCTTGTAAAATATTGAACGACTATCCCAACTAAAATCTATCCACTCAACAAAAATTATTTCAGAGAAATCATACTCCATGGTAAGTTGTTCTTGTAGAATGTTGAACGACTATCCCAACTAAAATCTATCCACTCAACAAAAATTATTTCAGAGAAATCATACTCCATGGTAAGTTGTTCTTGTAGAATTTTGAACGACTACCCCAACTAAAATCTATCCACTCAACAAAAATTATTTCAGAGAAATCATACTCCATGGTAAGTTGTTCTTGTAGAATGTTGAACGACTATCCCAACTAAAATCTATCCACTAAAAAAAAATTGTTTCGCACCACAGACTCATCTTGGTCAGGATCGATTTGAAATCTATCATGGTTTCAGAGAAATCATACTCCATGGTTCGTTGTTCTTGTAGAATGTTGAACGACTACCCCAACTAAAATCTATCCACTCAACAAAAATTATTTCACACCACAGACTCATCTTGGTCAGGATCGATTTGAAATCTATCATGGTTTCAGAGAAATCATACTCCATGGTTCGTTGTTCTTGTAGAATGTTGAACGACTACCCCAACTAAAATCTATCCACTCAACAAAAATTATTTCACACCACAGACTCATCTTGGTCAGGATCGATTTGAAATCTATCATGGTTTCAGAGAAATCATACTCCATGGTTCGTTGTTCTTGTAGAATGTTGAACGACTACCCCAACTAAAATCTATCCACTCAACAAAAATTATTTCACACCACAGACTCATCTTGGTCAGGATCGATTTGAAATCTATCATGGTTTCAGAGAAATCATACTCCATGGTTCGTTGTTCTTGTAGAATGTTGAACGACTATCCCAACTAAAAACTATCCACTCAACAAAAATTATATCAGCGAAATCATACTCCATGGTAAGTTGTTCTTGTAGAATGTTGAACGACTATCCCAACTAAAATCTATCCACTCAACAAAAATTATTTCAGAGAAATCATACTCCATGGTAAGTTGTTCTTGTAGAATGTTGAACGACTATCCCAACTAAAATCCATCCACTCAACAAAAATTATTTCAGAGAAATCATACTCCATGGTTCGTTGTTCTTGTAGAATGTTGAAGGACTACCCCAGCTAAAATCTATCCACTCAACAAAAATTATTTCACACCACAGACTCATCTTGGTCAGGATCGATTTGAAATCTATCATGGTTTCAGAGAAATCATACTCCATGGTAAGTTGTTCTTGTAGAATGTTGAACGACTACCCCAACTAAAATCTATCCACTCAACAAAAATTATTTCACACCACAGACTCATCTTGGTCAGGGTCGATTTGAAATCTATCATGGTTTCAGAGAAATCATAGTCCATGGTAAGTTGTTCTTGTAGAATGTTGAACGACTATCCCAACTAAAAACTATCCACTCAACAAAAATTATTTCAGAGAAATCATACTCCATGTTAAGTTGTTTTTGTAGAATGTTGAACGACCATGGTAAGTTGTTCTTGTAGAATGTTGAACGACTATCCCAACTAAAATCTATCCACTCAACAAAAATTATTTCAGAGAAATCATACTCCATGGTAAGTTGTTCTTGTAGAATGTTGAACGACTATCCCAACTAAAATCTATCCACTCAAAAAAAATTGTTTCACACCACAGACTCATCTTGGTCAGGATCGATTTGAAATCTATCATGGTTTCAGAGAAATCATACTCCATGGTAAGTTGTTCTTGTAGAATGTTGAACGACTATCCCAACTAAAAACTATCCACTCAACAAAAATTATTTCAGAGAAATCATACTCCATGGTAAGTTGTTCTTGTAGAATGTTGAACGACTATCCCAACTAAAATCTATCCACTCAACAAAAATTATTTCAGAGAAATCATACTCCATGGTAAGTTGTTCTTGTAGAATGTTGAACGACTATCCCAACTAAAATCTATCCACTCAAAAAAAATTGTTTCACACCACAGACTCATCTTGGTCAGGATCGATTTGAAATCTATCATGGTTTCAGAGAAATCATACTCCATGGTAAGTTGTTCTTGTAGAATGTTGAACGACTATCCCAACTAAAAACTATCCACTCAACAAAAATTATTTCAGAGAAATCATACTCCATGGTAAGTTGTTCTTGTAGAATGTCGAACGACTATCCCAACTAAAATCTATCCACTCAACAAAAATTATTTCAGAGAAATCATACTCCATGGTAAGTTGTTCTTGTAGAATGTTGAACGACCATGGTAAGTTGTTCTTGTAGAATGTTGAACGACTATCCCAACTAAAATCTATCCAGTCAACAAAAATTATTTCAGAGAAATCATACTCCATGGTAAGTTGTTCTTGTAGAATGTTGAACGACTACCCCAGCTAAAATCTATCCACTCAACAAAAATTATTTCACACCACAGACTCATCTTGGTCAGGATCGATTTGAAATCTATCATGGTTTCAGAGAAATCATACTCCATGGTAAGTTGTTCTTGTAGAATGTTGAACGACTACCCCAAATAAAATCTATCCACTCAACAAAAATTATTTCACACCACAGACTCATCTTGGTCAGGATCGATTTAAAATCTATCATGGTTTCAGAGAAATCATACTCCATGTTAAGTTGTTCTTGTAGAATGTTGAACGACTATCCCAACTAAAAACTATCCACTCAACAAAAATTATTTCAGAGAAATCATACTCCATGGTAAGTTGTTCTTGTAGAATGTTGAACGACTATCCCAACTAAAATCTATCCACTCAACAAAAATTATTTCAGAGAAATCTTACTCCATGGTAAGTTGTTCTTGTAGAATGCCGAACGACTATCCCAACTAAAAACTATCCACTCAACAAAAATTATTTCAGCGAAATCATACTCCATGGTAAGTTGTTCTTGTAGAATGTTGAACGACTATCCCAACTAAAATCTATCCACTCAACAAAAATTATTTCAGAGAAATCATACTCCATGGTAAGTTGTTCTTGTAGAATGTTGAACGACTATCCCAACTAAAATCTATCCACTCAACAAAAATTATTTCAGAGAAATCATACTCCATGGTAAGTTGTTCTTGTAGAATGTTGAACGACTATCCCAACTAAAATCTATCCACTCAAAAAAAATTGTTTCACACCACAGACTCATCTTGGTCAGGATCGATTTGAAATCTATCATGGTTTCAGAGAAAGCATACTCCATGGTTCGTTGTTCTTGTAGAATGTTGAACGACTATCCCAACTAAAATCTATCCACTCAACAAAAATTATTTCAGAGAAATCATACTCCATGGTTCGTTGTTCTTGTAGAATGTTGAACGACTACCCCAGCTAAAATCTATCCACTCAACAAAAATTATTTCACACCACAGACTCATCTTGGTCAGGATCGATTTGAAATCTATCATGGTTTCAGAGAAATCATACTCCATGGTAAGTTGTTCTTGTAGAATGTTGAACGACTACCCCAACTAAAATCTATCCACTCAACAAAAATTATTTCACACTACAGACTCATCTTGGTCAGGATCGATTTGAAATCTATCATGGTTTCAGAGAAATCATACTCCATGGTAAGTTGTTCTTGTAGAATGTTGAACGACTATCCCAACTAAAAACTATCCACTCAACAAAAATTATTTCAGAAAAATCATACTCCATGGTAAGTTGTTTTTGTAGAATGTTGAACGACCATGGTAAGTTGTTCTTGTAGAATGTTGAACGACTATCCCAACTAAAATCTATATACTCAACAAAAATTATTTCAGAGAAATCATACTCCATGGTAAGCTGTTCTTGTAGAATGTTGAACGACTATCCCAACTAAAATCTATCCACTCAACAAAAATTATTTCAGAGAAATCATACTCCATGGTAAGTTGTTCTTGTAGAATGTTGAACGACTATCCCAACTAAAATCTATCCACTCAAAAAAAATTGTTTCACACCACAGACTCATCTTGGTCAGGATCGATTTGAAATCTATCATGGTTTCAGAGAAATCATACTCCATGGTTCGTTGTTCTTGTAGAATGTTGAACGACTACCCCAACTAAAATCTATCCACTCAACAAAAATTATTTCACACCACAGACTCATCTTGGTCAGGATCGATTTGAAATCTATCATGGTTTCAGAGAAATCATACTCCATGGTAAGTTGTTCTTGTAGAATGTTGAACGACTATCCCAACTGAAATCTATCCACTCAACAAAAATTATTTCAGAGAAATCATACTCCATGGTAAGTTGTTCTTGTAGAATGTTGAACGACTACCCCAGCTAAAATCTATCCACTCAACAAAAATTATTTCACACCACAGACTCATCTTGGTCAGGATCGATTTGAAATCTATCATGGTTTCAGAGATATCATACTCCATGGTAAGTTGTTCTTGTAGAATGTTGAACGACTACCCCAACTAAAATCTATAAACTCAACAAAAATTATTTCACACCACAGACTCATCTTGGTCAGGATCGATTTGAAATCTATCATGGTTTCAGAGAAATCATACTCCATGGTAAGTTGTTCTTGTAGAATGTTGAACGACTATCCCAACTAAAATCTATCCACTCAACAAAAATTATTTCAGAGAAATCAAACTCCATGGTAAGTTGTTCTTGTAGAATGTTGAATGACTACCCCAGCTAAAATCTATCCACTCAACAAAAATTATTTCACACCACAGACTCATCTTGGTCAGGATCGATTTGAAATCTATCATGGTTTCAGAGATATCATACTCCATGGTAAGTTGTTCTTGTAGAATGTTGAACGACTATCCCAACTAAAAACTATCCACTCAACAAAAATTATTTCAGAGAAATCATACTCCATGGTAAGTTGTTCTTGTAGAATGTTGAACGACTATCCCAACTAAAATCTATCCACTCAACAAAAATTATTTCAGAGAAATCTTACTCCATGGTAAGTTGTTCTTGTAGAATGTCGAACGACTATCCCAACCAATATCTATCCACTCAACAAAAATTATTTCAGAGAAATCATGCTCCATGGTAAGTTGTTCTTGTAGAATGTTGAACGACTACCCCAACTAAAATCTATCCACTCAACAAAAATTATTTCACACCACAGACTCATCTTGGTCAGGATCGATTTGAAATCTATCATGGTTTCAGAGAAATCATACTCCATGGTAAGTTGTTCTTGTAAAATGTTGAACGACTATCCCAACTAAAATCTATCCACTCAACAAAAATTATTTCAGAGAAATCATACTCCATGGTAAGTTGTTCTTGTAGAATGTTGAACGACTATCCCAACTAAAATCTATCCACTCAACAAAAATTATTTCAGAGAAATCATACTCCATGGTAAGTTGTTCTTGTAAAATGTTGAACGACTATCCCAACTAAAATCTATCCACTCAACAAAAATTATTTCAGAGAAATCATACTCCATGGTAAGTTGTTCTTGTAGAATGTTGAACGACTATCCCAACTAAAATCTATCCACTCAACAAAAATTATTTCAGAGAAATCATACTCCATGGTAAGTTGTTCTTGTAGAATGTTGAACGACTATCCCAACTAAAATCTATCCACTCAAAAAAAGTTGTTTCACACCACAGACTCATCTTGGTCAGGATCGATTTGAAATCTATCATGGTTTCAGAGAAATCATACTCCATGGTAAGTTGTTCTTGTAGAATATTGAACGACTACCCCAACTAAAATCTATCCACTCAACAAAAATTATTTCACACCACAGACTCATCTTGGTCAGGATCGATTTGAAATCTATCATGGTTTCAGAGAAATCATACTCCATGGTTCGTTGTTCTTGTAGAATGTTGAACGACTACCCCAACTAAAATCTATCCACTCAACAAAAATTATTTCACACCACAGACTCATCTTGGTCAGGATCGATTTGAAATCTATCATGGTTTCAGAGAAATCATACTCCATGGTAAGTTGTTCTTGTAGAATATTGAACGACTACCCCAACTAAAATCTATCCACTCAACAAAAATTATTTCACACCACAGACTCATCTTGGTCAGGATCGATTTGAAATCTATCATGGTTTCAGAGAAATCATACTCCATGGTTCATTGTTCTTGTAGAATGTTGAACGACTACCCCAACTAAAATCTATCCACTCAACAAAAATTATTTCAGCGAAATCATACTCCATGGTAAGTTGTTCTTGTAGAATGTTGAACGACTATCCCAACTAAAATCTATCCACTCAACAAAAATTATTTCAGAGAAATCATACTCCATGGTAAATTGTTCTTGTAGAATGTTGAACGACTATCCCAACTAAAATCTATCCACTCAACAAAAATTATTTCAGAGAAATCATACTCCATGGTTCGTTGTTCTTGTAGAATGTTGAACGACTATCCCAACTAAAATCTATCCACTCAAAAAAAATTGTTTCACACCACAGACTCATCTTGGTCAGGATCGATTTGAAATCTATCATGGTTTCAGAGAAATCATACTCCATGGTAAGTTGTTCTTGTAGAATGTTGAACGACTACCCCAACTAAAATCTATCCACTCAACAAAAATTATTTCACACCACAGACTCATCTTGGTCAGGATCGATTTGAAATCTATCATGGTTTCAGAGAAATCATACTCCATGGTTCGTTGTTCTTGTAGAATGTTGAACGACTACCCCAACTAAAATCTATCCACTCAACAAAAATTATTTCACACCACAGACTCATCTTGGTCAGGATCGATTTGAAATCTATCATGGTTTCAGAGAAATCATACTCCATGGTTCGTTGTTCTTGTAGAATGTTGAACGACTACCCCAACTAAAATCTATCCACTCAACAAAAATTATTTCAGAGAAATCATAGTCCATGGTAAGTTGTTCTTGTAGAATGTTGAACGACTCTCCCAACTAAAATCTATCCACTCAACAAAAATTATTTCAGAGAAATCATACTCCATGGTTCGTTGTTCTTGTAGAATGTTGAACGACTACCCCAACTAAAATCTATCCACTCAACAAAAATTATTTCAGAGAAATCATAGTCCATGGTAAGTTGTTCTTGTAGAATGTTGAACGACTACCCCTAACTAAAATCTATCCACTCAACAAAAATTATTTCAGAGAAATCATACTCCATGGTAAGTTGTTCTTGTAGAATGTTGAACGACTACCCCAACTAAAATCTATCCACTCAACAAAAATTATTTCAGAGAAATCATAGTCCATGGTAAGTTATTCTTGCAGAATGTTGAACGACTATCCCAACTAAAATCTATCCACTCAACAAAAATTATTTCAGAGAAATCATAGTCCATGGTAAGTTGTTCTTGTAGAATGTTGAACGACTACCCCTAACTAAAATCTATCCACTCAACAAAAATTATTTCAGAGAAATCATACTCCATGGTTCGTTGTTCTTGTAGAATGTTGAACGACTATCCCAACTAAAATCTATCCACTCAACAAAAATTATTTCAGAGAAATCATAGTCCATGGTAAGTTGTTCTTGTAGAATGTTGAACGACTATCCCAACTAAAATCTATATACTCAACAAAAATTATTTCAGAGAAATCATACTCCATGGTAAGTTGTTCTTGTAGAATGTTGAACGACTACCCCAACTAAAATCTATCCACTCAACAAAAATTATTTCAGAGAAATCATAGTCCATGGTAAGTTGTTCTTGTAGAATGTTGAACGACTATCCCAACTAAAATCTATCCACTCAACAAAAATTATTTCAGAGAAATCAAACTCCATGGTTCGTTGTTCTTGTAGAATGTTGAACGACTATCCCAACTAAAATCTATCCACTCAACAAAAATTATTTCACACCACAGACTCATCTTGGACAGGATCGATTTGAAATCTATCATGGTTTCAGAGAAATCATACTCCATGGTTCGTTGTTCTTGTAGAATGTTGAACGACTATCCCAACTAAAATCTATCCACTCAACAAAAATTATTTCAGAGAAATCATACTCCATGGTAAGTTGTTCTTGTAGAATGTTGAACGACTACCCCAACTAAAATCTATCCACTCAACAAAAATTATTTCACACCACAGACTCATCTTGGTCAGGATCGATTTGAAATCTATCATGGTTTCAGAGAAATCATACTCCATGGTTCGTTGTTCTTGTAGAATGTTGAACGACTATCCCAACTGAAATCTATCCACTCAACAAAAATTATTTCAGAGAAATCATACTCCATGGTAAGTTGTTCTTGTAGAATGTTGAACGACTACCCCAACTAAAATCTATCCACTCAACAAAAATTATTTCACACCACAGACTCATCTTGGTCAGGATCGATTTGAAATCTATCATGGTTTCAGAGAAATCATACTCCATGGTTCGTTGTTCTTGTAGAATGTTGAACGACTACCCCAACTAAAATCTCTCCACTCAACAAAAATTATTTCACACCACAGACTCATCTTGGTCAGGATCGATTTGAAATCTATCATGGTTTCAGCGAAATCATACTCCATGGTAAGTTGTTCTTGTAGAATGTTGAACGACTATCCCAACTAAAATCTATATACTCAACAAAAATTATTTCAGAGAAATCATACTCCATGGTAAGTTGTTCTTGTAGAATGTTGAACGACTACCCCAACTAAAATCTATCCACTCAACAAAAATTATTTCAGAGAAATCATACTCCATGGTAAGTTGTTCTTGTAGAATGTTGAACGACTACCCCAACTAAAATCTATCCACTCAACAAAAATTATTTCACACCACAGACTCATCTTGTTCAGGATCGATTTGAAATCTATCATGGTTTCAGAGAAATCATACTCCATGGTTCGTTGTTCTTGTAGAATGTTGAACGACTATCCCAACTAAAATCTATCCACTCAACAAAAATTATTTCAGAGAAATCATACTCCATGGTAAGTTGTTCTTGCAGAATGTTGAACGACTACCCCAACTAAAATCTATCCACTCAACAAAAATTATTTCAGAGAAATCATGCTCCATGGTAAGTTGTTCTTGTAGAATGTTGAACGACTACCCCAACTAAAATCTATCCACTCAACAAAATTT